>CAOLHI010002293.1:0-350105 GCA_948474755.1 Ctenosaura bakeri
GGATGGTCTCCAGTGGTGAGTTGTTTGCCTGTTTTGTAAAACAGTCTCACATAGACAGTGTGTATTGTAGCTTTGAATAAGGTGTGAATGTGATGTAGCACTTGCAGCATCTTCAAGCATGTATAAGATATATCTGATGCTGAACTACTCCATGCTACCTGTTGGGAGTTTCCTTATATTTTCCTCATCTAGGTCTAGGCAGAATAATACTTTATTATTACTATGGGATATGAACTGATCCATTTATAGGTAATCTGTATCCATGCATTTAAAAACAAAACAGAGGCAGTAAAGCTACTAGATCCTCAGAAACAGAACTCATAATGTTTGTAATCCATACTGTGTCTTTTTTACTCTTAAATATGTCTTTAATCTTTTCCTTTTTTTAAAGTATGTTGAGGAAAATCTAGGTGTTATGTCTGTGGGATTCTTGCTCAGCAGTCCCGATGATGCTGTGATTTGGAGAGGACCCAAAAAGAATGGTTTGTACCTCAGAATGATCTGTGCCAGGCAAAAGAGGGAGTCGGGGGAGAGAGATCTTAAAATGCAAGCAACTGAAGTCTAAAGAGACCGAAGCCAGCACTAGAGTCCCAGTTTTTGAAAAAAGTCAGGATATATGTAGAGCTGCTAATCACAGTAATGATAAAGGGACTGCTGCTCAGTGTCTAAGACATTCAGAATGGAATTTTAGGTGGACCGAGGGGTGCAGAGGGGTTGGGGGGGTGTCACTGATTCAGATAGAAGCAGTGGAATCCACTGGAATCACAAGTCTTCAATCTTAATCCTTTTTTAAAGTGCATTGAAAATCTAGGTGTTATGTCTGTGGAGCTATCACTGACTAATATAATGTCAGCCAGTTCAGGACAAGACCTTCAATACTAAATTGTCAGCTTTCAAACTTTGGAAATATTTGTGGTTAATTTGTCTAGAATTTACATGAACAAAAAAAATAGAACTTAATCATCTTCAAACTAGAAACTAGAATCACTTAAGTAACAATGATTCAGAGTTGTGTATTTTTTTTCCTGCATTTGACTCATAGTGTACAATCTCAGCTCACATTGTGCACTGAGAATGTGACCTCTCCACCTACTACTTCTCCTGCCTCCTACTCCCCCAGTATTTGTGAAACTATTTCAGATCCCATAAGAAAATAGATACTGATGTAAGAACAGAACTTACAAATAGGAAGGCTTTTCAGAACTGAACAGTGAGCTTCTGAGTTCAGAAGACGACTTGTTGCTTTTCAGACTGCTGTTGGGTGTAATTCACTGCCACACAAGCTTCCAGCAGATGGCAGAAGAGAAAGAACAGTCACAGTTTTAGCTTCAGTTGTGGACATGGAGACTGCTTGAGAATACATTTCTTTTGCTATTGTGTGCCTTCAGATTGTTTCAAACTTATGGTGACCCTAAGGCAAGCTTATCACAGGATTTTCATGGCAGGATTTGTTCATAAGGGGTTTGCCTTTGCCTTTCTCTGAGGCTGAGGGAGTGCGATTTGTTCAAGGTGGCCAAGTGGATTTCCATGGCTGAGCAGGGATTTGAATCCTGCCTTCCCAGTGAACACTCAAAACTAATATACCATACAAATACTCTAAAGGTCCCAGATCCCGTCTGATCTTGGCTACTAAGCAGGGTCTGCCCTAGTTAGTCCTTGGATGGGGAAATTGCCAGTAAATAGCAGGTGCTGGAGGCTGTATTTGAGAGGAAGGAACTGGCAAAGCCATCTCTGAGAATTCCTTGTCTAAGAAAATCCTTATGAAATTCATGGGGTCGCCATAAGTCAACAGATGACTTGAATGCATATATATATACACATTTCTTTCAAATGACTGAAGTTTCAGCTGCAAGTTTCAATAACGTTTCGTGTTTTCAGGCATGATTAAGCAGTTTCTTCGTGATGTGGACTGGGGAGACATTGACTACCTGATTGTAGACACACCACCAGGAACATCAGATGAGCACCTGTCCATTGTGCAGTATCTCAGCGCCGCTGGCATAGATGGTGCAGTGCTCATCACCACCCCTCAGGTAAGATACACAACTCTTTAAGAGTGGCTAAGAAAGCTGAGTTTAGTTTCCCCTCTAAAGGTTTAGCTGAACCTGAAGCTATAATGCTGAATCAGTCTTGATAAGAGAGGCATTGTAGTGTGGGGATTGAGCACTGGGCTAGAATTCCAGGGGCCCAGGATTCAAGTCATTTTTGGGTCAAGAAGCCCCACTGGGAGACCGCAGGCAAGCCATACTCTCTCAGCCTCTCAGGAAGGCAATGGCAAGCCACCTCTGAACAAATCTTGCTAGGAAAGTTTCATCCAAGGGTTGCATTAAGTCAGAGTCAACTTGACATAAGGAAGTCTTGATAAGTTCTGGCTGCTTTGGAGATCTTCAGCTGGGCAGAATACTTTTGATTTCAGTTGCATGCAAGCAACTGAATTTACTAACTCTTTGTAATCGCAAACTTTGCCCTGACACAACTGCATTATAATTCTAGCCTTGGGGGACAAACTCCTTTGGAGAGGGGATTATAGGGTAGATTTAGGATATTTCTCTGGATAAGAGAGTTTGCTCAGCACTGTTGTTTGGTTCACTTGCCAGTATGCCAAAGGGCCTTTCTGAACTCAGTGGATGTTACTTCTCAGTGGTTTGTGCCATGGCAGAAAAAAGTAGCCAACAGCCGTGTTACTCCCTAAGTGGTAGAGAACAACTCCAGGTGTTTCACTGCTGGGGCAGAGAAATTCTGTTCTCTCCAGTCCCCAAATCAAAGTGCATAGTGTCCAGGGCTAACTCCGTTGTTCTGAGTATTTCCCACCTCCCTGCCCTTGGTAGTAAACATACAGTGATTTGCTGTCTTTTCACAGCCTCAAAATCTGTTTGGTTTGTTTCACTTTGAATAGGAAGTGGCACTTCAGGATGTGCGAAAAGAGATCAACTTCTGCCGTAAGGTGAAGCTGCCCATCATAGGAGTGGTTGAAAACATGAGTGGTTTTGTCTGCCCAAAGTGTAAGGTAATGTTTAGTAGATATATTTTAAGCTTAAGAGTCACTCTTGTCCTGTTGGGAGACATTGAGTAAGAGGAGAGGAAAAGCATCCCTTAAGCTAAGTCTTGATGAGATGATTTTGCTTTAGTCAGAACTGGCTTTCACCTTGATCCAATCATGATGCAGATCACGGGTTTATCAGTTCTGGAGTGGCTTCCAGGTTCTGTCCGGCTCTCTGTCCTTGTTACTTCCCTCTGGGCTGCAGGGGGAGGCAGATTTAATGGCCGCCTCCTTCGTTGCCAACATCTCCCCTAGTTCCAGACGAAGTACAGGTTGAGTTTCCCTCATCTAGAATGCTTGTTACCAGATGTGTTTCAGATTTTGGAATATTTGCACATAAATGATGAGATTATATACCGGTCTTTCGACACAGGGCCTGCTCTTTCATCAGTTCTTTTCCTCTTGCCTTCTTCCTGTGGGCAATATGAGGGAGTTAGGGAGTCTCATTTGGAGAGCTGGGCAGGGGAAGGCACCAAGCAGACTGAGAGACTTTGCAAGCAGCTCAGGCAGTCCCAAGCGAGTCTCCATTATTCTAAACACTTTGACAGGGGAGTTCACTTGTGCTTGTTTTCCTTTCTGAACTGCAGAGTACATGTTAACCCTGTTTTTGTTTTGCAGAAAGAGTCGCAGATCTTCCCCCCAACGACAGGAGGTGCAGAGGCCATGTGCCACAGTTATAATCTACCTCTCCTGGGGAAAGTGCCTCTGGACCCTCAAATAGGTAGCGTGGCTTCTTGAGGCAGCTTTCCTCTTTGCTCAGGATCTTGGGATCTGAGGCACATGTTGCATGCAGGCATGATGCTGAAGAGTATATAGTACATGCCATCAGGAGGAATATTGTTTTACTGTGGGAGCAGGCAAGGTTGGTCTTCCAGATATGACTGGACTGCAGGTCCCATCACTCTTGCCATTGTTAGGGCTGATGGGAGTTTTCAGTCCAGCAACATCTAGAGGGCTACAGGTTTCCTAGCTTTGTCCTACAGGTTTCTTTGAAATGGTGTTTTGTCAAACTGGCAGAGGAAAAAGACTGCTCCCAGACTCTGATTCTCCCATCTTAGAGAGATGAGATTGTCCCCCTACTTACTGTCCTTCCCTGAGTAGGTGAAGACCATTTTTTCTCAACAGACCTCTGAGGGCTGATTGCTTGGGGGACACAGCCTTTCATATTGTGGCGGTCTTTGTAATGGTTATGCTTTTAATTTTATGGACAGCTGGATTGCATTCATAGCTTTTGGACAATGCAAATTTTATATTTTACTGCATTACTCACTGTTTGTAAGCCACTTGTAGTCCTGGAGTAGGAAAAAGAGGAGGATATGAGTAAATACAGTAATTTCAAGATTACTTTGTTTTCCCACTGGGCAGTCTGGGGGCCTTGAGTGTGACTTAAGTGTTGGTGAACACAAAAAAAAAGGGGGCAGGGGGCCTTCCTGAACTACAAAGGATGCTTCTTTGTCTGTCAATTGAGCAGACTTTGCTTGATTGTCTTTCTCTCTTCCACTCAGGAAAAAGCTGTGATAAAGGACAGTCGTTCTTCTCTGTGGTACCAAACTCTCCGGCTACGTTGGCCTATAGGAATATTATTCAAAGTAAGTTGGGGTGGGAGGGAAAGACTGCAGGAGAGAAATGTTGGCATTCTCTATACTTGAATTGTGTTCATGCACATACTCTCAAGCGGCCTGTTGATTTCTGGCAACCCCAAAAATTTCATAAGAGTTTTCTTAGGCAAGGATTGGAAATATCACAAGGTAGGTGGGCTGCCTTTCAATATCCCCTCGTTCTGTCTTTCTGCAGAAATCCAGGACTACTGCAGCCGAAAGCAGCCCCGGGAAGAAGAGAACACTTGAGGAACGAAGGGAATTTAGAAGTCATAGGAAAGCACTGATCACCTTAAGCCTGTCTGTATAGGAATCTATAAAAATCATTCATTTTTCAAATAAATTGAATTAATAAATGCCTGTTTTGAGTTGTCTTTCTCCCTTCCTTAAGGACAATGGTACATTGTGCATGTAAATACTGTTTTGCTACAGCAGCCACAACTGCTTGTGAATGCTTGAACGCCCTTAATGGGTGTTGTTTTTGTCACGCGCGAAACCAGCCATTTGAGAAATTTAGGGGGCGTTTTTATTTAAAAACAAGTACACTTCTTTTTCTATTTTAGAAGGGCTTCTTATGTTGCTTCCGCCTGCTGCAGCTTCTTAGCCTCTGCTTTGCTCTTCAGTTGTTTTCAAAACCACCAACAGTGTTCCATATAAAGACAGCATATCTTCCTGCCAGGTTCTCAAGAAAGCAAAAACCTGAAACTGTAGAAGAATATCTTAAAATGGCATTATGTTTGTGCTAGTATTTTTAGTTATATGCTGTGCCATAGTTAATGCTGCTGCTCAGCCTAGTTGTCAGAATTTTGCGCTACGCATTGTGCCCGAAATATGCCCCTAACATATTTCTGGGCCCTGGAATTGCCTTCGGGACCTGTTCCACCATCTTCTGGATTTCTATCAGCTAAAGAAGTGTTTCTTATGCTATCTGTTGCAGAGGAGACAATAAGTGTGTGTTTTTTTTCTCCAACAGACCAGGGGCCCACGTACAGGGTCCCTGGTGTGTGTATAGCTTTAACAGCTAATGGGCCAGTGCTTCAATGCTGTTCGGGAGCAACTTGCGGTGGAACTTTGTTGCTGTGTGCCTTTACATAATTTCTGACTGTCCATAAGGCGACCTATCGGGGTTTTCTGGGGCCGAGAGTGTGTGACATGCATGACCAAGGTCACCCAGTGGGTTTTTGTGGCCAAGGAAGATATCGAACCCTGATATCGGGGGTTGTAACCCAAGGCTAAAACGACTACACTGTGCTGGATGGAGCACTTTAACTCTGGTGGAGGTTCTGGAAACTTGGTTTTTGGGTTGTGGGTAGAAGGCAAGGTTTCAGTTCTTCCTTCACAATCAAAGATTGAGATTTAATGCCAGGGATGGTCTGGGTTGGAGGGGAATACCAGCGTGTCTCGTGCTCCTATAGGAAGCCATTAGGCGAACTTCCTACTGGGGCTGCGTGCGTGAGGGGGAGAGAGGCCGGCGAGGGCAACGGAAGTTGTGGAGGAGAGAATAACCTTGCTCTTCCTTCTGAAACCGAACGCCGTTGGCCTCAGCCTGGCACAGAGAGGGGACTTCCAAACGCTTCTTACCAGGCACCTGTCTCTTTTTGGCTCCTCTAATGATTTCGGGTCCCCATCCCTTTCAGAACGGTCTTCTGAAACCCCTCCGGTATTTCCTGCAAGATAGAGAAAAGGTCTTGGGTCTCTGGCCTTCACAACATGGTGTGTCCCTCCAGCGGCTATCAGTGAGTGAGCTAGTTTTTATCAGTCTTGCTGATGCATTAATGCACAACTGGCACAGGCAGGGGTCTGGAAGGCACCGCCCTGAAGCCTTGTGCTGTCTCCCAAGGCTGGTTTTCATGGTCTTTGACCCCCTCCAGGCTCCTCAGTGCTCTTCTTCAGACCAAAAAGGGGGCTCAGTTGCTTCTCATGGAAACCTCCAGGCCTGGAAAGTCATCTTGCAAATAATGTTCAGAAGAGAGACCGTAAAAATTCATGACATCCAAGATTGGCAATGAGGAAATAGCTACAAGTTGTGTATCCCTTATCCAAAAAAAGCCCAAAATGCTCTAAAATCCAAAACTTTTGAAAAGTGGAACCCAGTCTTCTTCCTGTAGGGAAGATGAGGGAATTATGGAGGGTCTCAGGACCACAAATGTGGTCCCAGGTGACCCTCCATAATTACCTCATCTTCCCTACAGGAAGAAGGCTGGGGCTTATTGGCAGGAGACTTCATTTTTGCCTTCTTCTCTGGCACTACCAGCTCAAGCTCTTCCACATGATTTGATGTCTCTTCCACCCTCCGTTGCCATATTAGCAACCACCTCTTTTTCCACAAGAAGAAGAAGCACTGAACTCAGAATTAGCCCTTGTTCTGCTTTCTGGTGGAAGTCCCATGTGGGTGGCAGTTGCGTCAAAACTCTTCCACACTAAACAGGAACCTGCTGTTGGAAAGAGAACCTCATCTCCTCCCCAGCCATTTTGGACGTTGCAAAGCCTTTGAGGATCGTATCTCAAAGTAGCAATAAGGGACAGTTGAAATTCATAGCATGCAGGGTTCATAATGAGGAAGCAGCTATTAACAGTTTTGTGCTCTAAATAAATCCCAGATGCAAGTATTGATTTTGGTCAGCTTCACCATGTGTTAAAATATTGCCCACATTCATAAAATTGCATGACCCACACGTGAGAAGAAAATTGCTATATTGACTCATTGCTTCCTTTGAGAAGGAACTCTGCCTGTGGGTTGTGTCTCCCGCGCTCCTGAAACTTCCTTGCCATCCCCAAAATGCCACAGGGTCAGTAAGATGCTAGAAAACAGAGTCTTTTGGGACCTGAGAGCAGTTCAGGTGTTTGGCTAGTCTTGCTTAGCAGAAGAACTTACCCTCTGGAACATCTTCTGCCCTGGAAACCTCGAGGTGACCTTCTGCACGGCTTGAGAACCTCCTAGTTTGCAGTGGATATAGCCGTAGAGATTGGCCGCCTGAAGGCAGATGCCGGCGATCACAAGCGCCTGCAGGAAAGCAAGGCCAGAGAGAGAAGACCTCTAGGTTCCTAAGCCCAAAGCCAACATCTGGCAAGTCCTTTAGATAAGAGCTTGGAGACAGTTTGAACTGAGGCTGAAGGCCACGCAACCGAGCGAGCTCAAGATTGGTGGTCCGTCTCAACTGGGGTAGCGCTTTGAGTTTTGGCCCAGGACTCTGGGAGACCAGGGTCAAATCCCCCTCTGCTCAGCCATGGAAACACCACAGGGAGACTTTGGCCAAGTCACTCTGTCTCAGCCTCAGAGGGAGGCCAAGGCACACCCCCATGGGACAAATCTTTCCAAGGAAACCCCGTGCGATGGTGGCCTACAAGTCGTATTCAATGATGCATAACAGAATCCAACACAATAGGAAAAACTTTTTGTAAAACAGTCAATTTCTCCAATGTCTACTGGAATTTAAAAATTCAGCTGCAAGGAGAGAGCCAGCACAGTCTCCTTAGAAAGGGAGGATATAATCTCATTTTTTTTTCTCTCTGTTAAGTATAGTTTTTTTTTTGTAGCCTGAACAATTGCAGTGCTCTGCCAAAAGGTAAGTCATGCACGGTGCCACAAAGGATGCTGTGGCTGAACTATGATCCTGCCAGAGTTCAGGAGGAAGAGGAAGGCAGAAGCGCACGAGGCCTTCTGGCTTGCTTCCGAGTCTCCGTGGTGCCAGAAATTGGCAGTTTATTATTCTGATTATGTCATTAATTGTTCTCTTTCTGCCATTTTTAGAGCCCAAGGTCACCCCATTTCCTGGGCCAAGCCATTCTGCTGTCCAGATCCAGACAGAGTACCATTTTACGAGCATGGCTAAGTCGTGTTTTTCAGTTTACTATGTTTTTTTAGTCGATTTATTCAATTTATATCCTGCCTTTCTACCAATGTGGGACCCAAATTAGCTGTTAATGAAACCACCCATTATTTTTTACGGAACATCTCACAGACACAACACAAAAGAGGCTGTGTAAATTTTTCTTAGCGCCCCTTCCGCACCTCGCAATGATTGCGCTATGATCCCAGTTTAAATACCATGTCTCTATGATCCTGGGATATGCAGTTTAGGGAGGGGGATTTGGAATTCTCAGCCATAGGGTTCTTGTGCCTCTGCAAACTGTAAATCCCAGGATTATGTAGAATGTTGCTGTGGTGTTTAAAGCGGAATGATAGTGCTGTAATTGTGCAGTGTGGACATGCCAGTGTGATTCTCTTCCTCTTTGCTCCCTCGGAGACTTTTCCCTTCCTTACCAGCCATTTGAGTTTCAAGGAAAACAAAGTACTGAAAAAGAAGAGGGTCCATATGACGGGGCAGATGATCAGCCCCAGCCAAAATATCCGAGCTTCGGCTTCCGTCGGGGCCGCTCCCGTGGACGGGACCTACGAAAGGAAACAGAAGGGGAGTGACTTTGAGCCGAGGGCAAAAGTCGCAGGGCTACGAGAGCCCTTGTGATGCGCTTGCACGAGGTCCCTGGGACATCACCGTTTATTTGGTTTCTATGCTGCCTTTCTCCCAGAATGGGACCCAGGGCAACTTCCAGGACCAGTCAATTAAAAAAAGGTTCACAATCAAACTTAAAAGCAATCGAAATCAGCAGATAGAACAGTATAAAGTCATTTTAAAAGCATACTAAAGTTGCAAAAGACAGATAAAACATCCCGATCAGAAGCTTTCCTGCTAACACATCCTCCTTAAATAGAAATGTCCACACTGAGCTGTGGAAATCTCAGAGCAAAGCAGTGATGGAGACCCCTTCAGAATAAATTTTTCCCTTGGAAACTCAATTTTTTTTATTAAAAAAAGTCAAATGCACATGCAAATTTTCCATTTAGCACAATAGAAAATTCACACATCCTTCCACCCTTCTTCCTATCCATGTTCCACTTGTTCATTTATTAGACCTTGAAATACTTTTTATCATATCTAATGACATCTTCTTTTAAAAAAAAAAAAAAGTTTCGATGCAGAACTTCTACTATTCAGCTTTAAAATTCCACCTTATCTCCTCTTATCATAGTACAAAGTGCAATACCTTTGACTCAAATACTAGTATTGTTTATTGTTCAATTTTTATTGCTAATTCTGTGGGAGAACGGGGTTCAGATCTTCCCTCGGCCACACAACTGCACTGGCTGGCCTTGGGCAAGTCACACACTCTCGGCCTCAAAGGAAGGCAACGGGCAGCAAACCTCCTCTGAATAAATCCGGGCAAGAAAACCCTAGGAGGAGAATTGCCACAAATCAGAATCAACTTGAAGGTGCATCACAGCCACACAAAAAATTCTGGGGGAATTTCGGTATTTAACCCTGGCCACAATAAATCCATCACATCTCTTCCCTTCAGCCATCAATTTGGTGAGTTTTCTTTGATCGGAACTGGCCATTGGATTTAAGCTGATCATAGCAAATATCTTTGCAGAAAAATAAAGCGGTACAGGGAATTCACCAGAAATGGGAACTATCAAGCTGTAGAACTTTAATTCTAAGAAAGTGGAATCGCTTCCTCAAGTTTAAGCAATAAACTTCCTGAAAGCTGAGTGGTTATGTGCATCCAAAATCTATCTAAACAAAATGCCATGTGAACGGAGATTTTCCTAATAATAGATGCATGTATATACGCTTTAATATGTGGCCCTACAGGTGATGTTGGGCCATAATGCCCATTGTCCCTATTGGCTACTGGATGGGAGTTGCAGTCCAACATCTGGAGCACCCCACACTTCTCCACCCCTTTGCCAATGGAGCTGAAATTAAAATTAAAATCAGAGTAGGAGAAAATTATACCATTATTGTTCCTCTTTGAATGCAAGGATTAAATAATCAAGAATCTACATCCCTGGTCTGTTGCTTCATTGAATAGATTAGAACAAGGACTGCTAATATTCCAAAAAGAGCGGTGGAGGCCATTGGAAAGGGTTACCTTCTTTGCTTCGTACACCCAGTGGCTTCTCCCATCCTCGTCAATCTGGTTCCACCACCGCAGGCCCACCAGAAGTCTCCCCGTGACGTTCTAATGGGACAAGAGAGGGGAGAAGGGGGAAAAAAGGCCTGGAAATACAAATTCCAGCTTCGGCAAAAGATCTGTGCTTTGCAGGTTGACTTGAATGTTGGGTTCTGTTGGTGAATTTCAGAAATGCACAAGGCTCTTGTGAAATGCACACCCACCTTCCATCCCCATTTAGCGAGGACAGACCTGGTAAATCCTCTGCCATCCCACTTTTCCAACTGATTTCAAATGTCCCAGTTTCTCTCTCCTCTCCCCCACTTTCCCCCTTTGCCCTCAGCTTATTTCCATGACTACAAACTGAGCTCAAAGTGCAAAAGCAGTTTGTACTCAGCAATCAGAGTAGAAAAAAGAGTCTTGTCCTTCCCAATTTGCTTTGCAATCTGCAGCAGTTTCTCCTTCATAACTTTTGGCATCTTGACCGCACTCAGATATTGCTTGGCCCTACGTGTCCCAGGTTCCATCTGTGAAATGCTGGACGGTCCGTTTTATTGATTATTGATTCCTAATATTCTAACACCCTGCCTTTATATAAAACTATAACTAGGGAGGCAGATGGGAACCAGATAATCAATAAATAGAAAGCTTTCCTCTGTGAAATGTTGGTGGGTTTAATACAACAAAATCCACAAAGCATGGATACCTTTATTGGGCCAACTAAAATGCACAAAATGCACCCTGCAGGCTTTTGAAGCTTCACTGGTTTCTTCGTCATGAGGCAAAGAGATCAAGTCATACGGGAGAAGAAAAGGGATGACATTAGAGTCACAGGACTATGTTTTATCTCAAACCATTACTTCTGTTGTCAGTTAAGATGCCCCGAGGGATTTCAGTGCGGACAGAGGGCTCTCCCCTTCTTGGCCAAGTTACTTTGCTGCTGCTCACGGGTTTGAAATTCCATTGCCTGTGTCCTGCTGTCGCATGCAATGTCTTCAAAAACCCAAAATGTCCAGCAGGTTTGGAATCGTGATGACGATGAAGTACATGCTCACGGGCAGCAGGGGGGACGTAGACCTTGGTGCCATAGAAAGGGAGATTGTCAACCCACTCAATTTTGTCCTTATTTGCCGGGAGCCATGAGTCGGCATGCGCTGCATGAACGATAGCATCGCGGAGAGCGGAGTCACAGAGGGAGGAGGCAGAAAGCCTTGTTTTTGCTAATGAGCGAGTAGTTACTTGAGAAGCCAGGGAGGAGGCAGGAAATAAGGCTTTGGAGGGGGGACGTAGCAGAAGGTCCCTCAAAACAGGGAAGGCGAGATAGAGGGTCCGCCAATTGGTTGGAACGGCCAGGTTTGAAAACAATTTTAAACCGGAACCTCTGGAAAAATTCAGCCCATCTCGCCTGCTTAGGGGAGAGTTTCTTAACCGACTGCAAGGCTTGCAAATTTCTATGATCAGTCCAGACTTCAAAGGGAGTTTGGCCCCTTCAAGTAAATGTCGCCAAGTGGTCAGCGCAAAATGAATAGCCTTGGCTTTTTCTCCCAAATAGGCCAATTAGCTTGTTGATGAGAAAATTTCTTTGAAATGAAAGCACAAGGCTTGAGTGCTCCCTCAGAGTCATGTTGCAAAAGAACAGCGGCCATGGCAAAGTCAGAAGCATCTGTTTGCACAATGAATTGCTTAGCACTGTCGGGGAAAAGTAGCAATGGCTCTGTAGTGAATTTAGATTTCAAATGTTCAAACGCCGACTGACATTCAGGGGACCAACGAAGTTTGTGCGACTTACATGTAGATTCGCCTTTAGGTTTCCGTAACAGGTTAGTAAGCGGAAGCGCTATGGCTGCAAAATCCTCGATAAAGTTCCGGTAAAAGTTTGCAAAGCCAAGAAATTGCTGCAGTTGCTTCAAAGTTTTGGGGACGGGCCATTGCAAAATAGAGTTAATTTTCGAAGGGTCCATTTTAAGTGAACAATCTTGAATCCTATAACCCAAGTAATCAAAGGTTTGGGTGTCAAATTGGCACTTAGACAGATTAACTACGAGGTTATTATCTATCAGCCGTCGAAGCACTTCCCGAACCAATGATACATGAGATTCCATGGAGTCTGCATAAATTAAAATGTCATCCAAATAAATCAGAACCCCCTGATACAATAAGTCGTGGAAAATGGTGTTCAAAAACATCTGAAACACAGATGGTCCAGATTGTAATCCAAAGGGGAGAACCGTCCATTTAAAATTCCCCAGTGGGGTTGCAAAGGTGGTGAGCCATTCAGAGTCTGGGTCCATCCGAATCCTATGAAATGCTTCTTTAAGATCAAGCTTAGTGAAATATTTTCCTTGAACAAGATGGTCTAAACGGTCCGTATCAGGGGAATGGGATAACAATTGGAAGAGATAACCTGGTTAATAGCAGAGTAGTTAACTATCAGCCTCGGATCCGCTCCGGGATCTTTTCTCTTTCGGAAGAAGACAGGACTCGCCGTAGGGGCTGTAGAAGGCTTGATAAAGCCACGAGCCAAATTTTTATTAAGGAACTTTTTGAGGGCAAGGAGTTCTTGCTGGCTCATGGGTAGATTTTTGGTTTAGGCAGCGAGGCTCCGTCAATCAATTCCAATTTACAGTCAAATTCAGTGTGGGGGGGCAATTTGTCAGCCTCCCTCTCATGAAAGGCCTTCTGTAAATCACGGTAGTGCGAAGGAATTTGTTGCAATTTTTCATGGCCAATAGAGAAGCTTGCCTCGGAAGAGGATAGAGTGCCAGCGGTCCAGTCTATTTGGGGATTATATTTACGGAGCCAGTCGATTCCCAAGACCAATTCGAACTGCACCGCCTTGGGAACTAGGAACCGCATGCTATAATTATTTTGGTCCATTTGAAATGAGATGGGCATGGTGATTTCGCTTATTGCTCCTCCAGTCATTGAGGTCCCATCCATTTGAGTTAACTTGATGGGGCGTTCCAAAGGCTCATATAGAGTTTTAAGGGTCTTGGCCAATTTGGGGTGTAACAAACTTCTGGAGCAGCCAGAGTCAATTAGTGCCCTATGTACATGCAAGGTCCCATCTCCGCCAGTAATCGTAACCGTGGTATAGAAATGGGGAATTTTAGGAGTACTTACAGCTGTTCCCGCTGCTTTCAAACCGCCACCGTCGGGTTCAGAATCCCCATCTGTGTCCGAGGAATACGAAGAAGAGGTTTCACCGTCGGGAGCGGAGTCTCCTGTCGCTGCTGCAGGGTCCTTATGAGTGCGTCTGAGCGGTTGTTTGATGGCCGTTGTCTGACGTGTAGATTCTTTATTCCTGGGGTCTGCTCGTGCTCTTAAATCCCCACCGTGGCTTGGTTACTGGTGCAGTTGTTGGCAAGGTGACCCGGTTTCCCACAGGTGAAACACATGCCCAAACGGAGGCGTTTGTTTCGTTCCTCAACATTGAGGAAGGTGGGACGGCGAGGTTGTCGTTTTGTTAAGTCTTGTCGTTGTCGGTTCAACTGAACAGTGTGGGTTATACCCTCCACTTCAGTAGCTAGTCTGATCCAACCTAGCAGGGTTTGTGGGTTGGCCTGCATTAGGCACCCGTGTAAGATATCAGGATCTAGTCCATCTTTGTATAACTCGATAAGAATCTCATCATTCCACTGCACTTTGGTGGCCAGGTTTCTAAATTCACGCGAATATGTTCCCACGTCGTTCCTGCCTTGTTTCATTTGTTTTAGTTGATATTTAGTTTTTTCTAGTAGATGGGGGTCTTCAAACCGTTCACGCAAATGGTTCATGAAGAGCTGCAGATTTTCGGTTTCGGGGGCGCGGGTGTCATATAGGTTCGCTACCCAGTCAGCTGCCAGTCCTTTCATTCTCTGGCTGAGGTATCTAATTCGGGCTGCATCATCCCGAAAGAGGTGGCCATGATCGACCATGAAATTATTTGCCATAGTCATAAAGAAAGAGAGTTTCTCACCCTTCCCGTTGAAGGACGCTTTCAGGTCTCCCACGTTTCTGAGTAGCGGTGGCGCTGGAGCTTGCCCTGCTGGTTGCTGGGGCGGACCAGGGGTGCCTGCCGCTGGCACAGCCGCTCGTGGTTCGCGTGCTGGTGTTCTCAATGTCTGCGAGGGACGGATGCTCATCTCACGTAACATGGTCTTGAGTTCGAGTATCTCCTCATCTTTTCTCTCCAGTTCTGTTTCCATTCGTGCCATTTCCGCCAGAAAGGAAAGGTCTTTGGCTGATGTGTCCCATCTAGCAGCCCTTCTGCGTTGTCTTACCGACATAAGCGGCTTCTCTCCCCAGACCCAGGTTTGGCCGCTTGTGGGGGTTTTCATAGCCTCGCTCAGCGGTAAATTTGCCTTGGTATCCATGGACGCTTCGGTCTCTGCAGTTCCATCAGATTCTGCATATCCTTTGTTCTTCTTCAGTAATTAACTGATCCACTACTTGATGCATTTTAGGAAAAAAAGATTCTCGAGCTTTCTGTCAGGAACAGATTCACCCTCAAACGTAGCAATAAACTTTAGTAGAAGATTTATTGAAACATAGTGAATGATACTGTCTATCAGACGTTAAAGCTCGAGAATGGAATGCTTTCCCCCCGCCTTACACTTAAACAGCAAGTTTCTCCTGAGATAGTTGTAAAAGGACGAACGTCATCATGCCAAATGGTTCCTTTGAAATTCCAGCCGGAAGGAATGGTTGGCACCTGGGAAAGTTAACAGCCTACTATCACTATTTCCCCAGGCTACTGCTATCCTAAAACAACAAACATGGAGGACTCCTGACATCTGCTGCCCCTTGTTTCTGTTCCCCATACGACCAAGAAGAGGAGCAGCCTTTGCCGGCATTGAAATCCCTCCAGACCACCATAACTAACAACAAGCTGATACCAATGCAATTCTTGGCTGCATCCATAGGAGTCTGGTGTCTAGATCAAGGGAGGGACTGGTACCACTCTGCTCTGCTTTGGTTAGACCTCCTCTTGGATCCTGTGTCCAGTTCTGGGCACCCCAATTCCAGAAGGACGTGGTCAAGCTGGAGCAAGTCCAGAGGAGGGCAACCAAAATGGTGGAGGGTCTGGAAGCCATGAAGCCCTCTGAGGATAGACCTAGAGAGCTGGGGATGTTGAGTCTGCAGAAGAGAAGATTAAGAGGGGACATGAGAGCCATGTTTAAATATTTGAAGGGATGCCACGTAGAGGAAGGAGAGGGCTTGTTTTCTGCTGCTCCAGAGACCAGGACAAGGAGCAATGGATTCAAGCTGCAGGAACGGAGATTCCACCTGAACCTCAGGAAGAACTTCCTGACAGTCAGGGCTGTCCAGCAGTGGAATATTCTGCCTCGGAGTGTAGTGGAGTCTCCTTCTTTGGAGGTTTTTAAGAAGAAGCTGGATGGCCATCTATTGGGAATGCTTTGATGGGTGTTCCTGCATAGCAGGGTGTTGGACAGGATGACCCCTGGGGTCTCTTCCAACTCTACATTTCTATGATTCTAACAACAGGAGGAAAAATTTGAGACAAAATATAGGCCAGGGACTCTAACACCATCTTTTCTTTCCAGCGGTTTCTAACATCTTTGCCTGATGAAGAAGCCAGTGAAGCTTTGAAAACTTTGCAAGATGTATTTTGTGCATTATTTGGCTCAATAAAGATCCCGCTCTTGTGGATTTTGCATTTTGTTGTGTTTCATTGCAGGGCCAAGAAGGCTGCCCTGAATAAGTTTGTTGGAGGGTTTGTGGCTGAACCAGACCAGATGAGAGCAGCCAGAACTAATCTGGGTTTTCTTCTCCCGTGCTGTCCTGGTCCAGCAGAGCCCATTTCATGGTGCAAAACAAGCCAAGGTGTGTTGCAAGAATTGCAAGTTGCAAGAGTTGGGGAATTTGTACCTTCACAGACCAGAAGTCGAAGGAGAGAAGGAGGAGGATGAGAACGAAACAAGCGACCGAAACTCTTGCTGAACCAGTCACAGAACAAGTAGGTCACGATGGCACTGACGCGGAAGAAGAGGTGGAAAAATGTGGCCAGGGGGTGCCTAGGAGAGAACAGTCCAAGTCCAGTCCATTTAACCCGTATTGCATGCTTTGACTGGTAGCATTTCATGGCATTGTGTAAAATTCCCCCCAGCCCCAGCCCTGTGTGGAGATTCAGCATGAGATAATCCACCTAAGAAACTACCTTTATATTGAATTATTGACGGACCCCCTGCAATGTGGATTTTGTAATTTACTGTCTTCTACCAAACTACAGCTCGGTGAATTCAGCACAGATTTTCCTATATAGCCATAAAGCTGGAAAGGGATGTGTTTTTCTCTTTTAGGGTACCCAATCTTCCTCCCTTGCAACTGGTTTTCTCACATTGTGTAAAGGGGAACCTCCCCAGCAGGCTTCTGCTGAAAATACGTCTAGACGGAACACATCGATCTAAGAGGAAGTGAGAAAGCTCTGCTTCGCTGTCATCCCTTTTGGAGCGAGGAGGAGAACAACAGTGGGGGTCTACAAGGGACTCTCGCACCCCGGGACCTTCTTGAGGATGCATAGAAAACCCAAAATGCACCCTCAAAAACCATTAAAAGACCCTGGCCGAGATTCCACATCACCACCTGTGTTTCTTAACTTTGCAAAATGCAACCAAAAACCCTGTTAGCGAATTGCATATCCGGGTTGTGGCAGGTGTGTTCTGATTGATGCTCAACAGGCGTTTCTGATTTGTGCCATGTGCTCCTGACGAGTATCAGGCACTTCTGATGTGCATCACGCGCTTTCAAGGCAGAGGGGCCCCCGTCATGCTCACTGATGGGCGGTGGGTCCCTGTGACGTGCATTGGTCCCTCCTCTTGCTGATGGGCCCCCATGATGTGCACTGGGCACTTCTGATGTGCTTGTCTCTTTACGTTCCATATTTATTAATTTTAATGCAAACAAATAGATTCACAACTACAGAAAAAAAGGAGCAAAAAAGCAAAAGGAAGAACCTATATATAAACAGTAACTGAAGCGAAAGCTAAACTAAACCAGATTGAATTGAACCAAGACAAAGGGTTAACAGCAAAACCCATTACTAAAAGGCTAATCTATTACCCTAAACATTATGAACTTCAACCCCATTTTGAGGGGGGTTGAAACCCCTTTTTCCCCATATTAAACAGCACTGAGGAGGCTGACAACTCTCCTGGAGGGGTTTTTTTTGGCAGGGGGGAGACAATCCCCTCTCCTTTTGGGGAGCTGGAGAAAAGCCAGCCAGAAAGATTTGGAGAGATGCCGGTACCCTGAGCAAGATGTGCTGGGGGGCTCCTCACTGGGGCAACTGGTTGTCCGCTGAGTGGACAGACCCCCCGATTAGAGAGGCTCCAATGTCCTTATGCCCTCCATCCTCATCTATATTCTGTTTTGTTCTACCTGATTTTTGCTTTGCTCAAGGCCAGCTCCTCTTCATTTCCAAAGTCAAGGGAGACATCTTCAGTGTCATCTGTCAAAGTCTGGATAAATACAAACCCGGCAAAATAGAAATCAAAAGAGAGAAAAAGTAGAGACTGTTCCTTCCTCACCTGACCGCTTACTCTGGGGCAGAGGTGAGAAACCACAGTCCTCCGACTGTCTGGATTTATCATGGACAGTCCTGATTAATTCTCTGCTGTCCCACTTTTCCAACTGCTTTTAAAATGTCCTGGTTTCTCTATTTCCCCCTCCCACTTTCCCCCTTTGACTTGAGCTTTTCTCAGTTGCTGCAAATGTAGCTCATGATACAAAAGGAGTTTTCACTCACTCAGCTCAGCGGGGGCAAATGATTGGGATCCCACCCTTCCCTGGAGGCTCAGGCCAAAGCAAACGGCTTTAGCTTTTCCCGTCTTACCCATTCTTCCTTATTAATAACCTTTGCCACCTTGAGCATGCTCTGATGGCCTATACCTGTTTTCATCTTTGAAATGTTGGTGGGTGTGGAATCAAGTAGCCTTCTGGAGGTTGTTGCACCTCCCAGCGTCCTTGACTCTTGGCTATGCTGCCTCGAAGGGTGATGGGAGTTGCAGTCCAACAAAAACCAGGGAGGTGCAGATATTCCCGCCCTTTTGAAATAGAAACAAAAGGGGGGGAAATAGGAGTGGGAGGAGGGAAGACCCTGATCCAAACTGAACTGAAGGACATTGCGTCAAACAGCCCACCAGGGAGCAAAGAGGAAGGAAGGGTTTGCTCCATGTGCCGAGTATCCCACTCATCTCTATCTGGAAATGGGAGCTTCTCAGGAAACAAGAGAGAGTTTTCAACTTAATTGTAAATAATGGGTGGAAAGCCCCATGCATTGATCAGTCCAGGTCCCATTCCAGGAATCTTTCACAACTCCAGACAAATGAAGTTGAGGGAGAGCCAAGCAAGATATGGAGAGATGGGTTATCTAGAGAAAGAATCAGGATCACAGTGGACTGCACTTCCCATCAGTCCTCCCCACAGTTGGCTATGCTGCTTAAGGGCTGCTGGGAACTGCAGTCCGACATCTGGAGGGCCTCACAGGTCCCATCTCTGGTTTCGGTTGAGACATCTTTCCTTTCACAGCACTGGAGGCTTCCTGAGGGCAGAGACCTCTGTCTTCTCTAGGGAATGCCGCACCCTAGAGCACCGTCCGTGGTGTGTTGGCCTCCCGTTGTCTTGGGTGGGGAAGGAGACCCCAATTTATCCTTCCTTTAGCACCCTTTCCCCCCTTCATTCTCCATAGCCACACCCCAAGTCTGTCACAACGGTCCCCACGCTGTCCCCTTCCTTCTCTCCCCCCCGTCACAGCTGCACTATATCAGTCCAGAAACAACCCATAATACTCACCCACTATCCTCTCCCCCTCCTCTGCCCTCCCATCTGGATTAACAGACAAGCATTTTAAAACCCCTGCACTTTAACAGCCCCATTGCTTCCCTAAATGCATCTACCACAAACATTGTTCAAAATCCATTAGAATGTGGCTGGGATGCAGATTTGGGGTCCAGAGGTGAGGCGAAGGGGTCCCCCCAATGTGAAACAGCTTAGGAGGGTCTGCGTTTCTTAATCCAGTGCCCCTCCCCAGCTTTAATCCCCCCCCCCGTCTTTCTTACCTGCTTCATCATCCCGGCTCTGGCTCTGCGGATGTGATGCTGCAGCAACTGCCTGCATCCTCCTCCTGGTTGCTATGGAAACCGAGGCTTAGATGAGGCAGAGGGACCAGGTTGGACAGACCCAGCAGGGAAGAAAGCATCAAGCGCTGGGGGGCGGAACCAATTAATGTCTCAAATCCAGCTTCCCATCCCCCCACCCCTCAGTTGCAACCTATGCTATGGCTAGGGGGATTCTGGGAACTGTAGTCCAAAAACTTAGGGGTCTCCCATCATTGATGTTTCCAGGCATCCCTTGTTTGGAGGTTCATCTCATAATTCAGTTCCTGTTTAAAAAGTAGCTGGAAATTCCCAAACTAGTCCCCGATGCATAAGCCTAGAAGTCAGTTTGCATTAGGTTAATATTTAATTTATCCCGGCTGGTTCTTGTTCAAGGGCTTCCCAAACCAGCCCACATGGGAGTTAAAAGTGCATTATTATCAATACAAACTGAAAGGGGGAAAATAAACTCCCAGTAGTGATATCAGCAGAGAGCCAACTGGTGTAGCAGTCCGAGGGTGCAAGAGAGGGAACAAACAGAACTAAAAAAATCGGCACAAAACTACTACAGTAGTATCGACAATATGCTTATGCAGCCAGCACTGAAAACTTAGTTATTTAAATGCAATGGACTTCCCAAATCGGGTTAATATTTGTAGTGTGTGTCTGTGTGTGTGTGTTCCATTTAATGGACAGCCTAGGCTCATTTGGAATTTCCCACTGCATTTTTGGCCTGGGAGGAGGAAAAAACAAGATTAAAGGATACTTGAGAGTCTCCTTGCCGATACAGGCTGAAGGTTGTGTTCACACGAACGCCAAAAAAATCAATATTTTGCAAGCACTGGGATTACCTTTCTGGGGGGCACTCCTAGCTGGGCCTTAAGGGAGTTTCCCTCGCTTTCCAGTTGCCGGAAAGAGGCAATTGTTTATTCTTCTTATTGCATTTAAGCATCCTTGTTGGAATGTGCCCTACAAAAGTGAAACTGGTGGGGAATATTTCATGTCGCTCCAAGCAACTGCCAAGCCTGGTGAAGCGGCAGATCGTGTTTGCAAAGAATAACAAACAAAGGAGGGCACGAAGGCGGGCAGCCAGGAGATGCCTCCAAACCCTGAGAAAACAGAAACCACGTGATTTAGGAGAAGCTCACTCTCCGTCCCATAAGGCGATGGCACAATCAGAGCCATTAAAGGAGGCGGCTGGTGGTTTTCGGGGACTTTGGCACTCGCCGCGCATCAGGAAACTTTAGACTCTTTGACCGTGCCAAAAATGCTACTGAGCAACCCTAGTCCTTCGCTCGGATAAGAGTCGTGAAGCCATGGCAATTCGTGTTTAAACTTGCTTTAGTGTTTAGTGATCGAGTGGTTTTAATGGTCCCATTGTTTGATCTTGCAATGTAGTGGTTTGAGTGTTGAACTAGGACCCGGGAGGCTAGAGTTCGAATCCAGAAAACCCACAGGGTCCCTTGTGTGATTTACGGTGACCCTCTAACAGGTCGTCGTAAGTCAGAATCAACTTGAAGGACTCGGGTGAACCAGGGTTCAAATC
This sequence comes from Ctenosaura bakeri, assembly GCA_948474755.1. Classification (NCBI taxonomy): domain Eukaryota; kingdom Metazoa; phylum Chordata; class Lepidosauria; order Squamata; family Iguanidae; genus Ctenosaura; species Ctenosaura bakeri. The sequence continues at coordinate 21,235 of CAOLHI010002293.1, forward strand.
CTCCCTCAGCCACGGAATGCCCCTGGAGGACCTTGGCAAGTCACACTCTCTCAGCCTCCGTGGAAAAGAGAGGTGGCAAACCTCTTCTAAAGAAATCTTGCCAAGAACCCTCTTTGCTTTTAGAGCCAAAATGGTGCAGTGGGTTGAGTCTTGGACTAGAACTCCAGGAGACCAATGTTCAAATCCCCATGGAAATTCGCTGGCTGACTTTGGCCACACTGTCTCAGCCTCAAAGGAAAGCAATGGAACACGCACACACCTCCCCAAAGAAATCTGACCAAGAAGACTTTAAAAGAGGCAGTGCAGTGATTAGAGTCTTCAATTGGACTCTGGAAAAGCCGAGTTCAAATCTCTATTCAGCCCCAGAGACCCACTTGCTCAGCAGAAGGCAATGGGGAGCCTCCTCTGAGTAAATCTTGCCAAGAAAACCTTAGGAGAGGCTCTCATAAGTGAGAGTCTGCTTGGGGACACATGAGAACCGTTCGCTGATCTATGCCTTGCTTCTATTAAGGATTTCAGAGGCCAACTAGATTCACTAAAATGATTTTTAAAAGAATCTTTAAACATTTTTTGATAGAGATGTTCACAGTTCTCCTAATTTACCCTTCCGCTGTTTTTCTCTTTCCTTCTCTGTAGGCTCCTAGCGGGCAGAGACCTCTCTCTCTGTCTTGCCTTTGGAGCTCTGTAAAATACTACGCCCTGACTCCAAATCAAGGCTGCCTCCCAAGTCCAATGGCAATTCACTTCAATGTTAAATATAAATGAGCTCTCCAAGGTGCTGCCTCTGTTTTGGTGCTTCTGTTCAAGACCTTGGATAGCTTTTTAAAGTTCAGACTCAAACCTGGAGCGGATTGACTGGGACCCAGGGGCACAGAAGCAATGGCTCACCGCCATCTGTAAGGCTCAGAGCCCTGATCCCAAATATCTGCAGGAGTATCTCATATACCAGTTTATCTGTGACTTCAAATCACCTAAGTGTGCACACCTCCACAGATTTAAGACCCATTGATTTCAATGCCACTTATTCCCAAGTAATTGTGCATTCCTGGCCATCCTATATACATCCCCTCAGAAGTAATTCATTCATTTAAATGGTTTTACTCTCAGTCCAATTTGCATTCAGGATTGCAGCCTTCCTCGCTCAATGCAACCCATTAAAGAATCAAATAGTTCAGACTATTCATTTATTGAGAACATTTTTTAAAACAAACTCTCCCCTTCACGTGAGTTTATTTATTCCTCTGTTCCTAAATAACCAGGATTGCATCCAAACACAAATAAAACACAGTTCGGCGATGATACCAAAATCCAAAATTCTCCGGAAAAAGAAGACAAGGAGCACAACAGTAACCAAAAGTTCCTTTTTTGAACTACAACACCCATGGTCCCCCTCCAAGCTTACTAGAAGCACTGTAGGTCTTTTTTGCCCCCCTTGCATAAGCATTACCAAGAAATAAAGAAAGTGACCAGACTCATTTAGAAGCAGTATTCATAATTTCAATTGAATGAGGAAATCACACACATGACGCCCGAATGCCCAAAGTGTTGCTTTAATTTTTTTAAGATATCTTTTTCACTTCATCTTTTTTGGTCGCCTGAGGTCTTTTATATGCACGCACATAGACACCAATGTGGCAAATAATCTGAGAGAAATCAGAGTTTGGTTTGACGGGCCAGGATGAACTTTTTCCAGGAGATCTTTCCAAGGGTCCACGGAATCCTCTCCGGAGCATCAGACCGCCAGGTTGAAGCACTGCTGAACCTCATTTTGGAAGAAGGAATCATCTCTCACGAATACCACCGGACTTTGCTCCATGAGAGAGACAGGGAAGACTTAGCAAGGAAAGTTTCCCTGATTCTGGTGGAAAAACGGACCACCGGGGTCCCTTTGGCCGAGATCTTTGGCAGCAGCCTGGAAGATGCCGCGAGAGACGCATCGCCTTGGAGCAGACGCTGGAGTGGTAAGTTTTCAGTGTGTAAGACGATCCCTTCCATGCTCAACATTTCAGTTTTTTAAAAAAAGTGCATCTCTACATCTTTCTTTGAGCCCAGACTCTTTGATTGTCACTTCTGGATGCATGATGTGAAGTCTCAGGTTATTCACAGCATCCCTTTCACGAACAGGTAAAAGGGTGGTCCTAAGTCTGCATGCGCCCCCTTTCTGAGTTTATATTTCTGGCTTTCGTCAGCTCCAAACTCCCTGACTGACCTTTTTCTCTGGTCAAAAAATAATGGAGAGCATTGCCTCACCTGGAAACCCCCAAGTGCAGTAATTCACCTTTTAAATAGAATCATAGAATTGGAAGGGAACTCCAAAGGCCATCAAACCCAACCCCTTTCATCTGCCAGGCAAGAATCCACACCAGCCACCCAAATCCACATTGTCTCCTGTCGACCAGAGTTGGCAAAACTAGTTCTGTGGACCCACCAAGAGCCTGGCAGAAATTCCCAGGCTCTGTTCCCACAGGCATCTCCAGGAAGAGCCGGTCAGAATCACCAGAACTGAGCTAGACAGAAAGATGGTCAGACACAGCCAACAATGTCTTATGAACTTGTTACAGATCCCTCCACATCTGGTTTGGACTGCAGCCCCCAGAATCCACTGGAGAGCATGATTCTGGCACACTCTCCGACCATCCTGATTTGGCAGTCCCAATCCTCCCCTCTTCCTATTTTGTTGCCCTTCCAGTCATTTCCAGCTTATGGCAAGATTTGTTCAGTGGGGAGTTTGCCTCTGCCTTCCTCTGAGGCTGAGAGAGTGTGACTTGCCCAAGGTCACCCAGGGCACAGAACTGGGTTGGGGGAGAGAGACCCCTGTCCCCTGATGATTCTGGGATGGGGATCCACAACTTTCATCCCTGCCTGTGGAAGCAGTCTAAATTATTCCTTGAAAGTCCAAGGGGTAAATTTGTTTGTCTTTGCACATTTCCGAAAAGTTCTTAAACCCTGATGCAGGTTTTGTGGCTGGACTTCCCTCTCCCCAGCACACGCCCTGATGATGTCAGGCACCTGGAATTCCTTGCAGGCTCACCTGTTAAGGTAAAACTGTTTTGTAAGAGTCCCTGGTCTCTCTTAAGAATTTTGGAACATAGCATAACGGAGCTGTGCCTTGCCCCCCCCCCAACAGAGACTTCCCTCCTGGCTGAAAAATATCTCCAACAGACCTTTTTATTATCTTTTTATTCCAAGGTGTTGCCTCCTTTACTCAAGTGTGTCCAAACTTGCTGCAACACAATGTTGTAGTGTGGAATGAGCATTGCTATGCACCCTTGAAGCCATGCTGTTTCCTAATGTGTATACACAACATCTTTTTGCTTTGTGCCTTCAAAATCATTTCTGACTTATGGCGACCATAAGGTGACCCCATCATGGACTGGGGGGCGCAGAATGCATTCAGAGGAGGTTTTCAGAGGCTGAGAAAGTGTCACTTGCCAAAGTCACACACTGGGTTTCCATGGCCGAGCAGGGATTTGAACTCTGGTCTCGAGAACCATAGCCCAATGTTCTAACCACTGTACCATGCTTTTTTCCCCTTACCTGCTGTTATAATGCCCACATTTCTCTCCAGAACCCTGGACTGCTGCTGGGTGATAAGCCTACCTCGGGAAAAGTTTGTTGTTGTTGTTATTAGGACTTTGATTCCCAGTTAGCCGCAAGATTTTGAGAAAAACAGTCCCCAAAAAAAGCAAAAAAAAAAAAAAGCCAGACAGCTATATTGTGTCCACCAAGCCTTCAAGAAGTGACATTTGGAGACTACAACTCCCAGAATACCCTACCAAGCATGACCGCAAGGATTCTGGGATTTGCAGTCAAAATTTCATGTCCTCTACCCACCCACCCACCCAAAAGCTGTTTTCGAACAGGAGCTGCTGGGAGTCCTAAAACTGAGCCCCATTTCTGTGCTTGAACTATCCAGAGTGTATGCATTAGTAATGGATGGATCTTTATTGCACATGCATGCGCACCTGTCTGTGCATGAACACTAAGGCCATGCAAAGGCCCTCGGCCTCCGACGGCACCCCTCCCGGCATTCACCTTTGTCCACGTCCCGGTGGCAGTTTTGCTTCCCAATCCCTCGGGGATTAATTTGGAGCACCCCAAAAAGAGTTTGCGTCGCGATGCGGGGATGCCCCAAAGAGAGGTGCGCCCTTCTCCGGGGGCCTTAAAGTTGTTGCTCATTCTTTCTGGCCTCCTGAGGACCTGGGAGGGGTTAAATCCTGATCCAGACAAGAATAACACCGAAAGTGAAACACACTTCACAACTGCCTCCTTTCACTTCTGCCCTTATGAGCTGCTTAGAGCACCCCAGTAAGGTAAGCAAAGTCTTATGTTAGAGGCATTTGTTTTTCTGCCTGGGGTGGAGGTTTCATGTGAAGGAGAAATAGGGGGAGCAATGCTCTCCGCCGCCGCCCCCCAGAAAAGGACCTGAAGAGTACAAGAATTGTTCCAAATTTATTGCAGATTTCACTGCTGCTGGGGACTGGCTTAGCATGGCACATGGCAACCTTCAGGAGATGGGAGCCAGCAGACTTTTCAGCAGGTGGCAAAGTTAAAAAATTGAAAGACAAGAGATGGGGAGAGAGAGGGCCGGTAGCCAAAATCTGTGGTCCAATTTCTCATCATGAGAGGAGATCAGGGCAATGGATGAATGAAAGGGAATTTCCTCCTCACACTCTCTCCGGGATTCCCCAGAACGTTTTACGGTCAGCCCCGGCTTTTTTGCCTCCCCAGTTCTCCACCTCTAGCCATCACTCTTATAACTCTCCCTCGTCTGAACTTACTCCTCGGGCATCTGTTATGACTTGCAACCCTGAACTTTGCAGCCGGGAGATTTTGCACAGGGGACCGCCTGAACGCCCTCTCCAAGGTCAGTATTTTATTCCCCCCTCGCTTTGCCCTCCATCCAAATCCACCTGTTCCGTGTGCTTCTTCCCAGGGACAGCCCCTGCTTGGCTCTGATTCTGCTCCCTTCTCCAAATCCCAGCCCAGTATTGTTCTCTGGGCAGAAATGGGGATGTGTGCCTTCCAAGTTTTGTTATTGAACCAAGTTGCAGATGCTTCCTCTTTCTGTCACCGCACCACAGTTGCTGTCATGCGTCTCCATGGCGAGACTTTGCACCAGAGTGGGCTTGCAGTTGCCTTCCTTGGGGGCTGAGAGAGTGTGACTTTGCTCACCTAGTGGGTTTCTGACCACACGGTCTCTCGTCTCCAGTTCCGCTACCGACCAAGCGTCCTTTCTGTCCGGTCGTGCTGGCGATCCTTGTTGTTATTTTATTTTATATTATTTATATCGGACTTTTTCCCCCAGGAGATCAGCAGCAGCTTACACTGTCTGTTAAAACAAAATGGCTAAAACAAGCTGCAATACATAAAACAAAGATTTTAAAAAAAATTAAACAGCAGCCCCGTTTAAAACATTAATTTAGAATAATTGAATCGTATCGAAGCCTATTACTTATTAAAGCCATAAGTAAATAGTTAACTCAGCCCCAGTAACACTGACCACACCAATCAAAACAAAGGCTTTGAACTTGTAAGCCACTTTGGGTATTTCCAAGGGAAAAAAGCAGGATATAAATAAGTAAATATGATGATGGTGATGATAGTGATGCCTTGCATTGTGTATTTAGGGGTGGGGAGGGTGTCTCTTTTTATTTGTACCTATTTTTAATCCCATCACAAACTGCTTAAAATCCCCATTTGGCACTAACGGTAGGATATAAGCCCCAACAATAGGTAAATTAATAATCGATCAATCAGTTCACTGGAATCAGGCTCCCCTTCCAATTGGGAGGTGCTGGACTATAAGTCCCAAGCCTGGCAGCAGAGGTGTGTGATGGGATTTGTAGTCCCTTGTGCTGATTATCCCTGCCCCCACCCCCCAACATTCACCTGGACAGAAAGAGGTGGCTCATTAAAAAAAGGATCTGATTAATTAATTGCCCCTGAAAGACTGACTCACGCTTCAGAATCCACAGAGGTTAATTGGCAATCAGAGTTTGGGGGAAACATTTGGGTTTAGACTACATGGCTGGCTGGGGGATTCTGGGATTTGTAGTCCAAAACCAGTTCCCCTTTCCCAAGTTTTGGAGAACAACAGTATGCGTTGCCTTGTGTGGATGTCTGTGAAATTTTTTGTCTTGCTCTGGCCAGGTTCTGGGTTCAAGTCCCACCTTTCACATTCTCCTTCAGAAAGACAACAGAGGAGGGGTTCAGGTGTCCCTCACCTCTGATGCAAATGCATGCAAATACATGCAAATGCATGAGCCCAGGCGTGGATCCTGCAATCCAGCACACGCTTTACCTGGGAGTCAGCCTCCCTGAGCTGCAAGCTGCTTGGTAGGGATTCTCCGTGTGTGAGGAACCCCCTTTTCCTTCTGCCAAGCAGGGACCCCCATTGTCCTGATCCCAGCCCTCCCCAGAAAAACCACCTGAAGGTAAGGGATTTGACCAGCAGCCTAAACTAGATCCTTTGCAAACTCAGCCTTTCTTGAAAGGATGGAAAACATTTAGGACCTTTTTGAACAGTAAGAAATCTAACGATGTAATAATTTGTGGTTATGATTAATAGTAATTCTACTAGAATTACTTACTTGGATCTTTAATGGTGTTTTTTTTAAAAAAAATTGGTTCCTTTCATTGGAGTGTGGCTTGGGGACAGGTCAGAGCCCTTTTGTGTTGCAGTTGTGATGTGGTGGTTTGAACATTGGACGACGACCCTGGAGAGCAGGATTCGAATCCTCGCTCAGCCCCAGAAACCCTCTGGGTGACCTCGGGCACGTCACACTCTCTCAGCCCCCAGAAGCCCCCATGATAGGGTCGCCTTAGGGTCGCCATAAGTTGGAAACAACCACAATGACAAATCAATGTTCAGGTTTTTAGGTTTTGTGTGTCAGTCTAGTGTTTTAGTTTTAGTTTATTATTTTTTTTCCTTCTTTCTTCCTTTTCTGAATGTATTTTACTTTGATTGTGAATTAGATGGGTTTGTGATAAAATTAATAAATAAATCATCTAAGACTCTAGGAAATGGGGTTTCAGTACAGGATGTTTTAAACGCAGCTGGAAAAGTCTTTGCCCTGTGCTGCTGTTCTGGGATCAGAGGCGGCTTGTGAGAACGGGAACAAAGGAAGCCTGGGTGGTGGGACCCGAGGTGAGGGGCCTTGTGTCCTGGTCACGTGGCCCCCGTGGCCAGTTCCCGGGAGGACCGGGTGGCACAGAGGGATTTATTTCACTTATCAATTGCAATGGGTTCCCAGTCCCACCTTTTGGGAAAACACAGCCTGGTTCAGACTGGTGCCTTTTGGAGGTGCCGTCTCTCCGCTCTGATCCTGCCACACACACACACACACACCGTAATTCAAGGGCCAGATTGTTGCAAGCAGGAGACCTCAGTGGTTTGTGGCTTTCTTCGCCTGTGAGTCACAATCCCTATCTTTGAAGCCACACATTCTTTCTGTTCAAAGAAAAGTCAGTTTAACAAGAAAATTCTGAATGGTTCCTGGTGATGAAGAGTGGGCTCGAATTATCTGTGAAGTCAAGACTGCCCATGCCATGGATATACCAACAAGCCCGTTCCGTTTCTGTCCTGGCTGTTGCCTTTTCCTGGTTGTTGCTGCCTGTCTTCCCTTCTCCACACAGGACAACGTCAAAGGGAAGGGAAGGAGGACACACAATACACACACACACACACACACATAGTCAAGCTGTGCATTCTCACTTTATGAGCCACATGAAAACAAAACAAGGAAAAGCTCCGTGCCGTGCCAAAATGGAAAAAAGGAAGCACTGCAACCAAAACACACATTGCTCTATGCTCAAACAGCCTCCCTATTTTAATAGCTGTCTGAGGAAACGGTGCCGGTGCCGCTCCCTTTGTTTCCCTTGTTTTCTCTGAGCCCCTTTCTGGCTGCTGAGGGCAATGCCTGCACGCTCGTCCCACGAAAACCTTTCCCTTCGCGTTACAGCTCCCACGCACAGCAGCTATCCCAAAAGGCTTTTTTTGTTTGTTTGACAACGACCTAGCCTTTTTATTTCCTGTTAAGATAAGACAACACCATACAAAGTTTGCAGGCCTAGTTACATCGTGCCAGAAACATCTCCTTTTGTCTTTCTTTCTTGGAATCCTACCCAAAGTTTCCCAGCGGCTGGGACGCATCCCCTGGCCAAATGAGTAGCCCTTGGCACCCTTCTGCCTCCTGCCCCAAAGATAGCACACTCCCAGGACCAGCTAAGAATTGCAACCTTATCGGGTCATGTCAACACTCTCACAGGAGTGTGTGACAACCTGGTGTTGAGTGGACTCTAGACTCTCCCTTGGAGGCTTTACATCCCGTTCCAGGGGAGGTCTCTATTTACTAAAGTGCCGAAAGTCAGCTCCCTGCCCTCCTTTTAGCGGCATCGGGCTGCCTTCCTTGGTTCCCCGAGAACATGGGGCAGCTTCTCTCTGCAAGCAGCCAGGGTGTGCCGAGCATCCACACCAATGCTCTGGGGTTCCTCAGCTGGCCAGACCAGGGCTGAGGCAAACAAAGTAGCCTATTCGTCCCTTCATGGTCACCAAGAAATTGATACGGACAAGAGAGTCTGGGCGGCTCCCAGGTTGCCATCTTTGGGTTAATACATAGAGGGGCCCTGGATAGAACGAGCGCTTTTGGATGTTGGAGCTCTCCAAGGTGCTGAAACCTAGCCCTAAAATATGGGCTCAGCCCCTTGGGTCCGGCTCCCTTAAAGCCTGGGCTAAAAGATGGAGTGGATTTGGGATCCCCACTGGCACGGAAGCCACTGGCTGCTTTCCTGGCTGTCTGCTCCACTCCTGAACTATTTCCTTGGAGATTGGATGGAACCAAAGAGCTGGAAGGGGACTCAAGGGCTGTCTACTGAAAGATGGCCATCCAAGCTCTGTTTAACAACCTCCAAAGAAGGAAACTGTGCTGCCTTCTGAGGCATCCCATAGTCCACTCCAAAGAGCTCATATAATAAGGAAAGTTTTCCTCATGTTTAGATGGATTCTTGCTTCTTCCAATTTGATTCATGTTCTGGCCTTTGGAGCATCAGAAAACAAGCTGGCCTGATCTTCTACGTGACATTCCTTCAGCTATTTAAGGATGGCTATCATGTTCCCTCTTGCCTTCTCTTCTTCATGCTAAAAATATCCAGCTCCCTAGGTTGTTCTTTGCAGGACCTGGCATTTTCCAGGGTACTGCTGTCTTCATTGCCGCCTTCTGAATGCGTGTTCAGGGCCATTTGCTTGGGCCTCTCCAGTTCCAAATAAATCTAAAAAGCAGGGATAAGGCCCTGCAACCTCCTTCTAAAGGCATCTGTGCTTGCAGAAGCACAGTGCCTCTGGAACTCCCTGCCTCATGAAGAACAGGTGGAGCAGAACAGTATGAATGTGTTTGTTTTTTTCTAAATCCACATCCTCCTTTCTAGCTGCAGAGAGATTATACAACCGGAGTCACATCCTCCCTCAAGCCAAAACCTTGTGCTGTGGGTGCTGGTTGCAACACGTCCAAAACCATTTCTCCCCTTTATCTTATCTCAGATTTCAACTTCTTTTCCTCTACACCGGGGGCACCTGAACCACACTGCAATGATGAACTCAAAGCATTCTGGTTTGATCTCTCCATCAATTCAGGGTGTGATATAGAGCTCAGAAAACAATAAATATATATAGCAGATATATAGCAAAGAGAGTGTTTTCGGTTCCTCCTTTTCATGGGAGCAGAGATGTGTGGTTTAATGTGTCCTTGGCAACATTTGTTATGAAAACAGGGCTGGACCTTCTGATGCTTGGCGCGTGAGTCTCTGCCTCGCGATAGCAGATCTCAGGGCCTGGCCATCCAGTTCTCATGGGTCATCTCTCGAGGGAGCCAAAGATGCAAATTCTCCAGTTTTGTTGGGGCAGCTCTAGGCAAGAAGGTCTGTCTGCAAATATCTGGCTCGGAAAGCAGAGTAGCAATGTGTTATAGTGTCCAAAGCTTCACTTATTTGCTGACACAACTTGCAAAGACTCTCCAAAGGGCCTATGGATTTGCTCAGTTACCTTCCTTCCTAGTCCTTCTGACGCCAGGGCTCACCGTCCACTCTTCTCCGTGTCCACTTTCTGGCTAGAAGTAGGTAGATCCCATATCTCTAAATAAGTGAGAAGGAATAATCCCCTCATTTAACCCTGATCTGGGAACAGCCCCTTTAGTGAAGACATCTCTCCTAGTTTCCAAACAGGGGAAGAAAATGTTCTCTTCTTCTCTCTCCTGTTTTTTCCCTGTTCACATAATAAGCTGCAAGCGACTCTGGTTGATACTTGAGGAGTAACTCTTAATGGCATCCACAGGGGCAACCCCTAGGTCTCACGTTTTAGCCCGGAAACCTCCAGGCCTGGAACAGTCCTCAGCTGGCAACCCTATCTCCACGTCTGTCCATCTGTCCGTCCATCCATCCCCTGCCCTTTACCGTTCCACCGTCTTCAGGCCTTCAGGGATGAGCAAACGGCTGCCCTCAGTCTGTAGCCAAAGGGCGTGTGCTTTGAGCTCTGGCAACCAAAGGACAGAGAGGAGCAGAGGAATGCAGAATTGTTCATGGTTCTCAGTTGCAGCTGGGTGTGGGCTGTTTCTCGGAAGGTCTCTCCTAATAAGACATCAATGATAACCCTGCCAAGCCAGAAAAACCACAACATGAGAATTCAGTTTGCGTCCCGTGTACCCTGTGCCTTCCTGGAACTCATGCAGAAATGAAGCGGCATCCCAAAAGCAACTTCTGGCAGAGCTTGGGACTCTCTCTACCCATCCGTCCATCTGTCTGTCTGTCCATCCATTACCATACGCGTGCTTCCAAGTCATTTCTGACTTGTGGCAACCCTCGGGGGATCCCGTCACAGGGTTTTCTGGGGCCGAGAGCATGTGGCACACCCAGGTTCGCCCAGCAGGTTTCCATGGCCAAGCGGGGAATCGAACCCTGGTCTCCAAGACCGTAGTCCAGTCTTCCAACCACGACACCCCTCTGGTTCTCAACTTCTCTTTACCATTTCTGTATGATCCCTACCTCCGGTACCAATTCTTCTGTTAAAGAAGCAGCGTCCAGGAACACATCTACTTTGTTAACTGAGCTATACCTGTATATTTCTGTGCAAAACAGCCGTTGTTTTAAGAGCAATTTTAAAAGAGACAGAACCAAACGGATGGTTTCAAACCCAGGTTTAAAAGTCTGCCTCGTAATTTTAACCCTCTGGTCATATCATGCACTTTTTAAAAAAAAGAACCACAGCTGCACACACGCATGCACACACGCACACACATGCATGCATGCAAATCCACACGCGTCTAATTTTAATCTTTGTTTTTATTTCAGAGAACGAGATGGACTCAAGTGCTTTGCTAGGGAAAAGCTACCTGGAGCTGCTGCAGAGCGAGCTGGACGACTGGGTCCTCTCTCAGGAGGTGGAAGAAGTGGCCGAGCTTCCCACAGGTGGCTGACTCAAGAAGCACCGAGATTGCCCTGGGCGGGCTGGCTTTCTCGTTTGTGTGTGTGTGTGTGTGTGTGTTGCCTTCAATTTGCTTGTCGGCTTATAGCAACCCCACGGATTTCACTTGCTTTTCTTAGGCAAGGAATCCTCAGAGGTGGTTTTGGCAGTTCCTTCCCCGGGAATACAGCCTGCAGCAATGGGTATTCGTTGGTGGTCTCCCATACAAGTACCAACCAGGGCTGGCCCTCCTTAGCTTCCAAGCACCGACAGGATCTGGTACCTTTAGGGTATTTAATCTTCAGTCCACCAATATGTACGTGTGTCTTCAAGTCGCCCGCTGGCCTATGGTGGCCCCATAAATTTCACAGGGTTTTCTTGGGAAAGGAATCCTCGTAGGTGGTTTTGCCAGTTCTTCCCTCTGAAATAGGGGCTCCAGCATCTGGGAACTCATTGGCAGCCTCCCATGATCTTCCTCTCAGGGTTCGGGGTGTCAGTCCAGGAGAAGTTACTTACATACATTTTTGATTAAGTATAAGTTGTGGCTACGACGATTGGTGATTCTTGTGGTTGCCGTGTTTCCACCTTAGGAAACCCTAAGGCAAGCGTATCACAGGCTTTTCTGAGGCTGAGAGTGTGTGACCCAGGCAGGGTCATCACCAAGGGGGTGTCCGTGGCTGAGCAAAGAGGAATCGAACCCCCATCTCCGGGGTGGTCGTAGCCCAACGCTCAAATCACTGTACGACGCTGCCTCTCAGGAGTAATTCCAGAAAACTGAATTTCGTTAGACCTGTAAAGGAAGAATAATCCGTTTTTCTTTTTCATTACAGTTTGGGGCAGGCAGTGCCAGAGTTCTTTTGCGTTTTAGCCTCTTTCCAGTAATGTGGCTTAGTTTTAGTCTGCTCTTTAATAGTTCGTTGATTGTAGTTAATGTGTTTTAGGGGGTTGGTTTTATATGGGTTGGTGGGTGGGGAGGATTGGCTATGTTTTAATGCTTTTAATGTATTTAATGTGTTGTTGTAGCACCACCTAGATCCACGGGGAGAGGCGGGATATAAATAAATATTATTAGTAGTATTAGTATTAGTATTAGTCCAATTCCTTTTAGTTCAGCTTAGTTTCAGTTTTAGTTATCCATATATAATGTTTATGGGTTGTTTATGTCTTGTTCTCTTTCTTTTGCACTTTCTTTTTCTGCTGTTGTGAATCTGTCTGTATTAAAATTAATAAATATGGATTTAAAAGTGTAAGCTGGTGTCGGATTCCAGCCATCATCCTCACCCCTATAACCCCATCCCTATAACCCTATAACCATCACCCCATCATCATCACCCCTATAACTATGATAACTATTATTATTATTATTTATTACTAAAGATTATTATTCTTCCTAGGTCCATTGACTGAGACTTTCAACGACGCAGACATCTTCTACACGGTGGAAGGGGAAGAGGTCTGCCAGTGTTCAAATACAGGAGAGGCTTATGATAAAATCGGTAGGTCGTTCGGATTCCGGGAGAGGAGGATCAACTGCTGACGTTCAGGTTTTGGACGGTTATTTCCCCTGTTTGTAGTTTGACGGATTTCTTTTCAAGGCTACCTTGCAGCCAAGATCTTTGAAAGCAACAAGCAAAGCAGAGAAATCTGTCGTTGTGGGTTTTGTGTGCCTTCAAGTCATTTCTGACTTAGGGCGACCTCCTTGCGGGGTTTTCTTAGCAAACTTTGTTTCGGGAGGGGGTTGCCAGCATTGCTGCCCTCTGAGGCTGAGAGAGTGTGACTCTCCCAAAGTCACTCGGTGGGTTTCCGTGGCTGAGCGGGGATCCAAATCTCGGTCTCCCGGAGACCTCGTCCAGTGCTCACCACGCTGCCTCTCCAAGAGTTTTCTTGGCAAGGTTCATTCCCAGGAGATTGGCCACGGCCTTCCTTTTGAAGCCCAAAGAGTGTGGCTCGCCCAAGGTCACTCGGTGGGTTTCCATAGCAGAATGAGGATTTGAACCCTGCTCTCCCAGAGGCATCATCCAGCATTCAAACTATTACTCCACTCTGGGGCCATTTCTGCACTAGCTTGTTATAGTGCGATGATTCCACTTTCAACCTCCTCTGGAATCCCGGGGTTTGCAGTTTCGGGAGGGGCCGGCCGGCCCCTCCCGGAACTGCAAACCCCAGGATTCCAGAGGAGGTTGAAAGTGGAATCATCGCACTATAACAGGCTAGTGCAGAAATCTCTACAGACGTAGGAAATGAGCCTGTTCAAACAATGCCATCATGCCTGATTCAGCCTGTTTATTTTCTTCTCCTCTCCCGGCTGCGCCGTCCAGGGTGCCCGCAACAGGGACGGCAATCTGCGTTCGAATAGTAACAGTTTAGAGGACAAGCAAAGAATGGGTCCATTGTTTGCATTAAGCAAACAGGAGAAAAAATTCCATAACCAGCACTGCTGCTGCCACCAAGAAAACCACACTCTTGCCACTTGCCCTTGCAATTTCCAGCAGGGAGGTGTTTGTTTCACCTGCAAAAAAAACAAGACTTTTAAAGGACAGCAGCCACGATAAAGTGATAAAAAGGTAGCGTTTAAAAAATACACACAGAGAGAACCAAAGTAAAGGGCAGCAATAGGAAGCAGCATGAAAAGAAGATTCTGAGAAGAGAGGAAATGAAGGAAAAGTGTCACGATTAAAAGGGCTCTGCTTTTTTAGGCTGGGTCTAAAGATGCCGCCTGTCCCAGCTCCGCAACTTGGGTTGCCGGATTTTGGGGACTGGCCTTGAGTTGCCAGATTTTGGGGACTTGGGTTGCCAAATTTTGGAGACTTTGCTCCAGCCTTCTGGACAAAAAGGAAGAATCTCAGGGCAAGAGCACCCCCTTGAAATGTGTGTGTTTATATACTTTCTTCCTTGGTTATTTTCAACTTGAATGTCATCCTTTCACAACGTTTTGGCCCTCTTTCGGCTGTTTTAAGCCTGGGAGATGCCATTTGATTTCCAAATCACCTCCTCCTGAATAAAAATCTCTCCTGGGCTGGAAAAGGAGGCAAAAATGAGATGAAATTGCCAACATGCACCTCTGGTAGGCTTTGGGGGACAAAAATGTAGGTCCTGGGGGGTCTATAGGTTGCAAAACATCCCTTGAGGCTAGCTAGAGCTGTAATGATTGGCTGGGCTGCTCTTACGTCAGAGAAGAGACTCCGGTGTCCTTCCTGCAGAGGGGCGAGGGCGTCCCCACCAACATTTCACAGATGAAATTCAGGACCCCAGTGGCCAAGCAATGTCAGAGTATGGACAAGATGGCAAAAACTGTTCGACAGACAAGGAGAGGATGCAACAATTTGCTTTTGCCCGAGCTAACTGGGAAGGCCAAGACTCTTTGCTTGCTTCCTTCCTTCCTTCCTTCTTTCCTTCCTTCCTTCCTTCCTTCCTTCCTTCCTTCCTTCCTTCCTTCCTTCCTTCCTTCTTTTCTTTCACTGCTGAATTAATAGATTGCAAACAACATTTACGCTTAGAACTCAGTTTGCGGCCTCCACTTTCTAAGCTAAGGACAAAGGGGGAAAATGGAGGAAATCGGAGGAAGAAACGGGGACAATTAAAAGGTAGCTGAGAAAGGGGGACAACAGGGGATTAATTGAGAGGGCCCCTGCCAAATCTGGGCAGCTGGAAGGCACGTGTGCGGCTGAGAGGAAGTGGGAGCAGCCAAAGGGTAGACCCCGAACCTTTCCAACCTTCAAAGGGGGCTCAGTCACATGTTGCATCCCCACGGCTGCCAAACCAGAC
This sequence comes from Ctenosaura bakeri, assembly GCA_948474755.1. Lineage (NCBI taxonomy): Eukaryota > Metazoa > Chordata > Lepidosauria > Squamata > Iguanidae > Ctenosaura > Ctenosaura bakeri. The sequence continues at coordinate 36,452 of CAOLHI010002293.1, forward strand.
TTTGCTCAGAAGTGGAAAAAGGAAGGAACGGAGAGCTTGGGTGAGAGAATAATTTGAGGAGAGAGGAGTGATAAGAGAGGCAAAAGTCCTCCTGCCGGATTGAAATAAGCAGCCAAACTGGGTCTAGAGCTGGTGTTTATGACCCCACGTCTGGCACCAGAAGCAAACAAAGGCAGATTAAAAAGTAACCCCGGCAATGCAAAGAGAGCCAATAAGGGAGTGGATGGTTTTCACTGTATCTTTAAAACTGTACTCATTTTTTTTAAAAAAGAATATTTGTCAAGTCATCTGGGATCCCATACAATGAGAAAGATGGGGCAATAGATAGGTAGGTAGGTAGGTAGGTAGATAGATAGATAGATAGATAGATAGATAGATAGATAGATAGATAGATCTCATTCTTGGTAATGCGACAAGCTTCATTTCCTGATGTATGTACTTAAATTTCTTTTGTAGAGACCTAGTAATATGTATTTTGGAAAACAGGTCAAATGATCTTGCTTGAATAAACAGTTTTCCAAAAACATACAACAAAAAACGTGTATGTTTGTAATACATTCAATAGTTTAAATATTACATTGACGTTTTCTATGCTTTCAGTTGTAACCTTTTTGGTGTGGAAGCTACTTTGAGTCCTAACCTTGCGGGAAAGGAGGGATATAAAAAGTGAATAGTCAATAATAATGCTTGCTTTTTCGTGTCCCCTTTCCCCTCTTCTCTCTCTTCAGCGGCATTGGCTGAATACTTACTCAAAGACCATCAGGAGAAACCGGTAGAAGAGCTTTTCGGTGAGCCTCCGACCCACCCTGGGCAACCCATCAATATCTCCAATGAGCCCCCCCCCTTTTTTTGGCAGTCTCTGTGCAATTCATTGTTTTGACCCAAGCCTTCATAGCAATCTGTTGTTTTCATTCCTCAAATGCAACCCAATAGGAAGCCTAGAGGAGAACCTGCCCGAATGCCCCGGGAGCTGCTGCCCGGAAGGAAAGAAGCGGCGTAAGTCTAAAAAAAAAAAAAAACCAGAAAAATGGAAGTGGGAAAAGCGGGGAGGCCGAAGGCTGGGGGTCTCTGAAAGGGGGCATGGAACGCCCGGTGCAGCTTGCAGGGCCTTGACTGGCATTCAGGGTACCTTCCAAGATTTTGCAAGTTAAAACTGGTCAACCAAAACATACTCAAGACTGCAAAAGTTACCAGTGGGGAAGAGCAGGCAAACTATGAGAGGCTGCCGCAGTTTGCTTCTGCCTGAGCCAACTGGGAAGGGCACAGCTCTATAATCTCCTCCCTGCTGAGTTGAGTGCAGTCTCTTTTTGCACTTTGAACTCAGTTTGCAGCAACTGAAGTGAGCTCTGGAAAAAGGAAAAAAGGGGGAGAAGGAGAGAAACCAGGATATTTTAAAAGCAGTTGAGAAATTGGGATGGCAGACATTGGGACTGCACTGGAACAGCTGCAGGAAATGTATTCAGCGAAGGGTTCCTTCCCTCGTTTTCCCATTTATTGACTTTCTTCACGGACAGGAACACAAGGCCATTCATCAAAAGAGGCATTTCACAGATTTGTAGCATCCCAGGGGTCGTCCAATTCAGCCCTCTAGTTCTCCAGTGATTTTTTGTTCTTAGTGCTTTAGAGGAACCGTAATTTGTCCTGAAGAGTCCTGCCAAAAACCATTTGCCTCTGTGGTTTTCAGAGCAGATTTGCTGCTCGGCTAGCAGAGAAACCACCGGGCACAGCTGCTTTTAAGAATGGCAGCGGCTAAAGCAAACGTCTCCCCGAGAATAGTTTCCCGTGTCCCAGCAAGAGAAGCCAGGCTGCCCAAAGTCTCTCGGAGGCCTTCACCTGGCGTCTTTTCCACCCACAGGCTGCTGCTCTGAGGCCCCGGAGCCCAAACGCCGGAAAACGGGTGAGTTGCTGGTTGCATTGGCCCCTGTGCTAGAGGGGGCTGCGCATGGCTCGCGCACTGCACAAACGGCCAGGAAAGGCCAGATTGGGACGGCCTGGTTGCATTGGCCCCTGTGCTAGAGGGGGCTGCACATGGTTCACGCACTGCAAGGATAGCCTGGAAAGGTCAGATTGGGACGGCCTGGAGGACTCCCCCAAATTGAGACACACACCCCCTTGGGACACATGTGGGTGGTGCAGAAATTCCACAGGATTTCAATTTTAGTTTGCATTTCTTTGATTGCTCTCCAAGCTTTCCCCCGATATGCAGCTCAAGGCAGCTAACAATGGAGACTGAAAAGAAAACACAGCCAAAAACCAATCAGAAAAGATGTTAAAAGCCCATTAAACTATTAAACTACGCTGCTAAAAACAGTGCTGACTGCCTTGGGTCCCACTCCGGGAGAAAGGCGGCATAGAAATAAAATAAAATGAATTTATAACAATTTAAGAGCATTTTAAATGGCAGCAGAAGCAAAAGGAGATTCAGGAAGGGACTGGGGGAGAAGAAGAGGAAACAAGTCTTCATTATTAGAATAATAATAATAATAACAACAACAACAACAACAACAACAACAATAGATGATAGACATCTCAGGTTTCACAGCCTACCCTGATTATAACTTTGGCCCATCAACAATTTGACTTTTATCCAAGAATCTAGGATCAGTGCAATCCTCTTTGTCTTCATATCATAATCATCCTCATCTTTATTATCATTTTATTTATTTATTTGTTTGTTTGTTTCTGTTATATCCTGCCTCCCTCCCACCATCTGACTCCAGGCAGCTTGCAGAAACGAAAACAAATACCAGTAAAAGCCTATGTAAGACCACAGTGAAGACATGTCACAAAATGTGACACAGTAAACTTGCACTCCTCGTTTGATCACTCAATCTGCTTTTGTCGTTCCTCCCCTCCTCCTGCAGCGCACTCCCCGGCTGTGTGTGTCGTGAACGGCACCTCGGTCCCCCTTCCGCTGAGCGGCTGCCCCGGTGCCGAACTCGCCCAGTCCGATTTCCACGTCCAGTTTTTGGTGACCGCCATCGGGCCGGTGGGGAGGCCCCCGAAGAGCTTGGGTAGGCAAAGCAAGCTGTGCCGTGGGTTAGGGGAGCATCATTTTGGCATACTTAGCAAAATGCCATCCTATTTCCATCCCATTGGGATTTGGGTTCAGCCTGTCTCGAGTTTGAGTTAGGGTCACTGGGTTTTCCAAACAGCAATAGGGCACGGCCAAAATTCATGCCAGCAGGGTTGACAATGAGGAAGAAGCTATTAACAAGTTTGCGTTCTGCCTAAATACCAAAGGGAAGTATTGGTTTCAATTAATTTAGCTGTGTGTTTGCCTGCAAAATCAGCAAGTTGTCCACATTCATACATTACATAGCAGATATATTTTTGCCTTTTTTTCAGGGCCCAAAATATGGGTGGGTGGGTGGTTCTGTTTGCTATATGCAGAGCCTCTTTCCTTCTGTTTGGGTCTTGGACAATTCTGCTGCTGCAGACAAACCAAGCCCTGCTGGAGACCTTCTGTCTGTCTGTGTGCCTCTGACTCCTAATTTAATTTCCAGAGCCGTATGCAAGTCCTTACCTGGGGGATTACCTTCTCAGCCCCAAAGATATCCAGGTTATTTTGACCGTCGAGCCTTTCATCCAGCAAACTGATTGGCCGGCCAGGCCTGAGGAGGTTGGTGGGAGTGGAAGTCCAGGTGAGTCCCACAACTGTTGCTCCAACCTGAAATGGATCTGACCCTGAACGTTTGCCTTCCTTAAACCTGGGGGTCTTCCAGATGGGTGTGGACAGCAGCCCCCCTCGTCCCAACAAGTGTGGCCATTTGCACGATGAGTCCCATTATCCACGGCCCTGCATTGGGGTTGCAGTCCAATCCATCTTGGCACCAGGTTGGGGCAAGTCTCCTATGTGTGCAAGATGTATGTATATATGCATGTGCCCGTATGGGCATTCAAGTCTCCGGTCAGCTTAGAGCCACCCCATGAATTAGATAGGGTTTTGGAAGTAAATTTTTCTGACTTCAGTGGGGCTTACTCCTACGTAAAATACTTAGGAGAGCAGCTTTAAGTCTGGTTCACTTCAAGCTGTCCTCAGCTGCAACGGGGGGCTACACCAGAGTATTTATTTGAGCTATGACCCTGGAGAACAGTGTTCGGTTCCTGGCTCGGCACGGAAACCCACTGGGCGACCTTGGGCACGGTCAAAGAGGGGTTAAACTCCCACTGGCTATGTTACATCCCTGATCTGGACCAGCTGCTAATTAGAAAGGTCAAATAAAACACACACAGAAGAAAATGCAGAGGCACACCTGACCTAATGTGCATTTTGGATCTTTATTTAGCCCAGTTCCTCTCCTGGGGAAATGCTCAGATTTTGGAACTCTTTTGCTGTTGTGGCTGCTGCCCTCCAGTGGTTCTGTGTGGCAATCACACAACAGGTGAAAATGTGTCCAGTCGGAAACGGATCCATCCTGAACCTCTGACCAATTTTGCTCAGACTGCCAGTTGCCTGCTGGCTCCTGGGCTGCTAAGCAAAGACTCCCCAGTGTGGTGCTTCCTGGCACGATCAGAGCTTCTTCCATTCTTGCACAAGAGCTCACCTACATACCCTCCCACTGCCCACTCCTCAAGTTGGGGGCAAAAGCGGGGATTTCAACAACACTGCTTGCTCATTCCTAGGGGAAGACACAACTGATACAGGACCTGATAAAAGCACCCCAGTTCCTTCTGAGCAAACTCACAAAAGGCCAGGTAAGTGGCATCCCTGTTCTCTTTCTCGTCTCCGCTCTAGACCACAAGGTCTCTCCGGGTATTGGGACAAGCCACAGGGCCTCTGTGGAGGACTCTGAAGGGCAGGCTCAGCGTGGAGGAGCTGGCCTCTCAGAGGTCATGGCTCCAAGCTAATAGCGCTCCAACAAGCCTACCTCGCAGGGTTGATGTCAGAATGGCATGGGAATGGGAGAAAGGGAACACGTGCTCCAGCTGGGGAGGGAAGGAAGGAAGGAATTTTTTTAAAGCACAAATACGCATGTCCTTCCAGTGGGAGAAAATCTTTCCACCCTATGGCCCACTGTTTCTTCCCTCTCCTCCTCTTTTCCTCCTTCTTCTTCATCACCTTCTTGCTTCTTTCTTTCTCCTGTCTGTCCTCTTCATCATCATCATCTCCTTCCTTCCTTCCTTCCTTCCTTCCTTCCTTCCTTCCTTCCTTCCTTCCTTCCTTCCACCCATCCATCTATCCATGCATCCTCCTCTTCTTCTAGAGTCAGTGGAGACTTTCTGCACAGAGCTGAAAAGTCACTTCCAGGAGGCGCACCGATTGGGGAAGACGGAGCAAGAAACCTCCCTGGAGCACCTTTACATCGCGGCCGACCTGGTTCAGCTTCCCGTGGAGCCCAGGAGTGGGAGGATCCCCGACGTAAGGCATGGCGACCCGGAGGAGAAGGGGAAGACCTTGGTGGACAGGAGGGAGCTCTTCCACATCCCGGGGAGGAAGGACCCCAGCACCAAAGTCATTGCTGTCCTGGGGAAGGCAGGCATGGGGAAATCTCTCCTGGTCCAAAAGATTTGCCTTGAGTGGTCCAACGGCCAGTGGCCTGTGTATGACTTTGTGTTCCGGTTTGATTGCCGGCGGCTGAATTTTGAGAATCGGCAAAACCTCAAGGCCCTCCTGTTTGAGCGCTCTGCCCAGCCTCAGGAGGAGGTTGACCAAGTCTACAGGTACATCCTGGACAACCCAGAAAAAGTCCTCCTCATTTTCGATGGTTTTGAAGAGCTGAAAGATCAAGAGGGCTTCACTAAGCTCTGTCCGGAGAGCCCACCCCACGGGGAGCCCTGTGGCCCCAGAGACGCCCTGGCTGACCTCTTCCAGAAGAAGGTACTCAACGGGTGCACGCTGCTCCTCACGGCACGACCCAAAGGCAAGCTGCACCATTGTCTACCCAGGGCGGACAAGATCCTGGAGCTGACGGGGTTCTCCACACAGCAAGTCGAACTGTACCTCACGCGATACTTTGAAGGCCTCCCTGGCTGCGAGGGGGCGGCAAGTCTGATCCAAAACTCCCCCTACTTGTTCAGCCAGTGTCACCATCCTGGGCTGTGTCAGTTCGTTTGTGAGTCAGTCTTCCAAACGGGAGGCAAAGAACGACCCTCCACGCTTACCGGCCTCTTTGTGAGGTCCCTTCTTCAGAGACTGGCAGATGCGACAGAGAAGGAAGCCCACCCGAAGCACAAGTGTCTTGCCAGCCTAGCCCAGATGGCCTGGGCTCTTGCGCAAAATCACCAAAATGTTTTCACGAGCTCCCATTTCCCTTCCACGGAGGTGAAAGACTTTGCTCTGGACTACAGGCTCGTGAGACCCTTGCCGCTCCCAGGAAACCCCAGCAGTGGAACGGGGGAACTTGGCCGGTTTGTGTTTTCCAATTCTGTTGTCCAGAATTTCTTGCTGGCCCTCCATTTGGTCCTCACCAGAGAGATCAAGGACAAGAAATTCACCCAACACCTTCGCTTGTTCTCCAAGCCCAAGAAGTCCCTCTCTTCCTCCGCAGATTTGATGCCTCGTTTCTTGTCTGGCTTAGTATGCTTGGAGGAGAGTCTCTTCTCTCCTCTCCTTTTTGGAGAGGAAGGAGAGCTGGACGTGGAGAAGATGGTTGCCAAGAAGCATAAAACCCTCTCCAAATACATCCGGAAGCTCCCGATAAGGGATTTCAGTCCAGGCAAACTTCTAGAACTCTTCCATTGCGTCCATGAAATGGAAGACGCGTATCTGTTGCGGCATTTGGCGTTGGAGCTCAGGCCGGACCTCTCATTCTTGGGCATCTCCCTCACCCCATCCAACGTCTATGTTCTGAGCTCTATCCTAAGGAGAACTACCAAGGAGGTCACTTTAGATTTCAGAGGGAGCTCCGTTGATTTGGAAGGGCTCAGACAGCTGGTCGCCATGGAGAATGTGGCAGCCTTCAGGTTTGTCAGTGTTCCTATTCTCAATGTAGTAGGTCAGACATAGAATCACAGAATCTTAACATTGGAAGGGACCCCCAAAGGGCCATCCAGTCCAACCCTGTTCTGCTAGGTAGGAAGACACTACTAAAGTGCTTCTGAAAGATGACCATCCAACCTCTGTTTGAAACCCTCCAATATTTCTTGTTGTTGAGCGCTTTCAGGTTGTTTCTGACCCTAAGGGAAACCAGTCACAGGGTGTGCCCGTACCTTCCTCTGAGAGGCTGAGAGAGTGTGACCTTCCCAAGGTCACACAAGGGCTTTCCTTGACCGAGCCGGGGCTCTGAACCCAGATCTTCAGAGGCGTAGTCCAGTGCTCAAAGCACACCTACACTGCCCTCTGCAGAAAGACCTCCGTGTGGCTTACAGGCAAAATGAATGTGAACAGATTAAAACAGTTTAACATGATAACAATAATGGCTAGAATCTTGTTATCGGCTGATTAGTTAGGTATCCTTAACGAAATAACCTCGTCTGGCCTGACCCTCCCCAAACTTGACGGAAATGTCATTCTGCCATGCTCCAGTTGATAACAGAATGGACCTCCTTTTCCCCACACATCCGATGCCCGATAAAAGTACTTGGGGGAAAAGTTACAACTGTGCCAGCAGTTAGGGATGAGTAAATCGAGATAACTCTTCATACTCATTATTGTTACTTAGCCACAATTTTTACATCATTGGCACTATTAAAACCTCCCCCCATCTCTATCGGGCATCCCTCTGCCAAAGCGATCAGGGCACGGATGAATGATGCTTCCATCAGGTTTGGGAGGGCAGGGCAGGGCAGGAGAAGTTACTTAATTAAGTAGCTGACTCCAAATTCCAGCCAACTTAAATAGACTAGGAATATCTTAAACATAATTAAGAAGTTAAAGCAGAAAAACTAGGGCGTGTGCGAGAAATCCATGAGGCCCAAAGGCTATGGTGGATAGCCAAGCCTTTACTTGGTGTCTAAAATAGGATTCGTGTTGGTGCCAGTCAAGCCTCAAAGGGGTGGGCACTCCACGGTCAAGGTGCCACACCCCAAAAGGCCCTGAACCCATGTCCCCCCATAGTATGTTAACCTCAGTGACGGGACACAGAAGGGAGTCCCCAAAAGACCTTAATTCTCAGGCAGTTATGCACAGGGAGAGGACACGGGCAGAATTGTGCAGCCGGGTTGTCCATCAACCTATCCATCCATCCACGGACAGCCATGTTGGTCTCTTCCAGGGCCTCCCTCGGCCACGCCGTTGAGCTGTGGAAGCTCTTGTGGGAAACGGAGGACGAGGAACAGCTTCAATCAGCCACTGAGAAGTTTATCGTCGCTCCGTTCAAAGCCCAGACCATGAAGGATGTTGACGATCTCTCCACTCTTGTGCGGTTACAAGAAGAAATGGCCCAAGGGTACGTCTCTCTGACCGACCTCATAGGCTTGCGCCAGCGGGCAGGAGGGATGGCTGAGCAACACCGGTTTTCTGACCCTGGGTGTTGGAATCAGCCACATTCTCAATTTTGGAAGATATGAAAAGGGCTCAGAAATCTCTTAGGGTCAGTGCATGGGAATGAGTCACATTTGCTTCCTTTGTGTGTGGTTGTGGTCTTGGACGTAGGACCTCAAGGAAAACTTTTAGGGCACAGTTGGGCAATGCAGGTGGGGTTCATTGTCCTCCTCCTCATCTTGCCCTGTGGGACACCTTTATCTTTTCCAGTGCAATGTCACTGATAGTTGAGAGATCTAACCAGAAAACATTGATTTTGGTGATTTTTTTTTCCCCTGTGGGTTTTGTGGGTCAGCCAGGACATTTTGTGGTGTTTAGGGCCTCTTTCTGAGATGAAAATCAACTGTAAAAAATGTCATGGGGCTCTGGGAATCTCCTCATGGCTGCAAAATGGGGTCCCAGGGGCCACATGCAGCTTAAAAGCTCCGTTTCCATATTCTCTGGCCTTGTTCAGATATAGAGGAGAGTCTTCATTCTGTTTTCACAATGTGGACCTCCTGATGCCACAAAAGGAGCATGGAGACAATCTGATCCAAGAAGACAGTGGTTCCTTGACACCTCTGTCTCTGTTTCAGAAAACATCAAACCCCGATTGCTTTCTCCCATTATCCTCCAATTATTTTCTCTTTAGCCAGGCAGACTCAAACGGTTGCAAGATCCTCCGCATTCCAGCTGTCCAAGACCTCAGGCAACTGGAATTCACGTAAGTAACAGGGTGGTTTTTTTCCCCAAAAAATTCTTCTTGAGTTGTTTTAAAGTGGAGGAATCTTTCAAACAACTGAGGCTCTGGGTGGTTTCTGTGCTTGGAAATGTATGTCCCAGCAGGAGATTCAAATAGATTATTTTTCCCTTTTCCTTTTGCTTTGCAGGATGGGACCCACCCATGGTTTGAAAGGTTTCCAAAAGCTGGTCCAAATTCTGGATGCCTTTCCAGCTCTTCAGCATTTGGAGTGAGTAGCAAAGAGATGAGACCTTTGGGGCATCTCTGTTTACAACAGATGGAACGGAACATCAGGGTGCTGCTGGGTGATAAGCCGAGCTCAGGAGGTTATTCTTTTGGACTACAGTTTGGCCAGCAGCCATTCCAGTTGGGAGATTCTGGGAGTCATAGTCCAAAAAAAAAAAAAAGGGTTAATTTATTGAGCTTGCATGAACAAGAAAGGGGAGGAGAGGTGTATTGTTTCCACTGGAGTTGTGAAAAGCGGTTCAAGAGTCCTTCATCCAGGATGGGGAGCAGTCATGCTAGGTAGGAGGGATTCTGGGATTTATAGTCCAGAATGCCACTTTACCACACTAAGGTAATAGAAGAAAGAGATTCTCCCAGCCAGAAGATCCAGAGTGACTTCCTGGGGGTTGTAAGGGTCATTGTCCACAAAAGCTCAATTTGGCAAACTCTGGTGAGAAACTAAAAGGTGCAGGGAGTGACTTCAGATCTCAGAGGAGTGGCTTTGTTGGACTACAACTCCCAGATTCATCCAGGCCAAGGTTATTCCGGGAGTTGTAGCCCAAAACCTTCTCCATAAAGCAGCCCTGTACCCATTAACCCTCTCCTGTCCCTCCACCACCACCCTGTCCTAGCCCAGGGCAATCTCACAATGACGCCTCTTGTTGCTTTCCAGCTTGGATTCCCCAAAGGAAAACGAGATTGGAGATGAAGGAGTGTTGACCTTCTGTGATGTCCTCCCTCGGCTGCGCTCCCTGGAAACCTTAAAGTAAGTCATGGAGCCAAATGCCACCAGTTTCCGGATGCTCTCCCCCCACACCCTCTGGAGCAGCAGAGAGCAAGCTGGCTCCGTCCTCCATGTGACCAAACCTTTGCTTCTAGCTTGTCCCGGAACAAGATCACGGACCTGGGTGCAGAAAAGCTCTCCGCTGCACTTCCATCCCTGCCTTCCTTGAAGACACTGAGGTGAGCTCCAGCACCCCCATTTTCCAATTTATGGTGGAGAGGAAGACGAGTGAAGACCTCCGGGGAAGGTCTTTTCAGTGGTGGCACCGTGTCTCCAAAAGATGGAGACTTTACAGGGAATGTTGTGCTTTTCCATTCCTTCGCCTCTTTTTAGAAGGAATTTTATGCCTTTTCACCCCATTGCCTATTTTTTAGGGAGAGAATTTTATGTTTTTTCTTGCTTCAGTCTCTTTTTATTCTGGTCACTAGGCATGTTTGTTTTGTTTTAACGTTATATGGCATTTTTGCATGTTCCAGTTCCGAAGCCCCAACTTCTCTCTTTCTCTTTTTTCTTCTGTTTTTGCAGCTTGTACAATAACAGCATCGGGGACGCCGGAGCAGAAAACTTTGCAAAAATGCTCCCGCAGATGCCTTCCTTGAGGGTGCTGGAGTGAGTATACCGGCCATGACTCCGTTGGCAGCAAAAACTATTGGCAGGACTTCTGTTGGGTCAGAACCTGCCATTGCCTTTCACCCCATAATGTCCGCTGTAACCTACAGCTATGGCACCTGCTGCGATGCAAGCATGCATTTTTTCCCCACTGCAAACACTATTTCCATGTCATTGGGATTATGGGATGGGTGCCATAGAAACCAGTTATCACTACAGTTATGTCACTTCTATCAGAGATTTCAAGACTTGACAGATTTTTTAAAATGATTTTTTAAAATGTTGCTATTTGTTTTTGAACACAAGTGACTGGAGAATTTTGGGACTTATCACCCAAAGCAGTAGTTCCCCCCCTTGCCAGCTCTGTTTTTTCTTGTGGCAAGGGGTTCCCCTGGATAAAGCCACTTTTCCTGAATGCCAGCCACTTCATTGGATGATTCTACATGAGGGACAGAGAGATACCTGTCCAGGCTAATCATCCTACCAGTGAATGAGAGCTTCCTTGGAAAGTGAGGACTCCACAATGAACCTCTGTTGCACTGGGTTTTAGTCCGAACTGGCAGGACAGGAAATGCTGCTGCATGCTAACTCCGGGATCTGTGGTTTCGTTTCAGCATCCACTGCAACAAGATAACAGCAGCCGGAGCCCAGAGTCTGACCGACAGCCTGAAGAAATGCCCCCGGGTCCAAAGTGTGGCGTAAGTCTTTAGCTTGCCTGGTTATCAGGGATTCTGGGAGATGGAGTTCAAAAGAAAGGGCAGCCTTTCCAAAAGAAAGAAAAAATCTGGCTACCCAACCCTTTTAAGCAGAGGTTCTGGAGACTGAATACAGGGCCTGCTGGACAAGATGACAGATGCACAAGATGCATCTGTTTAAAAAAGAGTGTGAAAGACCCTTTGAAGGGATGCCATGTCGAGGAGGGAGAGGGCTTGTTTTCTGCTGCTCCAGAGACCAGGGCAAGGAGCAATGGATTCAAGCTGCAGGAAAGGAGATTCCACCTGAACCTCAGGAAGAACTTCCTGATGGTCAGGGCTGTCCGGCAGTGGAATCAGCTGCCTTGGAGTGTAGTGGAGTCTCCTTCTTTGGAGGTTTTTAAGCAGAGGCTGGATGGCCATCTGTGGGGAGTGCTTTGAGGGTGTTCCTGCATGGCAGGGGGTTGGACTGGATGGCCCCTGGGGTCTCTTCCAACTCTATGATTCTATGATTCTCTCCGGAAATCTTAAAATATAGCCTGTTTCAGTCCCAGGTGGTTAGGAAGTCTAGATGCCAGTGGCTCAGTCATTGCAACCATAGGGCAACAAACAGTGGGGACCTGATTTTTTTTAATTGTGTTTTGCTCCTTTCTTCTCCTACCAAAATCTCTGCTAGATTGTGGAACCCCACCATTCCCCACGGCGTCCTGGATCACCTGCAGCAGCTGGATTCTCGGATCAGGCTTCTCTAGAGCAAGGCAAGGCACTAGGGAAGAGAGTTGGGATTTTGACGAGCCCTTTCCCTTTTGAAACCCAGCGGCAGCTGGGAGGGCGTGTGTTTGTGTGTGCATTTGGCATCACAAAGAGCTGACTTTTTCCATTTTGGTTCTTCAAGGGCGAGGAAGACCCACTGTAAGATCTGAGCGTTGGCCTCTACATTCGGTGCAGGAGGAGAATGAGCTCCGCAAAGCAACCTGTGTCCAAAGCGGACCTGGGATCCAGTTCATTCCGCCTGGTCTCATGGAGAGACGGATGGAGGAAGAGAATGTGTGCCTTTGCATGCGGTAGGGTTTGGCTGGCTTTCTTTTTTAACCTGATGACGCTCGGTCCTACAAAAGGGAGCCGGCACAGTGTTGCGGGTTGAGGGTTTGACTACGACTCCATGGGACTGGGGTTCAAATCCTCACTTAGCCACGGAAACCCACTGGGTGACCTTGGGTCGTACACTCTCAGCCTCGGGGAAGGCAATGACGACAAACCTCTTCAGAAGAAATCTTGCCAAGAAGACTGTAGGAAAGCATCGGCATAAGACGGAGTCGACTGCAAGGCACGTAACGGTTGAAAGCCAAGGTGGTGTAGCATGGTCTGAGTGCTCGATGAGGACTCCAGGAGTCTCGGGTGCGAATCCCCAGCTTGGCCACAGAAACCCACTGAGTCGTCTTGGATTAGTCACACTCTCTCAGCTTTGGAGAAAGGCAAAGTAAATCTGCCCCCCCCCAAAAAAAACAACCTAGGAGAGGGTCACCATGCGTCGGAGTCAATTTGGAGGGACATATCGACAGCAAACACAGATCTTGCAAACCTTCTTTGAGACTCACACCAAGTGTACAGTTTATATGGTTTTTAATAAATGGAGATTATACATTTTGGATAATCCTCTTGCAAGGGTTCTGCCTGATGGCTTGAGAGAATGGCACGTGGGGTGTTGCAGCTGAAAAAATCTGAATAAGGGAAAAGCCCCCCAAATGCATTTCCGAAAATCCATCACTCCCTCACGGGCTTCACTGCCATAAAGTGTGTGGACAGCCAGTAGCAGTTTGCTAAAGATGGAACTTCGATGTCTTAAAGCAGTCTACGGTCATTTCCGCACTAGCCTGTTATAGTGCTATTATTCCACTTTAAACATCCTATGGCATCCTGGGGTTTGCAGGCCCCTCCCTAAACTGCAAACCCCAGGATGCCATAGGATGTTTAAAGTGGAATAATAGCACTATAACAGGCTAGTGCGGAAAGGACCTACCCCTATGCACCAGTTGCAAGAGAGCAAGGAACAGGGGGCTGCTTTCTTCATGAACTGCCACTCATTTTTCCCCCCCAAAGGGGCCAACAAATTGTGTGTGGAAAGCGCAACTATTTCTGTAGCAGAACATTTGAGGAAAATGCACATAAACCAAAATAACTGCACTAGAAGTAAATCATTCTGGGATGCAACATTTTTGGATAATGAAAACATGCCAGAAAAACTTGCATTAAAGGTAAATAATTCTGAGGTGCAACATTTTTGGGAAATGTAACTATTCCAGAAATATCTACATTGCAGACACGTATTTCTGAAAGGCAACCTTTTAAGGAAAATCTCAGCATAGCAGAAATACTTGCATTAGAGGTAAATATTTCTGAATTGTAACTGTTTTGGAAAATGTAAGTTTTTCAGAAACATCTATATTGGAGATACATTTCTGAAATGCAATATATTTTTTAAAAAAGAAAATCTAAACATACCAGAAATGCTTGCATTAGAAGTAAATATTTCAGAGTTGCAATGCTTTTGGAAAATGTAACTGTTCCAGAAACAGCTACATCAGAGGTGCATGTTTTTGAAGAGCAACATTGGAGGGAAAGTGTTAACAATTCCAACAGTTACTTGGCATTCATTGTAGCAAGAGACAAAATTGCCTTAGGAGCATAAGTCAAAAAAATAGGAAGAGGCACTAGATTAGACCAAATTGTGCTTTTCTGTCCCTGAATTCTGTTCCCACAGTGGCCAGCCCAGGTGCCTCACAGGTAGGCCCTTAAGCTTGGAAAAGTTACTTTCCTTGGACTACAACTCCCCGGCTAATGGTGCCTAGGAGATTTGGGAGATCTATGGTCCACAAAAAGAAACTTTTAAAAAGCTCTGGGTAGAAGATTAGTGCCATTGTGCCTTTCCTTTGCTTTCCACCAACCAGCCCAGCCTTTGGCAATGGGTAGCCATGGGGGCCAGAACGACTAGCCCCAGAAGGCATGATCCATCATGAACTTGTGCAAGTTGGCAATCAAATCATCTCCATATTCTGCATTTTGGTTGTTCATCCCTTCCTCCTCCCCACATCGGCCCCTTTTCTCTGGCTAACAGTGAAAGCAGAGAATTGAATTGCATCTCATGGATGCAGCAATGCACATTTTAAATAAATTGCAGGACTGCAGGGTTTTTTTTCCAAAGCTCAATGTGGATTGAAGATTTTTTCCAAAACCAGAATTAAATTCCAGAGTTGTACAAAGAACTGTCGTTGCTGGAAACGTCACACGGGCCTCGATCCCCTTTTTGCTCATAAATGAAGACATTTACGCTCTTAGTGTAACGGACCTTTATACGCATGTATTTGAAACAGGCTCATTATTCACATATTGCTTTTTTACACGTGTTTTCTCCTGACAAAACATTTCTTTCCTCCAAAATAATTTCTGATAATCAATTAACAAGGCCCTTGTCTCCTTTCCCCAAATTACAAAAATACTTAGAAAATCGATTCTTCTCCATAACACTGTGCAGCAAAGAATTCCGTTCCCTGCAATTCTGGTTTTATTTTTTAAAGTTTTTTTTTTAAAAGGCAATATTTTGAGGGTTCAAAATGAGCCTCTGAAGCTTCATGTGCTGAGAAAATAATTCAGAAAGTGCAATTGGATCTGTAGCTTTTTTAAAAATAGCAAATACAAATTGTCGTGGCCGAAGGATGGAGGTCCAAACAAGAGCAGATCCCACTTGTTTGGAAAGAGCGTGTATTGGAGGAGCTGATGGCTAGCTGGGAGGCATGCGAGAGAATGGCTTGTTTGAATAATTCCCCTATCAAACTCTCCCCGCAGCTGGAAATCTAGCATGTTAGGATGGCATGCTTTAGTGCATCTTTAACAATATGTAAGCTTTCCATGTGCAAGTAAATGTTCAGGGCAGAGGTGTGAACCATAAAGCTGTGCAGATATTGCTGGACTGCAACTCCCAGTATTCCTTACCACTGATGTGCTGGCTAAGGATAATGGGAGTAGCACTCCAAGAACATCTGGAGGGCGACATGATTCCCACACTAGTTTAGGAAAGAGCGTTTCTCCCCTTAAAGTGCTCCCTCAAACCCAGTGTGCCAAATCTGGGGGGGGGGATTAACCTTTTGGACTATCACTCCCAGAATCCCCTAGCCATACTGGCTGGGGAATGCTGGCAATTGTCATCCAAAGGCCTGCCTCCCATTGTTAATCCCAACTACAGCAGGCCCACTGAATTAATGGCACTTGCTCGTATGTTGCCTCATTTTTCAACAAGGATTCAAGGGGGTTTACTCTGACTGGGGCTACCCAAAGTTACTTTTTCAAGGTCTAACAAGGAGTTCACTCAGAGCCTCACATGAGATATTTCACTTCCACCGGTAGGGCCGATTTAACTTGGGTGCAGCTGTATAACTCACAGGCAACGTGTACTGGCATCCCCTGGAACATACCAAGAAAACGTGGGATTTTTCACAATAACGTTTTCCCAAAATCCCTAGAACCAAATTGTCCCCCTCCCCAGCTTTGACTGGGAATTCAGATACATCACATCCTCAGCCCTCGCCACACCCCGCCCTCTTCCAAAACCCTGGAATCGTCTCTTTGTCTTTTCCCTGGAAGTCTGCAAAATTCAAGTGGATATTTTTTGCAACTTGACCGTCTTTTAGATCTGGAAGCCCTTCTTGAA
This sequence comes from Ctenosaura bakeri, assembly GCA_948474755.1. Classification (NCBI taxonomy): domain Eukaryota; kingdom Metazoa; phylum Chordata; class Lepidosauria; order Squamata; family Iguanidae; genus Ctenosaura; species Ctenosaura bakeri. Next base: position 52,613 of record CAOLHI010002293.1, read on the forward strand.
GCTCTAAGCAAATCCTCAGGCTGTGCATGATAATTCCTGAGCAGGATCATGGCAGAACCCTTCACAACAGCCAAACTGTGGAGGAGGAGGCGGCGGTGGCCAGGTTTAACCCCTTGGCACAGCCATCAAGGGAGATCCAGCAACTTGCAAAACCTTTCCTTTTGCCCTGTTCCAAGGCTCTGCCGTCTTATCCCATTGGGCTCCTGACCTGGACATCTCAGCTTCGTCTCCGTACCGGCCACAGCCTCGTGTCAATCTGAGTTTAGAGAAAGAAAAGAGAACATGATGCAGGAAAGAGTTGTCTCATAGGCAAGCACATTCTTGATTGGGCAGGATGGAGAGGACGCATTTTACGACTTAGGGGCAGCGTGGAGGTTAATCTGAACACATTGGGGGGGCTGCTGAAGGCAAATCTGGTCCTGAGGGCACCAATCCCCCTGGTATGTTCTGAAACACAAGCTGCAAGAGAACTGAACTGCAAAGCTCCCACACTGGAAGTAAAAACCACATAACCTCCAACTTTCTCAGTCTGGTAAGGAGAGCCTGAATTAATCTGCTGCTGTCCCTCTTTTTCAGCTGCTTTTAAAGTGTCCCAGTTTCTCTCTCCTCCTTCCACCATCCCCCTTCATCCTTAGCTTATTCCAACTGCTGCAAATGGAGAGGAGGGGAGAAGGCAGAGCCTTGCTCTTCCCCGTTGGCTTAGGCAAAAGCAAAGTGCTGCAGTCCTTCCAAGGTTGTGCCTGCTTCCTTGTTTATCGCTCTCTTGCCCTCTTGACCACACTCTGATTTGGCTTGGCCACATGTGCCCCAGTTTTCATCCATGAAATGTTAAAAGGATGCAACATCAGAGTGCTGAATCGTATCAAAGATCAGATCACTGAGTCACAGAATCATAGAACTGGAGAGGGGCTCCAGAGGCAATTGAGTCCAACCCCATGCTCAATGCAAGCTCTCCAACTCCAGTGTCCCTGCAGCAGGCAACTGTCCGGCCTCTTTTTGAAGACCCCACTGCCTATCTAGGCAACTGGTTCCACCACTGAACTGCTCTGACCCTCAGTAAGTTGCTCCTAATGTTCAGTCAGAGCCTTCTTTCAGGTAACTTAAAACCACTAGACCTGGACCTTCCCTCTGGGGCAGCAGAGAAGAGCCCTCTCCTCTCCTCTGTGGGACGGCCCCTGAGATATTAAAAGAAGGCAATCAAATCACCCCTCAGTCTTCTCCCCACCAAGCTGGACATGCCCAGCTCCTTCAAACCTCTCCTCCTCCGTTTGGTTCTCCATACTTTGCATCATCCTGGTTGCCCTTCTCTGAACCTGCTCCAACTTGTCCATCTCTTTCTTACAAGACATCCAGAACTGAATGCAGAGCCCTGATGTCCAAACTATGCTTCTTTTCTAACAAACGAAAGAGGTCAGAGACAGGTTTCTCCTGCCACTGGCTACCTGGGACCCTTTTAACAGGCGATGCTGGGGACTGGATTCAGATGGATGGTCTCAGTAATTTATAGTTCTTGCTGTTCCTCTGGGGGGGGGAGGGAGCTGTCTTTTAATGAACTAGACCCTTTCTCCACCTAACCCCCGTGTATCCAGGACAGACAGCAGCTGTGGCTCTCCAGGGTTTCAGAGAGCATTCTTTCCGAGCCTTCCTTGGCAATGCCTCTGAGGTTGAACCTGGGACCTTGTACGTGCAAAGCAGGGGCTTTATCCCCAAACTGCAACTCTCCCCAAAGCCTTTGGACCAGGGTCCAAAATGCAAAGAGGCCAAAGTCCTACCACACTCTCCCTGGAGCTGAGCGATCAATTTGTTTTTCTGTTTTGCAAGCAGGCATCGCATACGTCTGCTAATCGCATACGATATTTATGGATTGCTCAGGACAGCCAAGAGCAGGCCGGGTCAGATTCTCTCTCCACACATATTTCAGTGGCTCATGCACTGGAGAGCAAGTAGTTCATTTCCTTAGCTGCTTGCTTTCCATTTCGTCATTCTGCAAAGTCAGAGTCTCCGGTGTTTGGACACAGGCAGCCAAAACTGCCCACTTGCAAAACCTGAACAGGGCTGGGATAATCCAGGATTCTTGCTGGTCCCTCACTGGCCATTTCTGCACTAGGCTGTTATAGCACTATTATTCCACTTGCAGGGCCCCTCACAAAACTGCAAACCCCAGGATTCCATAGGATGTTGCAAGTGGAATAATAGCGCTATAGGTCTAGTGCAGAAACGGCCACTGAGAGAGCAGCCATAAATTGTAGCCGCCTGGACTGCGCAGAACAACAAGGTTCAAACTGCCCTTTGCAAGTCCAGAATATAAACAAGGCCCTTTTGAATGCTTCTGAATAGAATGCTTCCTGAGCAGGAAGCAGCTAAAGGCCAAAACCTTTTTATTTAGACAGGCTTTTAAAGCAGAAAGTTTTAAAAGAATGGGTAGGGATGAACTGTATTAATTGTTGTTTTTAAGAACATTCAAAAATCTTTTTTAATTGCATTTTCTATTCTCTCTGTAAATAGTTTAATTCTATTTTAATTATTCCCTTTTTGTATGTTTACAATTGTGCTGTTTCCACACTGTGAGCCCCAGTTTGGGAAAAAAGCAAGATATAAATAAGTAATAACAACAACAGAAGAGGGCTGAAAGTTTCAGACCTGTTATTTCTTGGATTCCACAGAATATATCAGAGCTTGGAAAGGTGACTGTTTGGATCAGCAACGTCCAGAGCCCCTCTTTGCCTGCAAAGATTCTGAGAATCATAATCCGAAAAAAGCCAGATTTCCAATCTCTGTGGCTCGTGAGCTTCAGAAGCGAGGAAGCCAGGCCGTGTTACAGGGCACCCATGTAGCTTTGGAAAGCACTGAGCAAACATGCGCCAGGGTTGTAGGATTTCAGCCAGTGCAAAGCCGAGTGGGAACAGCAGGCTGGACCAGGTGGCCCTTTTGTTGGACCCAGAAGGACTCTTCTCTGCCCCAGGAACCAGTACACCCAGCACCCTGCCTCTGATGCAGGAGATAATATAGAGTAGAAGCCGGCCGAAAAATTATTCCTACCCTCCAAGGAAAAAAAATGGGGGTTAGACCGGAAAGCTTTTGGAGCCTACGATCCTATGACTTCTATGGGCTCCTTCATACACAATCACATATAATCACACCAGGCTGAGTCTGTGAACCTCTCAGATTCACAAATCTCACATCTGCCAGAGGTGAAGGTTTCTGGAGAGCTTATGGGACGCCTTTGCTATGGACAGCTGAAGCGACAGCCAGCAGAGCGGAGCGTCCGGGGGATTTTTCCCCATCTGACCTGGATTTAGGCAGACAAGATGCTGAGCCTCAATTTTCTAATTACATGAAGGCATGCGCCTAAAAGCACTTAATAGAAATCACTGTGATAAAAAAAGAAAAAAGGACTCATTATGCTCACAGGGCAGAATGCAAACGAACAAAGAAAACAAGAGAGAGGCCTAAATGTGCCGGCATATATATATATATATATATCCATCCATCTATAACAAATATATACGTATATACATACATCTACAACAAATATAAACATGCACAGAAAAGTGCACAATATATGTATTTCCAACACACATTCGCACACATATATTTAAATGCCCCTGCTTTTTTTTTTTTTCTCTTGCTGACTTTCTGCTGATAAATTTCCTCTGTCTGTATTTTCAAAGACAGCGATGGCATGATGTTAATGCAATACCGTTTGGGGTGGACAGAGGGGAAAAAGAGATCCAAGGGATAATTTGCAAAGAGGAAAGAAGGGTTAGCTTATTGGACTGGGGTTCAAGGCCCAATCTGACCCCTACCCTGCAAATGTAACTTGGTTTTGAAAACAGGGCTCCTAAAAAATCACAGGACATATTACTTCCCAGTCTTTTGTGTTGCCTTGTTCCAGGAACAGAGGGCTTGTTTTATCACATCTTGAACTGAAATGGGAGCAACAGAGGCCTACCTCGCAAGACTGGTGTAGCGATATCACATGCGATCATGTTAACAGTAAGGATTTTGTAAAAGCAAGGTAAGTTTTACAGGGGGTCCATGGCGTCTGCTAGGGTTCGCTTCCAAGACCCCCCTCTGGGTACCAGAATTTGTGGATGCTCAAGTCACATTATGTACAATGCTGTAGTAAAATGGCAAAATCAGAGTTTGCTCTCTGGGTTTTTTTTTTTAATATTTTCAAGCCATGGTTGGTTGAATCCACGGATACAGAATCTGCAGATAAGGAGAGCAGACTGTACTTGCATTTGTGACCAAAAGGCGAGCTAAACTTCCAGTCTTGAGACAGCCCAGACAGAGAGAGAGAGAGAGAAAATCTTTCCAACTCTGCCTGAGGACAAATTTTTGGCAGTACACACTCCTGACGGGAAATCCTGACTCCAGTCTCAGTTTAAACCCATCAAAATAATTTCACTGATTCACAACCTCTGCACCCAAGTATCCACCCAATTACTGTTATTAGCTCATATTTGAGATTATCCCACCAACTCTGTTGGAAAGAGCTGGGTTAAAATCCCAACATGCAACAACTAAGGTTTGGGCCTGATCCACCACTTCTACTGCCAGAGTTTATTCGGGTTGCAAAAACTCTGCCCCAAAACCATGGGCCTTTGGGGTGGGGACCCCAACCTCTTTCTGCCCTTTCTCCTTTAAACCCACCCCCCTCACAACAGTGGCTGGTGGGGTGGGGTGGATCTGGCTGTAGACTGCAGTGCTGGCAGTGGGTCAGGCTAGATGGTCTTTAGGGGTCTGGCTTTCCATTCTATGCAGACCAACCCCCGCAAAGGGGTCCCCCTGTCCAAAACATGCACACGGTCTAACCTCAAATGTGCCCTCCACTCTGAAATCCCAGGATTTTTCTGGGAGGTTTTCCCCACAAAACGATTACATGAATGTTGTTCGTCTTTGCCAGAAAACAGCACTTACATCAGCGCCCAAAACGGGGCAACCCCGTGGGGTCCGCTCCTCCCGGGGGGTGGTGCAGAGCGGCCCGTCTCCTCCTTCCATCCACGCTCTTGGTCTCTCCGTCCCGCCTTTGAAGGTGATGCTCCCAAAGTCCGCAGCGACCCCCTCCCCAAATGGCAAACCCACCCACCCTCTTTCCTCCCTTCCCTGAGAAGCACCAGCAAAGCCACCCAGCCGGCTCGCCTCTTCCGGTCCACCCTTTCCACCCCAAGAGGGGCATAAGTGGGTGGGCCATCTGTGGCCCACCCCTCTCCGAGTCCGTGGACTGGGGGCCCCCATCTGAGCTCGGGTCCGGCAAGGTCCGGAGAAGGTGCCGCCCGCTCTCCCGCCCGGTCCCCCTCCTCGGAGACCGGCCAGGTCCTCTGGTGGGCCCGATCCGGCCCCTGTCACTCCCAGTAGCCGTCCAGCACCTCCACCTCGCTGTCCAGGTCGTAGAGGCCGAGGGCCGGGTCGGAGAGCAGCCCCAGGTCCCCCAGGGCGCGGTCCATGTCCTCGGGCAGGAAGACGATGCCCACGTTGAGGGCGATGTACTCCAGGAGGAAGGCGTAGTAGAGGATGAGCAGGTTGACGCAGAAGAGGCCCACGTAGAACATAGGGGAGGGCGGCCCGGGCGGGACGAGCGGCACGAGCCCCCCGGACGGCTCTCACGGTGCCCGGCGGGCAGGGGCTGCGGGGGGCGTCCGGCGGGCACCACGCGCATCCATGGAAGGAGGGAGGGAGGGAGGCTGGCCAAGGGGAACCCGGCTTGGCATGGGAAGGAGAGATCTCTGAGGGTCCCAGGGGGGATTCCAGCCCAAGTTCCCCTTGCCCCCCCCAATTAACTGAGAAAGGAATCTGTTGCAGGAGGAGGGGTGCAAGGACCCCCTCAATGCACCCCCCAACAAAGCCGCCTCTCCGGGCACAAATCAGCTTTCTGGCAAGAGCACAGCCCCCCCCACTTTCCCCGGGAAAGAAATGACCCCCCAAAAGGGGGAAAGGATGGGGGGGAGGCTTTTGCAAGGAAGCGGCAGCCCCCAGAACTGAACCCCCCTTCCCCAACCCCGGGGCCCTTCTCCACCCCCCCAAACCTGCCCCCGCTTAGGCAGACCCCTCCTCTCCCCAAGGGTGCCGCAGCCCTAGGGGGGCGGGTGGGGGCTCTGCAAAGGCATCGCTGCCGCCGCCTCTTCCACGGCGCCCCCTCCCCGGCCAAAGGGAGAGCCCCCCGCCCTCCCCCGGGGCCCACGGCTCAGGCCCCCTCCCCCCCTTAAGGGAAAGAATCGACCCCCTTATCTAATATGCCCCCCTCCAAAAAAAAAAATAAAGCAAAACCAGCGGCTCCCTCCGCTGCATCCGAGCTCCCTGCGCGCACCCCGCTGCTCTTTGCACGCTCCCCCCCGCGCTCCAAAGGCCCGCCTCTCCCGAGAGCGGATTGGCTCCCGGCGCCGCGTGACGGACAGCTCAGGGAGAAGCCCAGGGAGAGGGCCCAGGAGGGAGGGGCCGGGCGGGTTGCAAACCAGCCCTGCGAGGTAGGCCGGGAGCAGCCAAATCTCTGAATGGAGAGGGGGGAAACGGGGGTGCAGACGCACACAGGCGCTCCTACGGGGGTGTGTGTGTGTGTATCTCTCTCTCTCTCTCTCTTTATTTCTATGCAATAGTTCAATTGCAATGCAATGCAAAATATAAAATAGTTCCATTGCTAAGCCAGACTCGTGAGAGCTGCTGCGTGTTTGCTTTTAAAAATGCATGTAATGGAAAAGCGTGTTGGATTGGGTAAGGATAGAAATGTATAAGAAATCAAAGAAGAAATAATGTAGCTGTTCTTCTCCCTGTAGGATGGAAACTATGTCTGCAATGGAATGGAAATAAAGCAATTTCAACTGGAACATTTAAGCATGGAAGTGTGTGTAGGGGGGTTATTTTCGAGACAAACTTTCAATAAAAATTATACAAAAATAAAAATAAAAATGTATGTATATGTGGGCGGGGGGGTGTCGGTGGATGAGTGCAGTGATTAGCCAGCAGGACTTTATTGTTGGATCAGCAAGCAAATAATAATATGTATAATATATAACATATATTATATATTACACATATTATTATTTGCTTGCATAATATATATATAACATATATTATATAGATATATAATTATTTGCTTGCATAATATATATAACATATATTCTATAGATATATAATTGCTTGTATAATATATATAACATATATTATATAGATATATAAAACATATATATATAACATATATTTATAATATATAATAATAATAATATATAACAATATATATAATATAATAATGCAGAAATCGAAACAAGAGAAGCCTTGTCTTATTTCCTGGCACCCATATGGCAATAGGGGGAAAAAGCCTCTCTACTGTTATTATTATATTATATATGTTATATTATATTTAATTATAATAACAACAATAATAATAAAAGGTTTCTTTTCCCTGTCACTATAGGGATGCCAGGAAATAAAACAAAGCTTCTCTTGTTCTGATTTCTACAAGGCAGGCAGGTTGTCTGCTCTTTAAAAGAAAGAGATATGAGACTAGTAAAATAAAATAAAATAAAATAAAATAAAATAAAATGGTGATCATGACAAAAGGAGTGGCGATTCTCCTTCTGCCCCATTGCCTTAAATATATTTAGCGATTATACATAGATTTTTGTGTGTATAACCTGTCTTTTATTTATTTATTTTCAAGGCTTTGCTTCACCCCTTTCCTTTTCTCCCTCTCGTTGATTTGAGAGACTGGGGCCATGTCCGCACGAGGCTGTTATAGCGCGATGATTCCACTTTCAGCCTCCTCTGGAATCCGGGAGGGGCCGGCCGCACACAGAATTGCCATTGCACAGACACACGGTTATTATTATTGTGTAAAAAGTGGGATTATGATGATAATAGCAAAGTATGCAAAGGGATCCTGAGAGAAAGAAATTGGTGGCATCAGCTGTATAGCCTGGACAGATGATTATTTGATTTTAATAATAATAATAATAATAATAATTAATAATAATAAAGAAGAAGAAGAAATCACCCTATGATGGTGAGATATACATATAAAAGATAATAATTATAAGACTAGGTGGTAAAATAATTTATTACTGATGTTATTATAATAATAATAAAGGGTCATTGCTCCTATGATGGTGATATATATATATATATATATGTATATGTATGTATGTATATATATATATATATATATATATTATAATTGCAATACTATATAGTACAGTAATTTATTATTAATGTTGTCATAATAATAATAAACAATAATAATAACGGATCGTTGATCCTATGACGCTGATATGTCTATAGTGTAATAATTATTATTGCAATACCAATTTATTATTGACGTTACTGTCCTTGTTTTCATTGACTACTCTTCTGATGTGACGGATCGCAGTGCGCACGCGCAAACCCATCCTCTCCTAAGCCCGCCCCTCCGGGGTGTTGGCCCCGCCCACTTCTCTCAGGTCACAAACACCTCTCCGCCAGCCAGCCAGCCTGCCTGCCTTCGAGAGGCTCCGCCCCTCCCTACTCTTCCGGGCTCCTCTCTCCAAGGGCACCTTGGGAGACGTAGTCCCCGTAGGCGCTCCGGCTTCGGGAGTTGTAGGGAGGGAGCCTCCGTTTCCCAGCGTGCGCCGCGGTGACGTGCGCGTGGTCGGCGCCTGCGCAGCCTGGCCGTTTGGTGTGAGGGGAGGAATGTCAGTGAGGTTTCCTCCTCCTCCTTCTTTTTCGGGCTGAGGGGAGAATGGCGGTCGCGGCGGCGAGCGAGAAGGAGGAGGCGGCAGCGCCGGCGGGGCCTCTCAGGCCGTAGCGGGCGGGCGGGCGGGCGGGCGAGCGAGCGAAGGAAGGAGCGAAGCCCGGCAGCGCGGCCTGCCTGTTGGTCCGCCTCGTCAGGGATGTTCGGGCGGTCGCGGAGCTGGGGGGCCGGCGGGGGCGGCGGCGGCGGCGGGCACGGCAAGGCCGCCAAGAACATCCACTCCCTCGAGCACCTCAAGTGAGTCCCTCCCGGGGAAGGGAAGCCGCTGGCCAAAGGAGTGGGCGGACTACAAGTCCCATCCTCCTTGGCCGGGGTGGAGCCTGGGGCGGACGGGGCCGGGCGTCTCCCTCAAGGGTGGCCGGGGGGAGAGGGAGGGAGGGAGGGGGCGTCACTCCTGTCTCTCGGCCTTCCTGTCCTTCCAAGCGGGGTTGGGGAGGCCAGGGGTTGTGGAGGATGGGAGCTGGAGTCCCTTCTCAGGACAGGAGGGGGAGGGGGACCCGCCTCGCGCCGGGGCCCTAGCACACGCCACCCACCGGCCCTTTCTCTCCTGCAAGTGTAGCTGGGAAGGCTGGGGGGCTGGGGATGATAGGACCTGGAGTCCCCCCTTGAGCCACGGAGGAGGAGGGGGGCCCCCCTTCTCAGCGACACACACCTGGGGAGGAAGGGAAGCCCTCGGCCTGCCTTTCCCCTAAACGGACCCCGTTCCCCTGTGCTGGTTGGACTTCCCTCTAGGGGGATGCTGGTCTTTGTAGTCTCTCACCCCCCAGGGGTCATTCTCCTTGTGTGTCTCCCTTGGAGCCCCACCCCCACTGAGGCGGGGGGAGGAGACCCCCTTTTCAGCATATGCTGTTGGGGCTGATGGGAGTTGGAGTTCCTCCTCAGGGCGGGCACAGGAGCGGGCCCTCCTTCTGTCCCTTTCAGAGCCCAGCAGGCTGCAGTCTTCCTTTCCTCCAGAAAGACTCAGCTTCTGGGACGGGTGGGATTGGAGTGTCTCCCCCCACCCGCAGTGGTTGTGCCTCCTTCAGAGACCCCCTCTGGAAAGCGGGGAGGCCCTCCGCCTCCCTTTCCTCCAATCAGACTCTGCTCCTGTGCAGAACCTGAGAATCCTAGAGCTGGGAGAGACCCCCAAAGGCCATCCAGTCCAACCCCAGATCCTGCCATGCGGGAAGACACCATCCAAGCATTCCCTGACAGATTCTGGCCGTCCAGCCTCTGTTGAAAAAACTCCAAGAGACTCCGTCCCACTCCATTCAGGCAGCATCACATTCCACTGCCGAACTGCTCTTACTCTCACAAAGTTCATCCTAAGGTTTAGAGGGGATCCCTTTTCCTGGAAGCCGTTGCTCCACGGGGCCCTCGTCTCTGAGGAGCAACAGACAGCGGTGTTGGGGCTCGGTTTTTGGCAGTGATGGGATTCGGAACCTTCCTCCTTGCATCTCCTTTGGAACCCTCTGCCAAGGACGGTGGGATCAACGCCCTTCCCTCTTCAGTATAAGTTATGGGCAGTTTAGTTGTTTGCGATGACGGGATGTGTGGCCAGGGTGTGTGATGGAAAGTGAGGAGGGAGTCTGCGTGGGTCTCCCTCGGAGCCTCCTTTTGCCTGGAAGGTGTAAGGTGTTGCCTTGCTTTTCTCCACATGGACGCTTGATGGACTCAGGGCCCCATTTTCCCCCCTAGCCAGCCTACGTATACTTGGCGAGCAGTCTTTGTGTGCATGAGAAAGAGTGAGTGAGTAATGGGAGGCAGTGTCTTTCAGTGCCTGTCAAGGACCCCCAGCCATTGCTCGTCCAGGGGTAACCGAACTGACACTCCCATACACCCTTTTGACGTTTGGCCACGCTGGCTTCTGTGCACCTGCCCAGGGGAGTGATAGGTTGCGTGTACAAGGTTTGTTCGTTGTGTACGTGAGAATCCTGTGGTTGCCGACAAAGCATTTGCGTATCTTTGTGTGTATGCAGGAATAGGGGGTCAGGTCACCTGAGTTTGTGAAATTCCTACCTCAGCAGTTTTGTATACAGTTGTAGAGTCACAATTCCGTGGAGCAGAACTAAATGCAGGAGATTAAATGTGTCAATCTGGGGGGGGGGTTTAAAGTATTTCTTACCCTGGTGGCGCAGTGGTTAAAGGCCAGCACTGCAAGCCACAAGGTTGTGAGTTCGATCCTGCCGGGCTCCAAGGTTGACTCAGCCTTCCGTCCTTACACAGGTCGATAAAATGAGTACCCAGCTTGTTGGGGGCATGTATAGAAATGTTTCGAAATACATGCTATTTGTAAGTTGTTCACTGCCTTGATCCATATGGAGAGGCGGGATACAAATAAATAAATACATAAATAAAAATTTAAAAAAATTCGGGCATCAAATCTCAGCCGAGAATTGTGCTGGGCAACTTAGAGTGTTTTGGCCTCAGTCTCCACATCTGTAGAAGAAGAACACAATTCCCTTTTGCAGATGGCACTCTGGGGGTAGATGACTCCAGTACTGCTTGTGCATCTTCTTTGCTTGGCAATCACTTCGCATTGCAGTCTGTAATTAGTTGGAGGCGTTTAAAATACCTGTGTGCATTCCACAAGATTTTCAGCCGCTGTTCAGGGAGCTCCCTGATTCACCAAAGCTGATTGACTGGTTCTCAGAAACACTCTGGCTGAGCCTTTGTTTTCGTACAGCCTCCCCCCACCGCCCACCCGGTTGAACTATTTGTAGGCAGCTTAAAAGCAAAGATGCTTCACAGAAGTTAGAATAAGCTCCTGGCGGTGAGGGTTGGGCTGAACTGAGACAGCTCTAAGGAGTAGGAGACAAACTGATGGAGAATAGTTTAGTTACTAGCTCCAGCGACTAGGTAGGGCCTATATATTTAGAGGCAGTATATCTGTGAAGACCAGATTCTGGGGATCAGTGAAACAGAAATGTCTGAACTACCTGTTCAACGGCTGGGGTGGTGACACCATTGGACTGATCCAGCCCAGCAGTTCTTACTCATTCATCGTCTCTGGGTTGACAGGGAACTAAATCCCAATTTGCCCGTCTCAGCTAGAATGGGCCACCCAAATATGTGGGACTTATATGAGGATTGGCCTCCCAAAGTTCTAGTTGGCTCGCTGGTTCAACTGCGGTTTTTAAAGATATAAAGGAGCCCGGTTGTTCTTAGGCAGTTTGAACTCATTTCCAACATATGGGTGACCCTAAGGCAAACCATATCGCAGGGCTTTCTTGGCAAGATTTATTCCAGGGAGGTTTGCCATTGCCTTCCTCTGAGGCTGAGAGAGTGTGACTTGCTCAAGGTCCCACTGGGGTTCCATGGCTGAGATTCATACCAGCTGGAGAGGTTTGGCAAGAAGGAGAAGTCCAAAGCACAACAGGTTTCCTTGCGTGCTCATTCTGCAATGAGAATTTGGTTTTGTCTGCTAGTATGTACAGACTGTGTTTGTCCATCATGGCCTCTTTCTCCCCACAGTAACCGCACACAGAAAAATTGGGGTGGACTCTTCATTTGTTGAGGGGAGTAGGTGAGAAAGAACAATTGGCCCAGCTGCAAGAAAGGAGTGTGAGGCACAGAATACTCTGTTTTGCATTGTGGTTCCTTAGCAAAGAAGCATCTGTGGAAAGAGATCCCACAGATCCTGTAGGTTCTGTGTTTGCAAATCACTGCTGTGACTTGTGTCAGGCATAGCTGAGTCTTTGTTGCTAGAGATGGGCTTTTGGACCAAGGGACCCCACAAGGTCAAAGCCAAATATGTGGTGCTTTTAACAGGAGCCTTGTGAAGTTGGTTTTCTTTGTTGCTGTTTACTTGCAAAAGAAGTAGCATAATGGTTTCAGATATCCAGGCCTTGCTTGTTTATGCTTTTAAACTGTTTCACTTCACTGCTTGTTTGCTTATTTAAAAATTGATTTGTTTCTTAATTCTTCTCCACAACAGTTATAATTGTTTTTTTGTAGCTGGATTTAGTTTCAACTTGTGTTGTAAGCCACCTTGGTTCCTGTACTGGGAGAAAAGCCAGAAATAAATAGGTAAAATTAAGGTAGATGAGTGTCCCAGTACCTTTGATGTGATCAGATATAACTCTTTTCTTTTCCTTTTTCTCTTTTTAGGTATATGTATCATGTTCTGACCAAAAATACCACTGTGACTGATCACAACCGTAACCTGTTGGTGGAGACCATTCGTTCTATAACTGAAATCCTTATATGGGGAGACCAAAATGACAGTTCAGTCTTTGAGTAAGTTTTCTTGAAATGTTTGGTTTAAAATGTGCTTATAATTGGGGTTGCAAGGTAACTTACAAGCTGAAGAAAACACAAGTAAAATCACATGGAGCTAAAAACTTACAAAAAAAACAACCCCAAAATTAAGTTGCCTGCTGAATTAAAACCATTTAACTCAGTAATTAAAGAACATAGAATAAAAGTATACTAAACAAAAAGCCGTGTAAAACAACAGGTTCCCCTACAGGGTCTGATAGATGCTCAATGTTTTACAAATCAAGAATGATGTCTTCAGAAAAGTGTCACAAGCAAACCAGTGATAACCTTTGATGCTAATTCTAGCTTCTTCTTGGAGAAGAACATGTTTGTGTACTTCTTGAACATTCTTCGTCAGAAGTCTGGCCGTTACGTGTGCGTGCAGCTACTCCAGACTTTGAACATCCTCTTTGAGAACATTAGTCATGAAACTTCTCTCTGTAAGTGTGCATGCCTTGTGTTGTCTTCCTCAAAGCAGCCTCGTTCTGATTGTGTTTTGCTGTGGTCTTTGGGGCCACGAAGCTAAGATGCTAAATCATTGTCTTGAAGACTGTGTTCCTAAGAGTCACCTGCAGTGGTCAGATCAGTTATAAATTAGAATCCTGTTGGGTGAGGTGAGGAAACTGACCAATAATTCTAAACAAAGTGAGGGGCAGTATTAAAAATATGTGAAGTAAATGCATTCATAAATAACCAAGACTTGGAGCAGTGCTTTTGTTACAGCTTATGGAAATACAACTCTCTGTCTTGGATGTTTAATTTTATTAAGCTCCCATCCCTGATGGAACCTGTCTACCCACACATTTCACAATCAGTTTAAATCTAAAATGTGTAGCAAGAGCTTAAATGAAAGATTTTATGTAAAGTCTTTATACAGCTTTGGCTTCTTTGGCTTATTGGTAGATCTTTATTGTTGCTGTTTCTTTGTTAGCTTTAAAGATGGGGGAGAAATGTGAGGAATTTGGAAGGGATGGTGCCTTTTAAAGTTGTGGCAGATATTTGGAGCTTGTACTTGGTTCCTTAGCCTTGAGAGATGCTTGCTAGCGTATAGTTGGAACATGTTTTTCCAGTTTAAAGTACGTGTTGTCACTGTGTGTATCTATTGCCCAGCTAAAGTTTCTCATATCTGAAATTAAATAGATCTGGAAAACCAAACCTGTGTGAAGAAGTTGGCAAAGTAAAGCTGAGTGCAAACTTCTGGGGATGAAGATAGCTGTTTCTGTCCATTTTGTCCCTCTAATGGTGCGCCATCTCATTGAGCATTTTTGAAGATACCAGAGTGCTTGTGGGATATTTCGTTTTCTGCAATACTTTATCTAAATATCTTGATTCTGGGCATTAAAGCATTGGCTCAGTTTATAAATGTCATGTTATGTGTATTTTTCCCCCTTTCAGACTACCTGCTCTCCAATAACTATGTGAACTCTATCATCGTGCACAAATTTGACTTCTCCGATGAGGAGATCATGGCGTACTATATTTCATTCTTGAAGACGCTTTCCCTGAAACTCAACAATCACACTGTGCATTTCTTTTACAATGAGGTAGGCAGCAACCACCTTGTCCAACATTCAGACTGCAGTGTTTCTGTGAAAGGTGGAGGATTCTCAGTGGTCTCAGACAAACTGCTTCCTTTCGCCTAACATTGTTTCTCTCTCTCTCTCAGTCTCTCTCAATCTCTCTCTCTCATATTCTATGGGTCTGCGCTGGCTCAAGACCTGCATATGTGTTCAGCTTTTTCCCTCGCTTGGTCCTTGTGTGGACATCACTTTAATGCACTTACCTAGTGATAACGTTTGTTGGTCTTTAAAAGCAGTATGCCTGCTCTTAAAGCCAGCGTGGTGTAGGGGGTTTGAATGTTTGACTACGATCCTAGGGAGCAGGGTTTGCTTCTCCACTCAGCCATGGGAACCCATTGGGTGACCTTGGACAACTCACGCACTCTCAGCCCCAGGAAACCCCCATGATAGATTCATCTTAGGGTCACCATAAGTCAGAAATAACTTGAAAGCATGCAATAACAGCATGCCTGCTCATTTCCTTCTTAGTCTAGAAGGCAACTTGGAAGAGATAAAGCAATGACAATTCATTGCAAAAAAAATAACCACAAGAACTTTGCTGTTCACTGTTGTTTTTCTGTTGTGTTTTACTGAAGCTGTGTAAGGTACCCTGGAAAAAATGTACCTTATGTGATAGAAGACCATGAGCTAAATAATCCCCAGGGCTGATCTCTTTTCTCTTTCAGCATACCAACGACTTTGCCTTGTACACAGAGGCCATTAAATTCTTCAACCACCCTGAAAGTATGGTCAGGATCGCAGTTAGAACAATAACACTGAATGTCTACAAAGGTAAGTTTTCTGAAATCTGCACACTTGGGAAGTTTGTACTCAGGGCATGAACATTGTAAATAGTGAGACCTGAATGTGAAGCGCATAACTTTGCAGCTTTAATTTGAAGGTGGAGCTCGGGCCTTGATCCCTTCAGAGTTCCCGTGGAAATGTTTCATATAGCAAAGTCAGTATCGGTGCTGTTGAAAGCTTTGTTAGGAGAGAAGAGTTCTTGACCCCCAACCATGATCTAGTAATGTGCTTCTGCTGTATCGTCTTTCAGCCTATCCTCCAAAAATAAAATAAACAAACAAACAAAAAATTTCTCTGTGGGCTAGAAAATCCTCTGGAATTTTTTTTTCTTTTGTCATCACAGAGGTCTGAAGTGGGGAGGGGAGAGAAAGTCAGTTCCAAAGTCCGCTGTCAGATCTTGGCCCCACTTTTGGCTTCTGGCTGTGGACAAAGAAGGGTTTCATAAATTGGATCTGAAATGGGGCGGACACGTGTGTGAAAGGAGTACGTGGTAATTGCCGCTAGAGGTCACACTTGTCTAGATTTTACATATATCCAGGCACAGAAACATCTGTTGCTTTGAATGCTATTTTCAGGAGAGTGGGCGTGTGAGTCTGTTGCAGCAGCAAAAAGAGCAGCGTCTTGTGAGACCTTAAACATGAACGAGTTTTATTTGGCACAAGCCTTCACGGAGAGCAGCTTACTTCCTCAGATATCCTTGAAACCTTCTGCCAAAGAAAGCATGTTTAGTCTTCAAGATGGAACACATTTTTCTGTTCTTGGATGCTCTCTCTGTGTCCCCCTCCCTGCATCCCTATTACAAATACACACACGGATACATACTTATACAGTTAACTTGGTTCATCAGTGAAGAAAATGTCAGTATGTGTTACAATAGAACGCAACCAAAATATTTCCTGTCACAGGAAATATGGACCCTGCTTTTCCTCGCTTTGCAGTAGAGGAGCTAGAGCCAGAGGGAGCTGAGCATGGGGAACTCCTTCTGAACTAGCAGTCTTTCCGTTGAGTCCCTGTGGTCAGGATCCAGAGAACTGTACAGCTGTGGAGGGAGTGTTGGTCTTGCATTATTTCCATAGTACCCCCTCCTCATAGCAAGCTCCTTTTCAAAACCACCAGGCCTCAATAGGAGAAAAGGCAGACATCCCGGTGGGTGGATGTGCTCAAGTCCTTGAGTGACCTATAGCTGTCTGGGACCTGATTGTTTTCACAATAGGGAGAGAGATTCCACCACCTCTCCAGGCAATTAGCTGCACCGCTGAACTGCTCTTGCTGTCAAGAACTTCCTTCTAATATTAAATTGAAATCTGCCCTCCTGTAAATTAAAACTGTTTAACCTGGCCCTACCCTTTGGGGCAGCAGAGAACAAACCTGCACTCTCTTCTCTCCGACAACCCTTGAGGTATTTAAACATAGCAACCCTGCCACCCCTCAATCTTCTCTTCCTTAACAATCCCAGTTCCTTAAACTTTCCCTCCTGGGTTTTGTTCTCTATACCTCTTGCTAGCATGGTTGCCCTTCTCTGAATCTATTACAACTTGTCTTCATCCTTCTTAAAATGAGGTGCCCAGAACTGAACTTAGCAGCTAAGTTCCATGAAGGACAACTTTCTTAACTGCAAGGGACCACTGGGCCCCGTCCAAAGTGGGTATTTAGCTGCTGAGGCTAATAGGGCCCCTCCATCAGTGCCCTCCATGGGCTGAGTAAGCTTTCTAGGATGTGTCCCAGGGGGCTGCTGCCCAGCAGACAAATGGCTATGGAAACAGTTTCTCTGGGAGAAGGCAGGGAATGAATGTTTGAAAACCACCAGCCTCCCACTGAATTTGGACGCTGCACGTTTCTTCCTTGTCCTGGGTGTAGGTTGGGGTGGTTTTCAGTTTGGGAGGAAGGACGCAGGGAGATCTCCCTTTTTTGCTGTCACATCTCGGGGTGCATGGATGTTTCTGCTGCTGTCTTCTCCTAACCCGGTCTTTTTTAGCCTAGATGCTTCCTGCTTTAGCTACTGAATCCTTTGGAGGATGCCTTGCCTTCCTGGTTCCTAACCCCATTTAACCATTGTCTGTTTTTTGTCTTCTTTTGCCCTTTCTTCACTGATGATTGCTGTGTTCCTTACTGCAGTGTCATGTAAGTCTGCTAATCACTTTGACTTTTCAGCCATATGGCTTACATTTCTTGTATTATCCTCCCTTTCTCAAGAAAATGAAATATTTTCTTAGCTGTGCTAGATGCCACCGGCTATTTTCAGCACATTAATAATGGCCTTAATTTGTTTCTTGTATTGTATGATAATTAAAGATGAAATGGTCTATGCCACAGAGAGGCAGCCCACAAAAAGTAATGTGCTCATAACGCACTTTAAGAAGTTGTTGCAGTTCTATTTGTTTTTTCTCCTTCTCTGGAAACAGAGATTAAAAACTATTTTCTTCTCAGTGGATAACCAGCCTATGCTGCACTACATTCGGGATAAAACCGCCGTCCCTTACTTCTCTAATCTTGTCTGGTTTATCGGGAGCCATGTGATAGAACTGGATAACTGCGTCAAGACAGATGAAGAGTAAGCCGTTTTGATCCTTACTGCTGTTACACATTGGTTGCTCAGTCATTACTTGTTCTGGCATAACTGCAGAAAGAAATCTTTGTTAACTAAGACCTGTCTTATCCACAGTTTTGTTTCTGTGGTATCAGTTACCCATGATCAACGTGAAATTGTGCCACGCCTACTGGGAGTTGCGGGGAGAGGGGAGTGTTTTGAAGGACCATAGAGGGATAGTGAGAGATGGCCAGACAAAACCCCCACACCCTCCAAGCAGGGTCCCCCTCACAGATGTTGTCTTCCCTCACAGACTCATTTTCTTCCCTTCTACCTTTTGACCAATTTGTCTCCTGGCATTTGGGCAATGGCACCCACACAGCCTCCTCCACATCCTGCCACCCACACCTTGCCTACCCTCCTATAACTTTAACCACCCTTCTGCCAACACTGCCACAGCAAGCAGCTCTGGCATCACCAGAAGCAGCCCTCTAGCTTTCCAGGATACTATATATCCAGTACTATAGGGTTCAGTGCTGTTCTTGGTGTCAGGCATCCGCTGGGGATCTCGGGACGTATCCCCCATGGGTAATGGGGAGATTACTGTAAATTCAAGTTCTAATAGATTAAATCTGCCTGAAGCTTCAGTGAGGCATGCACTAGTTCTCTGCAAACTGAACACTGTTTCTAGGAGCTTGATCTGAGATGGTCTCTGAAAAAAACACAAAAACTTTAGTTGATGCAGAAAGTGGCCACTAGAGGCCTGGATGGTGAGGTCCCGTCAAGGTCGGACAAAGTGCGGCTCACACCCCACATGCAGGCCTCTGAGGCCATTTTTGTGCCCCCCTTGGGATCAATTTTTTTTCCTCTTCCAAAATGCCCTCCGCCACATTTGGAGGCCCACTGGGTCCCCTGGGGTTGAAAAAGACAGTTTGAAAAATGTTTAACAACTGCCCAATTCTGATTCCCATAGACATAAGTCCACTTACAAAGACATAAGACCCCAGTGGGATTCTGGCTTTTAGGAATACGAAACACAAATATCTCAACTGTTTTTTGGTGTATAAAGAATTTTAGGAATAAGAAGTTGCTTTATACCACAGTTCCAATCCAGCCTGTGTGTTTTGGTTTGTTTTTTTAATCACCTCAATGTTCACTTCTTTTGCAGGCACAGAAATAGGGGGAAGCTGAGTGACCTGGTAGCAGAGCACCTTGATCATCTTCATTACCTTAACGACATCCTTATCATTAACTGTGAATTCCTGAATGACGTACTCACCGACCACTTACTGAATAGCCTCTTCTTGCCCCTTTATGTGTACTCTTTGGTGAATCAAGATAAGGTAAGCAGTAACGGGTCTCTTCACAGTCAATAGTCAGACCCTCCAGTGTAACTTTAGAAAAAGCTGTTGTCCTGCTGCTCCTTATTGTAAGTTTCACTTCATCACAAAGGTGCAGTTATGTGTGTGTATTCTTGAATGACTAATTATTCATGAGAAAGGAAACCTGCAGCTCATACCTGGCATCTCACATCACTGTTTACAAGAAATGTACGTTCAAAAGCTTTGGTCCTGAAAGCCAAGATGATGACAGGGAGTGGGCACTGAAAAGCTGGAGTAGAGAAGCTTCCTTGTCGTTATGTACCTTGAAGTTGACTCTGCCTCGTGGCAATCTTATCCTAGAGTTTTATGTCAGATTTGTTCAGTAGAGGTTTATCATTTCCTTCCTCTGAGTGGGAGAGGATGTGAATTGTCCAAAGTCACCCATCCTGCTCATTTGTTCATGGTCTCCTCAGAGACTTCCTGTGTAGTTTTTGTATTTTATGTATTTTATGCATACACAAATGCAGGTATTGCAAAATCCTAAAGACGAAACACTTCTGGTCCCAAGCATTTCAGATAAGAGGTACTCAACTTGTGTTATTCCCTTAGTGACTTTAAATCTGAACATGGCAGGTTCAGCTTTCACTGGATAGTTTTGGACTGCACCTTCCATAATCCTTCATCTTTCACTAGGCCAGCTGTGAATTCCAGGTCACAAAACATCTGGAAGATCACACTTGACCAGTCTGGTTTGGGAAATTGTTGTTTGAAAGATTTTTTCACACTGCTGTCTTGCAAAAAGAGAAATGTAGGAAAACCTTTCTCATCAGTTTTATCATGGCAGCTTGGTGGGTACCTTTTAAAAAGTACCTGTGCCTGCAGTGGAAAATTAAATTAGTTGGTAATGAACAGTCTAATTTTTTCATAATTAATCTTTTCTCTTGATCTTTGCTCCTTAGGCTGAGGAACGTCCGAAAATAAGCCTCCAGGTTGCTCTGTATCTCTTGTCACAAGTACGTCTTAAAAATCTATAGCCAGAGACTGATGTGTTTGAGAATGTTAATAACATTTCTTGGGAATCAGTGGGCGTGACTGCTTGTCACTAAATGTTAAAAATAACAACTGATTCTCAGGAAAGATCACCAAGATGATTTATTAGTTGGTTTGATTTATATCCAGTGTTTCTCCCACAAGGGTGCTGAAAGCAGCCTATAATTACAACATAAAATTATTTCATCTATAAGCCATACCACAAAAACATGAAACAAAAGTACAGCAACCACCCAGTTACCATCTGCAGCAGAAGAGACTTGTATCAGTCGCCAAAGGCTCTCCTGTGGGAAAAGGCCTCTGTTTGCTGATCAGAGGACAACAGGCCAGCTGGTCCTCCTTCAGTAAGGACTTCCAGAAAGTTAGTCTGGTTGAAAACAGAGTCTTTCCTTGAAAGTGGTGGTGGATTATGTTATATGTGTAACTGCAATAAAAAGCAGCCAATTAATATATGTAGTGTGTAGTGCACCAGTGCATGTGACAAAGTGGACAGAATCCACAAAAACTCAGGACTGTATAGACTTCAAGGCATCATACATTAAAATATTCCTTGGTGGCCAGAAAGCCAAGTTCCTGTTGAAATTAGCACCTCAGAGAAGTTGGGGGCTTGGGAAGCTTTGTTTTCAGTGTTTTGCTTTCTACTGCACAAGTGTGGGGATGCCTTCAGAAGTGTGAAGCCCTTCCCAGGTCTGATTGGGCTGTGGCATTCTGCTTCTGCGTGTTGGAATTGGCATGAAGAAGCAGACATAGGGGAGAAGAGAGTGCCAAGACAAACAGAGGACTACAAGTGGTCTGAGGCACTAGCCAGGTTCCCGCTGTGTACTGCCAGAGAATCTTGCTGGTTCTGACACACTCAGTGACCCCCTCTCTCTCTTTCTTCTTGCAGCCCCCCAGTGCACACTAAAAAAATTGCTCTTGAAATCTGAGGCTCTTTCTGAAACCACAGAGGTCTGTATCAAGAAGGAGAGAGAAGTGTCAGCTCTGCCAGTGCTGGATCTCCAAAGGATGCTTTTGGGTCTTGGCCACTGTTGCAAGTAGCAGAGACATTGCAGGTTCCATCTTAACGCTCTCCTTCTGCTTCTCTATCCCTTCTTTTCAGGTTTTCCTAATTATACATTATGCACCTCTGGTGAATTCGTTGGCTGAAGTGATTCTTAATGGAGACCTCTCCGGGTTTTTTTCAAAAGTGGAGCAGGACATCCAGAAAAGTTCGGTAAGTGGGCAGAACATCTGTGCCCAGTTACGTCAGCTTCCCATGTTTAACAGGCTGACGTTAAGGCACCTGCCTGCGTCTGTGTGTTTTGAAAGAACTGGGGCGTACGATTGAGAACCACCTTGCTTCTAGCTTGCAGTGTCTTTCTCAGGACCTTTGTTATAACTTCATCTTGATTGCTGTTCTCTGTTGACCTGATCATGCATGCAAACTAGGAGAAAAAAAGATCTGCTACAGATGAAAAATATCTTGCCTTCACAACACTCTACGTCTTGCACTGCGTCTCACCAGTTTTTCTTTAAGTGGGTTTTGTTACTAGGAAAGCTGTGGTCAGGAGTTTGTGGCTGTGTTTTTTTTCCCTCCTGCAGCAGTTTTACTTCCACCAAAGCTGTTTTGCAGAATTTCTTGAGTGTGCCCGTGTGTGTGTGTGTGTTAAAAAAAAAAACTGTGTGGTGCTGTGAAGAGTGTATTGAAGTGTTGTCATTTTTCATGGTTTTCCTTTGTATGTTTTTTAACCTCTTAAGTCAGATGTGTTCTAGGGCAAATTCTGGGACCTCCATTTCCTATTATCAGAAACTTTTTAAAAAGATAGCGCCCTATCCACATAGCAGTCAGGAAGGACGATTGTGCCTTGAGCAGCATTTTCTAAGTAGGACAGTGGTGAGATTTTTATGAAGTGAGAGAACAGGCTTTGTTTGACAGGACCGTGAGTGGGAAACCTCTGGGTGAAAAAAAGCATATAAAGTAGGACAGTTGAGCTCAGCGCAGTTCCGCTGCACACTTTTTTCTTGTTCACTTTCATCTGTATTTATTTTTTGTTTGTTTTATTTTGTTCATATATGTCCCACCTTCCTCCCAACAGTGGGACTCAATGTAAGGAAAGATAGTACAGATTAAAAACTTTAGCAAACTTTCAGTAAAAGTATTAAATATAAGTGTTATTTTAAAGAACAATTAAACAACGTATAAAGTTGAAACATTAAGCATCTATAAGGTTTGTACATAGATTTGTCTATAGCCAGTGTAGTGTAGCAGTTTGACTGTTCGACTAGAGCTCTGGAGAGAGGGGTTCAAATGCCCTCTCAGCTATAGAAAGTCACTGGGTGATCTGGGCAAGTCACACTCGCTCAGCCTCAGAGGGAGGCAATGGCAAATTTCTTCTGAAGAAATCTTCCAAAGAAAACCGTAGGATAGGGTTGCTTATCTCAGAGTCAACCTGGAGGCACAAGACAATGACAAAGCAATTTCCAATGAGTGTTGTGAGTCATTGTTAGTACAGGCTAGCATTAGTCTGCAAAGGTTCCAGATTTCTAGCCCACATCTCTTCTGTTAAAAGCAGTCTGAGATATCATATAATGGGGAAAAGCCAATTTGAGTAGCATTAGAGCATAGAAAAACTGGAAGCCCAATGCACGACTGCTTTGGAATTTTGAACTCTTGTTAGAAGCAAAGGTGATTGAACTGAGGCTGCAATACTTTGGATGTACCCTGAGATAGTGTAGAAAAGATGATAATGCTCAGAAGAGCAAAAGGCAGTAGCAATAACGGGGAGCCTACATCATCATATGGATAGATTCCGTCAGGGAAGCCACGGATACTGCTTTGAGTTTGTAAGACCTGAGCCGGGCAGCGGACACCTTGGGGTCGTTTGTAGGGTTGCCATAAGTGGACATTGCCCTGACGGCTCATAACAGCAAAACCAAAACCTCTGTCACTGTTCATCTCAATAAGATGAGAACTGGGTTTTGGTGCTTTTGCCCCCGTACCTTGTTCTTCATTTTCAGAAATGGGTCTCTGGTTTTGCTTATTGCTCCTGAGCTGCCTAGAGGAGAGTGCATGCCTCTTCCAATGAGATACTTGTGAGACCTTAGAGGTGTGCTTCCTCTTCTAGCAGCAACAGGGAGAAAGAGAAGCAGCATGAGTGTGTATGTGTGTGTGTGTGTGTGGTGGTCTTGCTTTCTTACAGTTGCCTGGGGTCAGCGAGGCTCTTTGCCGCACCTGCCGCATGACGTGAGGCAGGAGTCACATGCATCGCTTAGGTTCCTTCCTGTGAGAATGGTTTCCACTCTCTTCCTGCACAGATCGGATGTGGCTGTGGCCCTGCAGCTTTTCTGCAGCAAGGGCTTAGCCTACTTTCTCTCCTTCTTTAACTGAGAGGTGATAACCTGGCCCTGTTTGATTTTTCTAGCCGGATGTTCCCAACCCAGAGGTGAAATATATGTATATATATTTGGGTAAAAGATATCACCCAAGTACAGGCATAGCTCAGTTAACAAAACCTCTGACAAAGAAGCCTCTTTTTACCTTTTTTTACCTCCCCAGCCCCCCTTCTCCTTGTCCTCTGTCTAGCTGGAAGTTTTTGGTTTGTTTTTTTCAACAGCATCAGAATTTTAACAGCATAAGAAAATGGTAAAGGAGGGCTAGAGAAGCAGAGGCTTTTAACACCAGGTTGCTGTAGCATATCTGTCATAAACAACACAATAATGCTTGAGCTGAGGAAGGATGGGATTCTACTCTAGCTGGTTCTCCTGTAACCATATTTGGATTTCCATAACAGAGGAGGTAAACAACAGCAGAGTCTAGACTCCCTGAGGTAGCATGTGTGAACAGCAAAACAGAGAGAAAAGGGGGAAGCAGTTGATCTTGCTACCTCCAGCTTATTTTAAAAAATGTAACTTTTTGGCCACCAAAATGGAAATCCTAAGAAAAATGGACTTGAAGCAATGCATTTATCTCAGCTTCAGGCTAAAAGGGCTTGCTTGTAGTTTGCAATTTGGATGATTCAATCGAGTCCAAGAAGTCTAGGATGCTCTTCCGTCATCTTTCCCACCTCTTTCAGCAGGATTCTAGACTTCTGGCTTGAGTGAGTCACAGAGAGAGGCATAGCATGGTGATGGCTACAGGACATCTATACCTCCCCTTTTCCGAAACCTTCATCTTTATCCTTGCCCCTCTCCAGTGGAACAAGGCCACTGTCCAGTGGTCTTTGCAACCCATGCATTTAGCATCAGTTAAGACCCTGGCCCATAGTCCTGCTGCTATAAGATGTGATGGAGGAAGAAGCACAGGGCCCCCCTGAACCTTCCAGGTTCCCTCTCTGAGCCCATTTCTTGCTCTAGTTTCCTCGCCCTCTCATCACCACTACCTCTTACAGGTTTTTGGCCTATTAGCAGGGCTTAAGCAACAGAGAATGTACTTTTTCTAAGGGTTAATGCTCCCTCCTCCTCCTCCAACTTGAACTTGGGCCATTTGCACACAACAGGAATTTGTCTGAAATGCTGTTTTGAAACACCAGAGCCATAGTGCTCCTCAGCCTGAGGGAGTGTCCTTGATGTTTTAGGTCAAGACAGGCATCCGATGCTTCATCAAACCTACAGAGACCTTGGAGAGATCTCTGGAGATTAATAAGCATAAGGGGAAGAAGAGGTTGCAGAAGAGGCCCAATTATAAAAATGTTGGAGAGGACGAGGAGGAAGAGAGGGGCCCAGAAGATGCTCCGGAAGGTGTTGAAGGTTCTTCGAAAGGTCTCCGGCCAAGTGGAGAGAGTGAAGGTGAGCTTTTGCCCACCAGTGAAAGCCACAGCCAGGAAAGGTCCAGTCCCAGCACTGCTGCTCCCTCTCAGGTGTTTGCAAACAGTTGTCTGTGGCTTGGCTGTGCCACTCTGCTTCTCCTTTGGGGAACTGACCTAGTTCTTTACTCCTGCTGGCTTCTGGTTTTATTCGCTTACCTTATTGCCACATACAGCACCTCTGCATCATGACTATTTTCCCTGTACGGGACTGTGGTTCCAGAAAACAGTCAGCAACTGCTGGTGACCCTTCCATCCAACTTCTGCAACCTGTACTGTGTTTAATGAATGCATCTCTCTCTAAACTTGAGCCTTGTCATTTTTCCCCTTCAGAAATTGAGATGGTGATCATGGAACGATGCAAGTTGATTTCTGTTACAGAGCAAAACATAACAGATGAAGAAAAAAGCGCAGCTGCTTCAGAAATGTCCAACTGGAACAGGTAGGGGAAACAGATTTGGATCCCCAGCAAAGCTCCTCCTGTAATATCTTTCCTGCTTCCAGCACTTTCTCCCTCTGTTCTCAGTATGCCTGCAAACACTTGCCTGCATCCCGAGGGGAGACTGTGGGAGCACTCAAGCCGTCGGCACCAGCATGCTTCCTTGTTTGCTGTAGGCCAGAATTTAAAGCAATATAAAAGTCTCTCCTATTGTGAAATGCAGACTGGGCCAATGCCTGGCATACATTCCGGCCTGAAGTGCACTGTGTGTTGCCTTTAAGCCACCTAAATGTTGCTCAGCAGGGCATCCCGAAAGGTGCTGCTTGTAATCTTGCTGCCAGGCCTCTGTTTGGAGCTTTTCAGTTTCCTTTCTAGCAAAGTTTAGATCCCTGCGGGAAGGCCCGTTCCTCACATAGTGACAGGGACCAGTCCTGTCATGCTCCGTAAACCACCCTGCCCATGGATGCTGTGTTAACTGTAGGTGGTAATTAATGGGAGGCATGAATTGACAAAGTGTTTTGTATGTGTGTCCCTTCCAGGCCTTTCCTTGAAATGGTCTATAATGCCCTGGAGTGCGCTGAGTTTGACTACTACGCCCTGTTTGTGCTCTGCCTCCTATATGCCATGTCCCACAACAAAGGTGAGACTCAGCCCTTGGGAGGGTATCGCTGATATTCTGGCCTTGGAGACCTGGTTTCTCTCCTGATGGGAAAACCCTTGCCTCTTTCTTTATGCCCCAACACACAGCACCGGATAAACTGAACTTATATAAACAGCTGACAAGCGGCAAATTGTTGATTTTAGTTGGATGGCCTGCCGTGGGCCCAGCCCCAGATTGCAAACAGGATTTCCTTTGATTCAGAAGGAGTTTGGGCTACCCTGTGAAATGTGGACCTGGGCCCATGGAGAAGTGGGAGAGAAGGATCAAAAGATGGTACTCTGTGTGTGTGTGCACACAGACATAAGAGAGAATGTGGGGAGAGGATTGATGGGATGTGTCTCCTTGTATACGTGCCTTCAAGTTGCCTGCTGACTTGTGGCAATTCCATGAATTTCCTAGGGTTTTCTTAGGCCAGTATCCTCAGCAGTGGTTGTGCCAGTTCCCTTGCTTAGCTTCCAGGGTCAGACAGGATCTGGTGTCTTCAGGGTATTTAAGTGGAGTAAAACAAAGAAAGTGAATGTTGGTGCTGATCTTAAAGCAGAGATGGGCAAATTCCAGCCCACAGGCAACATGCAACCCCTGAACTCCAATTTTGTGGCCCTTCAACTCACCCAGCCACTCCCTCAATTTAAAAAACAAGTGAATTTCAGGCATTTTTTGCCTCCAAGCCATGCAGAAATTACCCTCAGGTACGTGAAAATACCCTGCCATCTGCCTCATGTTAGGTTGTCCTTGAGAAAGGAGGTTTCTCCTTGCAGAGGGTGCCCGAGTTGTGCTACATGCTAGGCAGTTAATGGATGGTTTCCAGGGAATCAGAGGAGATGTGAATTCTCTGCAATAATTCCCGGTGGTAGCTGTGGGGACCTTCTGAAAGAGATGAGTGGAAGGACCAAGCAGTGGCAGAGGACAATTCACTTCATCTTTCTGATGAATCCTGCTTCTGGCTCTTGAGAGCAAAATTCTGTTCAAATAACTGCTTTGGGTGTCACTTTGAAAGAATGGCAAATAAAATGAATTTTTTTTTTTAAGTCAGTGGGGCATTTTTGTGAATGCTCCTGTGTCAGTGTCAGGTTTCAAATGATAAGCTCTGGCTTTTTATGCACCTCAGTGGAACTGCTGCTTTGCTGTAAAATTTCTGATCTACTGACCTGACTCTCTCCTGTCACCTCTTGTAATTAACTCTCCATGAAACCACCTTCCCCAGTTACCTTGTTTGCAGCACTTTCAACTGTGGAAACGATGAAAGGAAAAATAAGCAAAAGGACATAGGGGCATGTTTTGAGATTTCCTCAGCCTGTAGAGGGCCTTTGGGGACATTCTGAAATAAAGCATTCCTTTGAAAAAGTTCACAAAATTTCGGGGTCCAGATGGGATCCAAACACACAAAAATACTTTTTGTACCCCCAGAGATAATTTTGGGGCATGGACATTTTTGACCCCCAGAGGCTGCATGCAGCACACAGACCACTTTTTACCAACCCCTGCTTTAACTGGAGATGCGCTGTTTCGAAAATGTATCGTCTTTATTTCCATTGACAACTGGTCCTCTAGAAAAACCTCCCTATGTGAAGCTTCAGAGTCTGGGAAGACCTAGCTTCATTGCCCCTTTCCTCAGCTGTGGGTCAACCTCAGAATAGGATTAAAAGTTCCTGGGAACCTGTGGCATAATCCTTTAATGCTTTTTCTTTGCATCTTATTTGCAAAACCCCATGGCCATTTGGCTGTAGGCAAAACAACAGATTATTTTCCAACATAATGAGAGGACTGATCCAGTACTATAAAATGTATATACAACATCCGTGTTCCATCATGTTTGTGAACAGCTTCTTTTGCTCAAGATGAACCATGCTTAAAGTAATTTTCCAAAGCATTCTTAAGGCTGGAACAAACAGACCCTAATTTGCAAAGCAGCAGAGATCAGAAATGGTTTTACTGGAAATGCTTTCACCCCCAGAGTTCAGAGTTTGGTAGATAGGAGACCAGAGCAGGCTGTCCTGTTTCCATTATAGAAAGATTCCTTTGGCTGGGCAGAATTACAACAGCAAGTTTCCGCACACAGTCCTTAAATATTACAAAAGGGCCCTAGTAGAGGATGCATTGTTGAATGAGGAGGGTATTTGGAACCAGTGGCTTCTGAGAAATTGCCTCACTGTATTACAGGAACAGTGCACTGTATTATATGGCTTTAAATTACTCGTCCACTCAAACAAGCCAGTAATTCCACTTATCCTCTCAGTTGCACAAAATTCATAGGTGTGTATAGCGTTATTGCAGTTGTCTTCAACCTTCTCAAATCTCGCAATTTGCCTTCTCTCCCCAATCCTTTTAGAAGGAAACATCTACTTCTGCTCTGTGTGTGTCTGTCTGTCTGTCTGTCTTTCTCCTTCATCTCTTTTGTCTGCATTGTCACTTCTTGTTCCTTCTCTCTTAAACAAAATGTGTAAAATAAAATCAGTGGCCTAAATACCCTAAAGGCACCAGATCCTATCTGATCTCAGCAGCTAAGCAGGGTCAGAGAAAGATGCATGGCTTTGGCTTCTTTGTTTCTTGCTGCTCTCACTTTGTGGATCTCTGGGTGGGTGATGGTAGAACAAGCCACATGCTTTTCTCAAACCAGGTTGCCCGCACCCTTTTTTTGACTTCAAGATTCCTCAGAACCAGGTGAAGTTTCAACAAACACTTCTCATTTCTTCACAGGAATTGACCCGATCACACTGGAAAGAATCCAGCTCTCAGCCCAAGGGGTGGAGGAGAAAAACTCCTACAATCATGTGCTTGCAGAAAGGCTCATCAGGATCATGAACTATGCTGCCCAGCCAGGTAGAGAGTGGTGTTTTGTCTGGGAAGTGCTGAAATCTGTCCATTGTCTGACATGGAGGCCCGGAGTGGAGAAGGGGACTCAGCCTGGAGCCACATTCTGTTCTGAAGTGGGGAGCAGTTGCAGACCTCTACAAGACTTCATTCAGTGCTGGATATGACAGGCATTACTGGTAGAAATAAGCTTTATTGGTGGGAAATGGTACAGTAGATGGACTGTGGCAGAGAAGCCATTTTACGGATGGGCTCCAGCATCCCCTCACAGCCAATGGGAGAATGGGGTTTCCTGATTAATTAACTAATTAATTAACTAATTCTACCCAGGCTGTCACCAACTGGCAGTCCAGTTCCCCAAGGCTGGCTCAGTAAAGAGTCAGTGGGCTGGTTTGAACCCCTTCCAGATGAGGCCCATGGAAGGTGGACTTTCAAGAGTTATATAATGCAGACACAAACAAAGAAAATCAAAATACACAAGTGTAACCCACCTCCTCACTCCAGTGGTTATGAGAACTGTGCAAATAAGAAAAACAAGAAAATAAGAAAAGTAAGTAAAATAAGAAAAATCACTTCCCCAGTCTGTTCCCAGCCTTCACACCCATTTCTTTCATGTAGGGAAAATCAATTGGATTTGTTTTAAACCACTACAGACCTGCCCCAAAGTGCTGTCTTAATTCCAAAGGCCACACCCAGAATGGATTCTAAGTTCCAGCTGTGATGTCTAGCGATTCTTGGCTGAAAATCTTGTAGGATGCCCTGCTGTGGGGGCCAAAACCAGCCAGAACAGAATCATACAGTCGGAAGGGACCTCAAGGGCCATCCAGTCCAACCCCATTCTGTCAGGCAAGAAGTACGGTACTGCTGAAAGATTCCCATCCAATCTCTTTTTAAAGATCTCCCAAGAGTTATGGTTGTTGGTGCCAGATTCCCAGGGGTCCTTGGCAACCTCCTAGAGGGAAAAACCTTTGTCACTGGCTGTAAGACCAGGCTTTGTCGAGGGTCTCTACTTTCATTTTCTTTTTAAAGACGAGTTTCTTGCCTTAAGATTGCAAAAGTACGCTTGAAAGGATGTGAGCTACACTTCCTGGTGAAGCCTGAGGTGCTCCTGAGGCACAGTGCAGGAGGTGGAGCTTGGGTGCTCTGAGTAACTCCTGGTTTAGAAAGAAAGAGAAAGCAGCTGTACAGAATGAAAGATCATGCAAGGATGCATAATTTAGAAAAAGCTGCAGAGTTTGCCTTATTCTAGTGGAGATGCTCCTGATGCTCCATTTATCGGTTGCAGAGTATGTCTGAAGGAGAGGATGTGGACTGACAGTGACCTGCTTGCGCAGGTTGTCAGCCTACTCTGAGAGGGGCAAAGTCTGGCCTCTGGACTCTAGCAGCCCTCAAGACTCTTTTTTGCATGACCCACAAGCCTCTCCCCAGCAGTAAAAAGCCTTACATGGGGAGAAAAATGATTTTCCCATATTGGGGCACCCCCTGGAACAGAAATTTTGTGCTAAAATGGTACAGAGCGCCCCCCCCATGGAAAACAGAAGTAGCCGATAGACTTCTGAGTGTTTCTGCTTTGATCTGAGGGCAGCAGAGGGCATTTCTAAGTCTGGAGAAAGTGCAGTTTTTCCCAGGGAGCTCTGGGTCATTAGAAGTTGCCCACCCAGAGTGTGGTGGAGTCTCCTTCTTTGGAAGTATTTAAATGGAGGCTGGGTGGCCATCTGTTGGGGGGGGGGTTGGTTGGGGTCTTCCTGCATGGCAGAAGGGACTGGATGGTCCTTGGCGTCTCTTCCAGCTCTGGATTCTGTGATTCACCCCAGCCTAATCCATGCCTTCCTCTTCCAGATACTTCAGTGTGGATAAAAACTTCTTCCTTTTTTAGCAAGAGAATCATCTAACCAACAAGGAGTTCTTGTCACCCATTCTTCCAGTTATGATATAAGATATAAACCTCTTAATTTGCCAAAGTGCTTTTAATGATTTGTCTGCTCTACATTCTCCGTTCTTGGTGTTTTTAGTTTTATTTGCTGTTGTATCTGCTGTTCTGCCATCATTGGTGCTTTTTTTAAAAAACTTGTATTTGAAAGAAAATAGTTGAGAATTGTAAGAGGGAATTTTGAACAAATCTGTAGTGAGCAGGCCTGGTGGAGAATGTCAGTTGTCATATTGTGACTTGGATTTTGACGCCTTTGGGCACTTCTGCCAAAAAACAGAAATAAACAATGACCTTGCTAGTTTCTCCCAGTGTTGCAGCATTCAAGGGCGAACAGTGTTTTCCTGTTAGTCCTTTAACTTGTCCGGATTCTAAGATCCTCCAGCTTGGTTGGAACAGACATGTTCTCCCTGTGGCCCTCAAGTTGCAATCAAGTCCAAGCCTACAAATCTGCAGCAGTGACCTAAGCTTGACCTTAACTTTCCTTCTCTTACAGATGGCAAAATCCGTTTGGCCACCTTGGAACTAGGCTGCATCCTGCTGAAGCAGTTGGTGATGACCAAACACGGCAGCATTATAAAAGATGTTCACCTTGCCTGCCTGGAAGTGAGTCTCCGGGTTTCTTTCTTTAAAAATAATAATAATAATCTAAGCTGTTAACCTTTCTCTGTTTACTTTCACTGTGAAAGATTGGGGTCATCTAATTTCCAGTCAAGGATGATCTGTGGAACTTTGCAGCTAAACAGCTGTTTCTAACCAAAGGGAATCCATTCTGGTGGGTTTTTTTTAAATTATTTTTATTAGTCCTGAAGCTGAGAATTGTATTCATTTATTTTATATTGCACCTTTCTCCCAACATGGGACCCAAAGAGGTTTGTGAAAAAGACTAGTTGAAATTTAAAAACCTGATAGTCAAAAGGTTAAAATAAAAGTGAGGCACACAGAACGACAACCAAGCATTTATGAATTACAGCCCAATTCACTTCCATAAAAAAAATGATTGATCTTCAAGGTGCCACAAAGATCTGAGGTTTTTTTGGCAGGGGTGGAACAGGCTGACATGGTAACATCTGCTTCCTTGGAAATCATGAGAAATGATATATAAACTTTGGAGAACGCCACATCCTCTTCTGTGGATTTGTGCCTGAAATAACAACTGTGGCATTTCTTTTTCCATTTAGGGTGCAAGGGAAGAAAGTGTTCACTTGGTGCGACGTTTTTATAAGGTATTCTTATGCTTTAAATTTCTCAGGCCTCGTAATTCAGGGGAAGAGAGAGGGAACGAGTGGGAACTTCAGATTATTTTTGAAAACTATCCTGTGTTAACCATACAACATCCCTGAAAAAAACGGCTGCAGTCAAACTCTTCTTGGCTTTATAAAACAGAACCGGGCATACCAGTTAAAAGACAGGCTCATACTTGTTGCTTTCATAAAAACTCAAGGGAGGAAAGTTAAGGGCCTATCGCACCATCCCTGGGCTTCAGTCTTTCTACATGGAGCAATTTCTGTCTGCTCAGGAACTCAGTACAGACTCTAGCTGCAAGAAGACTAGCTGGGATCAGTCCTTATGGCCTGAACCTACACTTCCAGTGAATCCCATGCCTTCCCTCTCATGTCTGGAATTTCCCCCCTCTCCTCCAACTCCTATGCACACCTTCAGGGCTAGAAACTCCTCTGGAGGTTTTGGGAAGCACAGGTTTTTTGATACCTTGCGGGGGCTGCATTGAGAGGGAACAAAAAGAAAGCCCAGGTTCTGCTAATGGCAGTTACTGCAGTGGGCCCTCTGTATCCACTGGGGCTTGATACAAAGAGCTCCCCGCTGCCCATGGATACCAAAATCCATGGCTACTTAAGTCCCATTATGTACAGTGTTGTGGTAAAATGGCATCCTGTATATAACATGGCAAACTACTCAAACAAATGCCAGAAAGAGCCTGGGAATCTGTGAAGTGGCGAGAGGCTACAGCAGAGTATGCCAAACATTAGTATAGAGTTTGGCGTGTGGCAAAACCAAGGTTTGCTTTTTTAAATTTCTCTATTTTATGCATTTTTTTGAGCTGAGATTGCTTGAATCCATGGATGACACTTTCTCAGTGCAGTAGAGCCTCCTATATGGTCCGGGGTCATGACATGGAAACTGCCTTGCCTGTGGGCTTGGCCCTTCTTCTTTCAAAGGCTGGAGGCTGAACACAAGAAGAGCCAGGAGTCCATTCATGTTGTTAGCCTACTTGCAAAGCAGTTCTTCTCAGTGGGGCTGAAGGCCATACTTTTGTGTTTATGTTTTTGTTTCTTCAAGTTAGAGATACACACATCAGGCTCTGAAATGTTCACTTAGAGAAGATAATTATCCGTTGTCAGATAAGCTCAAATATATTGACACCTTTCTCAGTTTTCGCTCAAAGAATGCAGAAGGGGGCAATATGAAATGAATTTAAAGCTCCTTTCTTAATGGGAAACAAAGAGCTTGACTGGTATAATAATGTTGACAGGGAGAAATACCCACAAGACTCTTGTTTTGTTTAAAGGGAGAAGAAATTTTTCTGGATATGTTTGAAGATGAATATCGAAGCATGACTGTAAGTAATTAGTAAGCGGCTAGATGATCGTGGTTAGATGCTAGTATTTTTTTTCTCCCATTGGGTCCCAGGTCCAGCCGGGCCAGATCTTACTAGGTGGAGCAGCGCATCATGTGTCCCTGTTCCACTGACACATGGAGGGGGTTACAGGGAAAGAAAAGAGACCAGGAGGAGAGCAGTGTGGAGATGGTGTGTGTAACAATTTAGTGCAAGGACCTGCAAGTTTGGCCAGGTCAAGTGAAGCAAGGGGCTGCTTCCCAGAGTTAGGAGTATTTTGGCGGGGGAGCATCTAAGCAGGATGTCAACAGGGAGGAGGAGGGGAGAAGTGCTGTGCTTTTTTCAAGAGACTGCATCAGGCACTGACTGTATGATTTCTTTCTCAGCTGAAGCCCATGAATGTGGAGTACTTGATGATGGATGCCTCCATTCTTCTGCCGCCGACAGGGACACCTCTCACTGGGATCGACTTCGTGAAGCGGCTACCCTGCGGAGATGTGGAAAGAACACGGAGGGTGGGTATTTCCATGTTTGGTTTTGTTACATTTTCATCCTTTATCAGATTTGGGTCATTTCTCTTCATCCCCTGCCCCCCTTTGATCCTCACGTCAGTTTCATGGCTGATGAAGAATTCAGACCTGTATCTTCTGGGCTTTGGTTGGACACTCTGTAACCACTGTATTGTACTTTAATCTTTACTCCCTTGGAATCATAGAATTATAGAGTTGGAGGAGACCTCCAAAGCCATCCAGTCCAACCCCCTTCTGCCATGCAAGAAGTCACAGTCCAAGGACTCCCTTTGACAGATGGCCGTCCAGCCTCTCTTCAGAAACCGCCAAAGAAGGAGACTCCACCATGCTCCCCTGAGGGCAGCTGCATATTCCACTGTCCTGTCAAGTTCTTCCTAATGTTTAGGTGGAATCTCTTTTCCTGTACTGTGAAGCCATTGCTCCATATCTTAGTCTTTAAAGCAGCGGAAAACAAGCTTGCTCCAGCCTCCATATGACATCCCTTCAGGTATTTAAATATGGCCATCATGTCCCCTCTTAACCTTCTCTTCTCCAGGCTAAACATACTCAGCTCCCTAAGCCACTCCTTATAAGACTTCATAATTTCCAGGCCAGCTCAGTGATCATAAATACATATTACAATAAACTCGCCTGAGTCACCATGGCTAACCCATCTTTGGCCTAGAAGCCAGAACAACCTACCCAAGCCGGAATGACCTACCCAAGCTGGTAAAAAACGCTGTGCTGTACAACGCACTCTGCCAGCATACACACACAAGGATGTGGTTTGTGGCTCTCAACAGATAAATAAAAGAGATAAGTAAAGTACAAAACTGTTTCTTAAAAAATTGCAGCAAAGTTTCCTTGGAATACAACCATTGGTTTTAGGTGCACGATTTGCTTACATAGATGGGCAGGGCTACTCCGTTTCTGGATACTGAAGAAAGAATTAGCAGCCTTTGGATATCAGGGCATGCAGGGCTCAGAGCTTCTGGAATTCAAGCAGGCTTTCTGCATCTTTCATGCTAACCAGAATAATCTCTAGAAACAATCAGTTCCCTTCTAGGAAAAAAAGGGCTCCTTTTCCTTTCCTAGAAGCTTGCTTGAGTGTGAGTGACCCAGAGAGATAAGAAATTAAAAATAATTTGAAATGAGGCTGTGCAAACAGAAACAGACGGGCTTGATAGCTGGAACTTGAAAGATAACCCTAGATAGACTTTGCCATTTTGTTGCTTCCTTCCCACAGACAGAGCCATTCCATGTATGCAGAAAGGAAAAACTCCTCACAATAAATGAGAGTATGACAAAATCATTAAAAAACATTAGGAGTTCAATTTCCTTAAAAAACCACATGCATATCTTAAAAAACAGCACCATGCAGAATTAAAAGTCAACCTGGTCAGTTTCCCAAAAATCCTGATGGTGTAAAAGTGTTTTAACTTGCTGATGGAAGGAGAGCAAGGACAGGGCCTCCCTAGGGAGGGAGTTCCAGAATCTGGGAGCAGCCACTGAGAAGGCTCTGTCTCCCTTGTTCCCACCAAAAGACCCTGTGAAAGTTGTAGGGTGGGGCAGAGAGAAGGGCTTAAGTACAGAGGTAGCCAACTGTGTTGCTTTGAAGAAAGTTTTATTCCCTGGCATTTCAAGTGGGATGAGGAAGAAATCCTCCTGGAACCTGGAAAGATACCCATGGCTGCTAGTCAGAGTTGGCGGTACTGGACCCCCCCACACGCACACTTCTGACTCTGTATAAGGCAATTTCCCAGGTTTCGTTTTTCAAAGAATCTATAACTAAGGCCGAGGGAACCATTTCCTTTGTTTTTGAAGTGTCTGCATATTCAGCTGCCTTTCAGGAAGATGGCAGGAAGCTACTGGAAAGATGTAATTTGTTCTTGCCTTCCTTAACAAGTCTGACAAGCAGTTGGGAAGTCGTTTGCAACTCTCAGCACCATGTTTACCCTGGCCTCGGCTATCTCAGGAAGCCAGATGCTGGCCGTCCACAGAAAGAGAGAGAGAGAGAGAGCTAGACAGAGCATAGCGCAGGTGGGCAGGTATCTCCTGACAAGGTGAAGGGCTTCCTTCTGTGCCATCAACCAAAAGGAGTTCTGCTTCTTCCCTTCCCCTCCCTTCCCTTCCCTTCCCTTCCCTTCCCTTCCCTTGATTTCCAGGAAGCATCTGTTGGCCTCTCTTCCGGTTCATCCACCTCAGAAGTTCATGGGGCAAAGAGGGCCTGGGCTCACTCAGAGTTTAGGAAAATGACCTTTAAACGGCCTTTAAAAAGACATTAAGAGGTTACTAGGGTGTATTTTTTTAGTTGTGGAGAGAAGAGAAGCAGGATTGAGCCCAACTCACTCTCCAGGCAAAACTGGTCCCTGAGAAAATATTCCTCTTTCTTCAGAACTAAAATTTGGAAAAGTCACTGGCTCTGGCAGCTGGGGAAATTCTTGGAATTGTACTCCTTAAAAAAGCAGTGTCTTTAAGCTCTGTTAAAAGAGGAAGGGAGGAAACTTGGCTTTGAAGTGGTCACCCATGCTCCCCACAAGCCCTTTGCCTGGACTGCTGGTGCTGGGAGCATTTTCAGAGACCCCTTCCATCTGGTTCTCCTTCTCCCCTGCTCTTCCCCCTTGTCCTCTGTCTAGTTGGAAGCTTTTTTAGAATCACTGGCAACAGGAGGATGGTGAAGGAGAGCTGGAGAAAACAGCTTTTCAGTATCAGATTCAACACAGTGTCTGCAGGAAACAAGACAATAAACTTTAAGCTGGAAAAGAATGGTATTCTGCTCTCGCTGATCCTACCATAGCTGTGTGTGACTGCCTGCAATGGGCAAAGGAAATAGCAGCTGCCCCAGGATCTTTCATTGGGCATGTCTGACCAGCGAAACAGGGAGAAAATGGAAAACAGATAGGCCTGCCTTGCCAGCTGTCCCTTAAACAAAAATAAAGCACAGATCTGTCCACTGAAATGGAAATCATATGAAAAGTGGAGGCTACTGAAAGGAAGAAAAATCATCCCTGGATGCATTTTGGAAGAAATTTGCAAATAGTCTCTGGAAGCTTCAGAATGTTTTTAATTCCTTATTGAAAGCTGAGCTGAGCTGACCCGGCTGTTTCATTCACATGTGCATATTGTTAGCTTACAATAAGAAAAATATTGCTGGAACATGTTGAACAACTCTTCTTTTTTGTGGAGTAGGAACCAGTCCCTGTGCAATTTCCTGCTAAAATAGAATCCAGTAACCCATCTACTTGGTTAATGGAGGTATACTTGTCATCCCCTCCACTCGATTACGTCAGCAGCATTCCCACAAGTCTTGAGGGGGTGGGTCTTGACAGATTTGTGTGTGGTATGTTGAAGAAAACAATAACTCAGTAATATCCAGTGTAAACAGATCTGATTGTTTTATTTTTCCAGTAAAATGTCTTGTAAATTTTTCCTTGGGCCTCGGTATAAAAGTCCTTACATAACTATATTTAAGCAGTATAAATGAGAGCCAATTAAATAGGTAAAGAAACAGCTAATTAAAGGGTGCAGGCTGGGTTCATGGTCTGTCCTAAATCTCATGGTGCTGCAGCCCTCTTTTCCTTGGTGTTGTTAATTCCTGCAAAGTTGACTTCAACTTGTGGCCACTCAAAAGACTTCCACTTCCCACCCTGTTAGCAGCCACCCTGCTCAAGTCCTACAAACTCTGGGCAGCAGCCCCAGCTTCCTTGGTTGAGCCTCTTTCCCACTCGTGCCCATTTGGTTTTATGGATATGTTGTAAACTCATTTCAAACAGAATTTTTTTAAAAAGACAGAAGAACAGGAGAAAAAGTGGGATATAGATAAGAGTCAGGAGTTCACCTTTTCTTTGAGCTGCGCAGGAGTGCCCACCGCAGTTTGGCCAGTGCTTTCCTTTAAGGCATTTTACTTGTTGTTTTGAGAGGTCTTTTAAAAACTCAGTGCAGTATTTTCCTCCTTAGCTGAACCTCCTTTCTTGTCTTCAGGCAATCCGAGTCTTCTTCATGCTGCGCTCCCTGTCGCTGCATCTCCAAGACGAGCCGGAGACTCAGCTGCCTTTGACGAGGGAGGAAGACCTAATTAAAACAGACGATGTGCTAGACTTGAGTGAGTAGCCGATGGGATCCGCTAGGAAAAGTGGACTGGTTGACATTTCCCAAAAAGGGCCACTGACTCTATACATAGCACTGTGAGGCTTGGAGGGAACCAATTTAAAGCCCAGCAGGGAGCTGGACCTCTCGGGTTCCTGGCTGCCATTGCTTTGCCTTGTCTCCTTTTTCCTTCAGAGGGAGATGAGAGTGCTGCAAGATTTAGTAGAAACACTGGCACCCCCGAAAGAGTGAACCACAGCAAAGCTTAGGGGAGGTGTGGGCAAAGGGAAGACACTACCTTCCCCAGTAGTAATTCTTACCCCTCCCATTGAAATTGTCCTTCAGTCCATAAAACTCTAGTGTTGCAGAGAGTGAGACACGGAAAAGCCTTTGCAGCTAGAACTCTTACTACGTTTGCTGCTGCATTCACATTGCCTTGGTCACTCTGCCTGCCCCTTTTCTTTAGATGCCTGTGTTTCCAAACTTAACTGAAGTTTTATGTTTTTGCAATGCTGGAAATTTAGGGATGGAAGGACATCGTTGTGTTTTGTTAGGGGGGAGGACAAAATTCTTTATACAGGGGCAGCGCCCTCATTTTATCAACCCCCCCTTCCCCTTTAAATACTCTCCAGCAAAGCAGCCTGTAATGCACCAGGTTCCAATGACTTTGCTTTGTCTCAAAGCCTCTCCCAGGAATGTTGGCTTTAAAGAAAGAGACTTGTGGATTTAGGAATGGGAGCAGAAAATGGAGTGGAAGAACCATCACCACCCTCCCCGACCAGTCTTCAACGTGCGTAAACCTCTTTCTCACCCACAGCCATGCAGGTTGAGCCTCCCTAATCCAAAAATCCAAAATGGGATTGTTCTTTTGCTTTCTGGTGTTTCAGTATACACAAACTTAGTTTCATGTACAAAACTATTAAAGACACTGTATGAAATTACCTTCAGGTTGTATGCATAAGGTATATATGAAGCATAAATGAATTTCGTGTTTGGACTTGAGTTTCGTGTTTAGACTTGTATATGTAAATATTCCAAAATCCAAGAAGACCCCAAACTCTTCTGGTTCCAGGCATTTTGGATGAGGGACTCCATCGTGGCTGTGTGGTTGGAGTTTGCTGATAGCGTAGGATAGAAGCACAGCTGCTAGACCAGACTTGAGTGTGTGCGGAGCCTGGGCTGAGAAGAGAAGCCCATTTTTTCCTTCTTGAATAAGCAACAGAGCCATTCTTTTGGTGAGGGATGTGCATCCTGGTTTCTTGTTAGTATTGGCCTTCTTTGTTTTTAGGAGGGGGCGAAGAAGCCCAATAGCTGCAGTTAGACTAACTGGAACTCACAGGTCCCAAAATAGCCATGAGATATATTCTGGTAATAAATCACTGGTGTATGCTAGGAAGTGAAGTGTTCTTGTTTCCGTCTTGCCAAGCACAACACGTATTAATAGAAGAATGTCAGTAATATTTACTGTAATAATTTCAGAAAAATTTATCTCACCGGAGTGGGTGCTGTAGGCAGTTGAGCCAGTAAGTCTGTTCATCTGATCGGAGGCTTGTGGCACTACCACACACATTCAGCTGAGTTGGAGCAAACACTCTCAGTTCGTCACCTCCCCCCCCCAATTCATGCAGTTTTTCCTCACCACCCACCCACCACATAGTCATCTGAAAGTGGTGTTAGGACAGGAGTTTGTGCTCCCAGTCTGAGAAAAAGGATCTGCACTCATAGTAAGATTGCTCCTAAGATGATGGTAGTGATGATGGGATATTTGTTTACTGTCATCTCTCCATCTTTGCAGGGATTTAGGTGCACAACCCCCCACAAAAGTGTAAAGACCACAGATATCTATAGGTCACAGTGGGGAGCACACCAGCCACACAGTTTTGCCTTTGAGGCAGCAGGGTTCCTTTGCAAGGCAAAAGCAGGCAGCTGGTAGGGCTTGGTGCCACCTGCACAGTGGCCCTATGCCATTTTTAATAGGGATTTACAAGCCTCATTTCACATTCTTATTCTCTCTCAGTCTCGTGATGCTCGCAGATGGACTGTGAATTCGAGGTGAGACTTACAAGTCCCTATTAAAAATGGTGTAGAAGCAGAGGCAGCAGCAAATAATCTGCAGATGATCAAATCTCCAAACATGAAACCTGTGGATATGGAAGGTCAACTGTATATCCTTTTTCCTGAACTGGGATTCAAGGCACCTTGTTGTTAGGTGCTTTCAGTTAGTTTTACTTATCTGTGGCACAGTGTCCATTGCAAAACACTCCCATGAGTACAGTAAAACTGGCACAACAAATCATATACTACTTACTCATCTGTCAAAGGAATGACATAGAAGGTCAGAAATGAAAGAAGGAAATGAGAATCGTAGGATCATAGAGTTGGAAGAGAGCCCAGGGGCCATCCAGTCCAACCCCCGGCTATGCAGGAACACCCATCAAAGTACTCCTGATGGATGGCCACCCAGCCATCTGTTGCTGGAGAAAATCCCAGACCAACAATGATAACGGCAACTCCTGCTGCACCGTCAAATTGACTCCAGCTTAAAGTGACCTTCTCTGATCATTTTCTTAGCCAGACTTATTATTCAAAGCAGATTTGCCCTTGCCTTCCTTTTAGGTTGAGAGAGTGTGGCTTGCAGTGGGCTTCCATTTCTTAAGCAGGGGTTTGAACGTAAGTCTCCCAGAGCCCTTCTCCACTACTCAGAGCACTGCACCACAGTGACCCAAGTTTCTTGGCAATATTTATTCTGAGGACGATTTACCATTGCTTTTCTCCGAGGTTGAGAAAGTGTGACTTGCTCAAGGTCACCCAGTGGGTTTCTGTGGCTGAGCACAGATTCAGACCCTGGTTTCCATTACACGGTTGCAGTGCTATTAGTCCAGTCATGCTAACTGAAACATATGTGAAGCACCTGACAGAAATTAAATCAAATACAGATGAAGTACTTGCAGAGACATAAGGGAAAATATACAAAAAGTGATTGTTAAACTGCCATTAAGCTCTCTCTAGAATTAAAACTGTTTACAACAGGCAAAATATAAAAGTCAGTCAAGCAGCACCTTGTTTAAAAGCCCTCGTTCCTTGTCCAGAGACTTGTAAAATGGCCCTCGTTTTTGGAGCCTGAATTTGCAGTGACTGTTCAGGGGGGGCGGGGAATGAATTTTTTTTATATAAATATTTTAATTATTTTCCAATACATTATGAATGAATGAACAAACGAATGAATCTTGGTGTTGTGATGAGTAGTTCAATGAAAATTTTAGTGACTTCTGTGGAAGTACTTCATTGGTAATTAGTAGGAAATGGGTTTGCGTCTATGCAAATCCACAGCATAGAGGCCATTTGGGACGCTGTGTTCAGTTCTGGTTAACTTGTCTTGAAAAGGAAATTTTAGGGCTGACTGGGGAGGGACTGTGCACAATGATCGCTTTTAGAGCTGGTGACAGGAATTGTAGCACTTGGTGGAAGTGGGCAAAAATTATCATTTTCAAATGAAGAAGAGCTGATGGGTTTCAGAGTTTTTTGGCTCAGAAAAAAAAGCTGCCCAACAAAGGAAGAGAGAGAGAGACATAACAGAAGTTTATAAAACTGTGCTTGAGATCACTTGGGGTTCGGCGAACCGTGGTGCTCCAGATATGGTGAGACTGCATCCCCCAGCATTCCTTACCATTGGCTGTGCTGGCTGGGGCTCTTGGGAGTTGCAGTCCTGCAGTCTGCAATTTTCCCACCCCAGGTCAGAAATGTGGAAAGGGAGAGGTTCCTCACCGCCAGGCGCACACATTTCAGAACTAACAAACCGAGGGCTCTCCGATTAAGTGGGTTGATGGTAGACTCAGGAGAAGTGAAAGGCTGCTCTTCATGCAATTCAAAACTGATTTGTGGAATTTGCTACCGCAACACATGAAGTCATGGATTTAGAAAGGAAATGGAGGCTTTCCTCAATCTGCCAACAGCTCTTGAAACCTCCCAGTTCAAAAGCAATGTCCCACTTCCAAATAATACTGAGCTGACAGATAGCATGGTCTGTTTAAATAAGCCAGGATGTGGCCAAGCATGGCATGGTGGTGCATGCGTGCACATGCACCCTTCCCTCTGCTCAGTTCTTCCTTTGTGCAGGTGAGAGAGGTAGCCAAAAAGTGGCTCTTAATTGTGGCTCTCTCTGGCCTGCACACCAGGAGCTATAATAATTCATTACTCCCAACAGGTTCTGTGAGTCTTATTTCCCCTTCAGACATAGAATCATGGACTGATAAGAGTTGGAAGAGACCCCAGGGGCCAGCTGGTCCAACCCCATTCTACCCTGCAGGAAGATGCCACGACAGCACTCCCAACAGAGGGCGATCCAGCCTCTACTTGCAAACTTCCAAAGAAGGAGACTCCGCACTCCCAGGCAGCAGCATATTACACTGTCAGACTGCTCTTACCATAAGGAAGTTCTGCCTGAAGTTTAGCTGGAATCTCTTTTCTTGTTATTTGAACTCCTTGCTCTATGTTCTCATAATGGAGCAGCAGAAACCAAGCTAGCTCCATCTTCCGTACAACATCCCTTCAAATATTTAACCATGGCTATCATGTGTCCCCTCTTAACCTTCTCTTCTCTAGGCTAAATATACCCAGCTCCCTAAACTGTCCCTCATAGGGCTTCATGGTTTCTAGGCCTTTTCCCATTTTGGTCGCCCTCCTCTGGAGACTTTTCAGAATTCCCCTTCCCAGCATCCCTCTCCTGAGTGACAGATGCAGGGCAGCTGGTAATTCTGGGTTGCGGGGAGCAGGAGGACGGATTTGGACCTGAGGTTTCCACTTACCAACCTCAGAACGTAACAGGCCATAAGACCACCAGCCTCTGACACGAAACCTGAAAAGCGCCCAAGCCCGAAACCGGTTTGCTGTCACTGTATATCATAGCTGTCACACCTTGATTTGTGATGTGTTGGCGTCGAACGTTCACTCAAGAAGTAGTAGGGATGGGCTGTCAGAGAATCAGCCAAGGCACAAAGCTGGCAAGATCACCTTTGGGGCATCCTCTGAAGAAGTCATGAGACTGAAGTGGCACAGTTTGTTGTCTTCTAGTAACTGTTTGAGAGTGTGTGTGTGTGTTTGCCCTGGTCTTGATCCTGGCAGGAAACCACTCCCCATTTCAGAATTTGAAGCACACAGCTTGTAA
The DNA here is from genome assembly GCA_948474755.1 of Ctenosaura bakeri. NCBI lineage: Eukaryota > Metazoa > Chordata > Lepidosauria > Squamata > Iguanidae > Ctenosaura > Ctenosaura bakeri. The sequence continues at coordinate 95,789 of CAOLHI010002293.1, forward strand.
ACTAACTGGAAATGTGATTATAATGTATCAATCGGGTATTTTATATGGATGTCCTTAAAGCAAAGCAAATTGTAATATTCTTTTTCAGCTTTCAAATGGAATGATGTCGTTTCCTGCCTATTGATTGTTTGATTGGTACCTCATTCTCCCTCCCCATTTTTTTTTTATTTTCAGTAATGCTCATTGATGTGGTGTAATGCCTATTCCTGTAACCTCCTTCTGTTTTATAGAACAATCACCATTGAGCTATGGTGCATTAAAGCACATTTTGCAGTTCGCTTGTCCATTGTGTCTTGTCAAGGCACGTGCACAGTTCCCCTTCCCCCTCGTATGTTTGCCATTGCAATGATTATACAGCAGACAGGTCATTTTTTCCTGGAAATCCAAATTATTTATAGTCTGTGGAGACTAGCCGTTTTCTCTTGCTGAGATTTCTGGATAGAGCTTGGTCCTTTCCCTTTACGTGTAAGTGAATGAAAGACAGGAGAGACAGCTTCCTGGCATTCGTTGGCTCCAGCCAAGACTTTCAAACCCTGCTATTTGTAATTTTTGTGGATCATTTTGCCTTTAGATAGAGTCCAGCATGGTTCTTTGGTGCCTCCTGCTTATGCTGGATGCAGGCAAGCCCTTCCAAGCCAAAAAATGCCTCTCGTACATATGTGACAGAGCATTTATTATTGCTCTGAGCTCCAGAAGTTTCCCAGCCAAGAACCTTAAAATAGCTTAATTGTGCTCCCTTCTTCCTCCAAGGAAATGTGTGTACATTTGATTCCTTTATAGTGCAAAAGATGTCAAAAGTGGGGCCATAGATGGCTTCTTTGGATAGGTGATGTGTTGGACTGGATGTGGTGTTGGCCTACAAGTGGGTGTTTAAATGTTTGAAGGAATGTCCTATGGAGGATGGAGCAAACCTATTTTCTGCTGCTCCAAAGACTAGGACATAGAGCAGTGGATTCAGATTATAAGGAAAGGTTTTTCTTGGGCAAGGAATCCTCAGAGGTGGTTTTGCCAATTCCTTCCTCTGAAATAGAGCCTACAGCACCTAGTGTTCATTGGTGGTCTCCCAAAAAAGTACTAACCAAGGTTGACCCTGCTTAGCTTCCAAGATCAGATGGGGACTGGTAGCTTTAGTGTATTTAGGACCAGTGTGTGCTTTCAGGTTGCCTTTCAGCTTATGGTAACCCCATGGATTTCCTAGGGTTTTCTTAGGCAAAGAATACCGAGAAGTGGCTTTGCCGGTTCCTTTCTCTAAAATAGTAGCCTACAGTGCCTAGTGTTCTTTGGTGGTTCCCCCGTCCAAAAACTAGTAAGGCCTGACCCTGCTTAGCTTCCAGATTCAGACAGGATCTGGTTCCTTAAGGGTATTTGGGCCTTTCATCCAAGCCACTTTAGAATGAGCAAAGGTCGTTTGTGATGGAGAGAAGCATTAGCTAATACAGATGGATTCCAGTTTGGGAAGTGCAGAGACACCCCTTCCAGGCGGTCTTTCGGCTCAGGTTTCCAGGCATTACTCTCTTCACGGCTCATAACACAGAAGGGGCTTATCCCCTGAACAGCAGGAGGGATGCAGCCTGATAAAATGCACACGGTAAACGTTTACAGTTGAGACTGTAGAGAGGTTGCACTCCAGAAAATACCATACATGTTCTAGGAAAGGGCAGGATTGCCTCAAAGATTTTCCCTTACTACCACTCTTCTTTTTCTCTCCTCCTTCCACTTCAGATAACAGCGACTTAATTGCCTGCACGGTGATCACAAAAGATGGCGGTCAGGTGCAGAGGTTCCTGGCGGTGGATATTTACCAGATGAGTTTGGTGGAGCCAGACGTTGCCCGCTTAGGCTGGGGAGTGGTTAAATTTGCCGGTCTTCTCCAGGTGAGTGAGTGTAAAGATGACCAGGCCTAACTTAGCAAGTGATATAAACCTATCCTTGTGTGAAGAGAGGGCAAGTCTTAACATGAGCTTCAAAACAAATCATTCCTTAGTCAGCTGTCTCCCCTACCTTTGGAGGATCCACATTACAGAACATCTGTCTGATTTGAGCAGAATTCAGGGTTTCATCCCAAACCAATTTCTGTAGTTGCCTCTTGCTTGAGGCAGGAGAAGCCTTTCTCCTGAGCCTTCTCTTCCTCCTGTCCAGCCCCATGTTGGCGTAACATGCACCATTGTGCAAAGTTTGGAACATTACTCTTTTAAAAAATGGTAAGAACAGAAAGCAGCAGAAAGACAACCTTGGACAAAAACTCAACAACAAACAATGCAGGTTGAGAATCCCTTTTCCAAAATGCTTGGGACCAGAATGTTCTGTATTTTGGATTTTAGAATACAGAACCTTTTTGGAATAGCTTTGTGTCTGGTTTGTTTGCTACTTGCATTGTGTAAGAGGCAATCCACACCCACCTCTAAAAAAAAAAATGAAGATAAGTTAGTTTAGGTTACACTAGGGAACATAACTGGCCGGACAGGGAGAGGAGTCCAATGGAAAATAACTGAATGGAACGTGTGGGCTCCTGCATCAGGCTGGCATGCCTGTGGAATGGCAGGAATCGAGTGTAGCACTTGGCACAAATCAAATCAGAGCTGCCACTGAGCAGTAACCGACTGTTTATCTCTTCCCTGAACCCAAATCATTTTTCTTTCTCCCTCTTTTCCTGCAGGATATGCAGGTGACCGGTGTGGAAGACGACAGCCGTGCCCTGAATATCATCATTCACAAGCCGGCCTCCAGCCCCCATTCCAAGCCTTTCCCAATCCTCCAAGCCACCTTCATTTTTTCAGACCACATCCGTTGCATTATCGCAAAGCAGCGCCTGGCCAAGGGCCGCATCCAGGCTCGGCGTATGAAAATGCAGAGGATCGCAGGTAACACTTGATAAATGGGACCTCTTCCTTTACATCATGGATTGAGGGAGTGATGGCTAAAGATTTCAGTATGACACAGCAAACACTGTAAACAGGAAAAGGAAACTAGTGTGATAGAAAGTCATGGCAGCAATAAGCAAGTTTAACTTATTTTTGACCCTGCTCTTGCACAACTGTGTTTGCTTCACTGGGATTTCTTCAAAGGAACATGCCAGGAAAATTTCACCATGGGAGCCATTGCCATCTCTCCCTCACGCCTCTTGAAACCTCTTCGCTTTGCCCTGTGGCCCTGCTGCCGCTGAGTCTCTCACTTTGGCTGCTGCTAATTCACTATTTTCAAAGGATGCTTCTCACTTCAGTATTTCCTTCCACACAAACTCCAGTATACACATTTGACCGGTTTTGTGACTTTCTGAAACAGTCGCCCTTGACTGCCCAGTGCAAAAAGATTACTGCAGGTAATCTTCCTTCCCATCCTCCATCCAAATGGCTTTTTTCCTGCAAATTTCTCTCTCTAGCACCCTTGCATGTACTGTGTTTTGACTTTTAAAAAAATTACTGATGTTTTTATTTTTAAATTCTTGAAGAAGTTCTTTTCATGAAACATGCAGTCTGCCATAGGCCCCATACTGTGGAAAAACTGCAACAGTTGAAGTTTGAGGGAATATTTTAGACTTCTTACTGTTGAGAGAGTCAGATCTTTATGCACTCAGAAAGAACACACAAATCCAGTAAAGCAAGGATGGGAATGATATAGCCCTCCAGATGTTGTTGGGCTGTGACTCCCAGCAGCCCCTAGCCAGCAGGGACAACGGGGAGGAATGCTAGGAACTGAAGTCAGACAACAGCTGGAAGACCTTATCATTTTCACCTCTGCAGTAACACTACAGGGTTTTAGCTTCAGTCAGTCGTGGTTCTGAGTATCAGCCAGTCCAGGTTCCTCAGGTGGCATAGAGTAAAAATGTTTTTCCCTCCAACCAGCTCTTCTAGACCTTCCGGTCCAACCTACCAACGAAGTGATGGGCTTTGGGCATAGCTCCGCTTCTGCGGCCCAGCACCTGCCGTTCCGCTTCTACGACCAAGCCCGACGTGGCAGCTGTGACCCTGCCGTGCAGCGCTCTGTTTTTGCTTCTGTGGACAAGGTCCCAGGTAAGAATCCTGCCCTACCCTCCCAAACGCCTGATGTAGGATTGTTATTAACACTTTGGAAGTGGAAAGGATTCCTCCCGTGGAAACTGGGTGAATTCATTCCTCTTGCTTGCTGCAACAGTTTTAAAAGTGACATGTGCACATTGCTTAGGAATTTGCAGAGCTCATGTGTTTGATTTTAATGATCCTCACAGAGCCAACAGGGCTGTAGGATTGACCGTTAACTCCCTATTCCAGGTGGAAGAGTTTGTGAACAGGAATATATGTCTTGCTGGTACGGTACTTTGTTTCTTATTCCCCAGTTTTCTGGCCTGCATCTGAAGACACTGACATGGCCAAGTACGTATGACGGCCCCTTTCAGCCTTGGCCTTTTCAGTTAATCTCCACCTCTTGAGAATCCCTGTGTCAGAGGATCTTATTCTGCAGATGGGTTACCTCTGAGGGCATCCTTTATGTTTAGTCAGATGGCTGGGCCCTCTAACGCAGTATCTTTCCCCCAATCTGATGCCTCCCAGATGTGCTGACTGCAACCAGTTGCATTCCAGAACATCCAGGAGGCACTCAGTGGAGAAGATGCTATTCCCGCTACAAAGAGGTGCTCTCTGAGGTCTTTTCTATCCACCAGATTCTTTAAGCTGGAGATGCCACCAGGGTGAAGCGTGCAATCTTCTGCAGGCAGAAGGGGTGAACTACAACTGAGCTATAATACCATTCCTTTTTCTGCTTGATGGTGTTCTCCCCCCCCCATTGCTTGTCTGTTCTTGGGGGAAGGAGAGCGTTCCTTTTATGTTCATTGTACACAGCGCTTGTGTGCTTGGCTTCTTTCTCTTTCGACTGCTCCTTCTGCACTCCCTTTCCAGCTGCCTTGTCTTTAGGGGAGTCTTGAGTCTTTAGGGAAGTGGGCAAGATAAAATTGGGCAGGAGGAGAAACAAAGGAAGCCCACCCTTGAAGCAGAGGCTTTAGACTACAAAGAGCCCCAAACTATGGGGGCAGTTATGGGTTATAGGGGCTGTGGTCAAAAGAAAAAAAAAGCCTGAGGAACCCTAGAAAGCCCACTCCAATCTAAAGTGTTTTACAATTTATGGTAAAAGAGCGGCTGAAATGTTCAAAAGATTCTCGCAGGTGAATTGAAAATGGCTGGAAGCTGTGCTGAGTTTCCTTGAAGCCATTATAGTCTTTCTTTCCTCCTGCCTTAACCCTGTTTTGGTTCAGATTCATTTCATTGTAGAGGTTGTGTTTGGAGGTTGTGTGGTTAGCACTATTCTTAATGCTGTATATTTCACTTCTGCTACCTCAGCCCCTTGAGAGTGAGTTTCTAATGTTCTCTCCGTGCTACTCAGGATGGGGTAATTTTGTCTTCTCTTTTTCTCCTCTTTCTCTTTTCTGCTTCATTTTTTTCCCTTGGGACAACCTTACTCTCATAAAAATTGGAATCAGAAAAGACAAAGTACTCGTGACTAGTAAGTCTAAGGAAAGTCTGGTGGTTGCTATAAAGATTAGAGAAATTAGCTTTCGAGAGGTGATAATGAAATGTCTGTACTTGCTTGTTGGAGTGCAAATATTCATATTTGAAATTATCACACTGGTCTTTCGTTGACCCAGAAAAGTTTCCAGTAACGCTGTGTATTTAGTAGATGGCATTGATTTGCTTGACACTTTTGAGTGTGGGCCTATAATGCTTAGCTTACTATTTAAAAGTAGCTTGGTTGTTATTTAAGAGAAACTTATTATGCAGTATTTTCCTATAACTTGTTTTAAAAAGCAGACTTAAACCCCCTTAGGCTGGGAAGGTTGTTTTTTTAACCATGGGCAGTTAATTCTGCACAGTTTTGTGGTGTAGATTCTTGGCTCTGCCTCATAGATCCACTGTGCAACCTAAAGTCTTCGGCATTGCTTTCACACAAAGCTCATTCCAAGAAAGATGTCGCAGTTTTTAAATGCAGTTTAAATGAGGCTCTCCCCTACTCCCCACCCAGGCTGTTGACTGGGATGAATGCAGGACTCTTTGATGCTGCATAAATAGAGGCTGCTTTAACTCAAGGGCCATCCTGAAGGATAAAACACACACACACACACACACACACCCCAAAGAAAACCTGATGCAGTGAGAGATTTGCAGATGGGAATCGCCATAGAAAAAGGCTTATTTTCTGAAGTGGAGTTAAGGGAATGGTGCATTTGTGTGTGGGTGTGTGCCTGTGACAGGTGGAATATTCTATAAACCAGTGCTGCTTAAAACCGTGGATTGGCTCTGTGTGTGCCCTAGCTATGGCAAGTTTCCAGGAAAGACAAAAGCTGTTGTAGCATGCCAGTAAGGCACCTTGTACCCCCGCCTTTCTCCAAAGAGAGTGTCCTTTTTCAGTCTGGTGGGGCTGCGTGGCTGCCAAGAGGGGTGTCAGGGACAAATAGGAGCATGTATTTAGCAGGCAAAGTGGGCAGCTCTCCCCTCACACACACAACCCAGTTGTCCTGCATCATGGCAGAGGCATAGGGGAAAGCGCAGAGCACGATACTGGGTGCAAAACCCCATTTCTCAAGAAGTGGACCTGCTTGGCTTTTTAAAGGCCACATCCTACCTCTCATGGTTGCAAAGAGATGGTTGAAGGTATGTGGGAAAACTTGCTGGAATCCCAAAAGCTGGAGGGGTCACTGAGTAAGATTTTTAGTGAGTTGGGAGAGGGATCCTATTTCTCTTTGCCCTTCCTCACAATTAACACAATAGAATTAACTTTTGCAAAGCAAATTATACAAATGAAGAAACTATGCGGCTTTGAACTTGCTCTGCAGGCTCCCCTATTAAGCTGGTCTTAGAAATGTAGACTCTTATAGTCAAAAGTCTAGTCCAACTCCTGCCATGTAAGAATATACAGCTAAAGCACTCCTGAAGGATGCCTGCACAACCTCTGTTTAAAAACTTCCAAAGAAAGAGGAGAGAGACAGTTCTCTTCCACTGAGCAGCTCATACACAAATATTGCTTCAAAATTTTCAGTGGTGTGTGGGTGGGTGTGGCATCATTCCCATGCAGCCCTGACCCTGGCTGACAGCCTAGTTAAAGCCAGAATAAGCAAGCCTGAGTTCTACAGCCTCCCCTTTTCCTTCTGGCCCCACATGCTGGCAACTCTGTAGACTTTGGGCTTGGTAAATCATCACGTCCCCACAATATCCAAACTGAGAAGCTGTGGCTTCCATCCTTCCTCCAAACAGCTGTGGTTTCCATCCTTCCTCCGAACAACAGCTGTGTGTTTAAAAAACAAAACACTAGATCAAAGCGATTCACAGTTTGCCATACTGGGAATGTTGCATCGTACTGGTCCAGTGAGCAAGAAGCGAGGCGCTAGGGGCCCAGCTCGTTTGCCACTGTGTGCCAGGTCTGTGGCAGAGTGTGAGGGCAAAGACCCGTGCCCACGTGAAACTCCGCAGTAAGAAAAGCAAATCAAAGTAAGAGTGTGTTCCTCTTAAGTGGAAAGGTTGTGGTTAAGGAATCGTGCCAAAGTCCCCAGCAGATTCATTACATGAGGGTAAATCTCTTTTGCAAGCAGGGGGACAAAGGAAGAAACTTCTCAAAGGGGACCGCGCCCACCACCGACCTGGCCAGCTCCCTTTCTCAAGGACGAGATAAGCCGAGACAGCCCGCTGTCGATATTGGTGGAGGATTCGGCAGAGCGGGGAAGACTAAATAACTGTGCTTATTACTGACTTGAGGGGAAAAAAATACTAAACATAATGTGTAGAAAGTTGGAACAGTTAAAAGAAAGAAAATATGTTGAGCTTTTATTGAAAGATTTTGGGAGGGAGGGAGAGAACTTAAGATTTGGGGAGGCAGAAATGCAGAAGGAAGGCTGCGGGCAGTGACTGATGGCTGCCAACATGGGTAGAATTTGCCTCATAGAGTCCAGAATTGGACCCGGGAGCTTCTGCAATCAATGCAATGCATCGCACCAAACAAAAGTCCCCTGAACATTTTGCATGAGAACATTTGGTCCATGCAACCTCAGTTTGGTCTCCACTAGCTTCAGGCAGCTTACTAGGTCTGCTGATGAGATCTTTCCATGAGATCATGGTCAAGGGAGGAAAAATTCCCCTATTTATTTACTTACTTACTTATTGATCTTTCCTTTCTCCCAGCACAGGATTCAAGGTGGCTTACAGCCGTTCAAAAAAACAGTACCACTTTAAAAAAAAAGTATTAGTACAAGAGTTAAAACACAGTTAAACCTGAGTTCTATATTTTGGGGGGAAGAAACAAGTTAAAAACACATTTAAATCTTAATAATATAGGAATACAATACACACACACTCCATTAAAAGCTCCTGCCTTGCAGGGGGTTGTCAAAACACCCATCTCCCAGACACTGAAATGCTTTAAAGCATCTCTGTAGCAGCAGGTCCCTTTTTAAGGGAAAGAATGGAGCCCAGCTGTTGATTTTCTTTTCTTTTTAAATTGCAAACAGGAAGCGTCTCTCCTTGCCCTGGCAACTGAGTTATGTAATCTTACATGGAAGTCATAACTGGCCCTGAGAGACATTTTTAGAAGTAATTTGGCCTTGCTTGGTCTTGTGATTTCAGAAGAAAAGCAGGATATATATAAACACATTGTTCTTGCTTGCTAAGTGTGAGATAGGAAGAATTCCTGTTTCACAATTACATGGTAGTGGATTGGCCCCCCGTTGTGATGTGGTGTTGTGACACACCCGTTCCCTTTTAAATTAACAGAAATAGCTAGGTGATGAGGATGAGCATATTGAAAGAGTTTATTTTCCATAAACACCTACCCAGGAGTGGCGAAGGGCAATTATAAAATATAAATACCTTACATATTACTTAGCAAAGCAGTTTATTGATCCCTCTATGCAAAATGTAGAGATTTGGAGATGGATTCTACCTCCACCATTCCCTGGCCTTCAGGTGGGTGGCATTTCGTTTGCAAAGTCCCTTTGCCGTCCCCTGTTGCCACCAGCATAGCAGCTGCTGTCCTTGGTGCCCGATGGCGCACACACACACACACACACACACACACACCATTTTGTTTGGCTCTGCAGACACTTGCTGTTTGCAATTTGTCCACAGCAACAGAGGGCCAGCATAATGTAGTTGAGCACTGGGCTACGAACCTGGAGAGCAATGTTCAGTTTCCCTTTTGGCTATAAAAACCCTGTGGATGGATCACACACTCTGGGCCCAAGAAAACCCTGTGGTAGGGTTGCCATAAGTCAGAAACAGTGTGAAGGCAGCGACAACAGCCACAATCAACAGATAGGAGAAATCTGCATTCCACTGAAAGGCAGTGCTTTGGCCGTGCAGAAAACATTATTTCACAGCCGGGATAAAACTGTCGCACGAGCCTTTTCAATGGCTGGAAGCCACATTAGGACCAAAGCAGGAATTTAGCTTATAATCAGTTCATGACACACGCTCATGCCGATGCCCTGTGGCACAGAGAACAGCGGATGCTGTGGGAATCTACGTACTTACTTAATTCATTACACATTTACTTATTTGAAGTTTTTTTTAATTGCTTTGCTGGGCTCCCAAAGCAGCGTGCAGTTAAATGTGTAAAAAAGCATTATATAAAAACAGATCAAAAACAATTTTAAAAAGTCTGTTTAAAAAACAACCACCACCACACAGAATAATACAGTTTTGGCCTTTTCTGGTGTGGTACTTAAGCAGCAACACTTGAAAACACAATCCTGCTGGAGCAGAGCTGTGGGCAGTGCTCACTTCCAAAGGATGCATCAGGCCTGGCCTCCTTTGGTTTCATCCTCAAAAATGCCCGCTGCCTTGGCCTTGCAGTCATAAGAAAAGCGCTCCTGGATAAAGCCAGGGATGCCTGAACCTGGTCAAGGCAGTTGTCTTTGGACGAGGAACGTACAGACCTCCCCAGTAGTAAGAAGAGTCCTGGAAGCTTTCTCTGTGTTGGCTAAAATCCCACCCAGTGGACATCATAGCCAGCAGGTTCCCCTTTTACATTATTCTCAGAGGGGCCCAGCTAAGGCAGTCAGAGCTACACTGATTCTGCTGTCTACCTGTTGGGTTAAATACAGGTTGTCATGTCTGTCTGTCCCCCTCAGTCACCCTTTGCCCCTCATTTGCGTAATGCCAACCCTTCCTCAATTCTGGGTTGTTCCTCTTTGGGCTTGGTTCAACACCCCCTTGAAGCCTGCTTGCTAACTAGGGACAATGTCGCTATATCTTTGGTCTCTCCTGCGTCCTACCATTATTTGGGTGGCACCATCATACCAACAATGAAGAATGCAAGGATATGAAGGAAGCCCCATTCAATGTCCAGTCTAAATACTGGTGGATTCTGGTACACCAGCTGGGTCTGCTCTTGTATTTGGGTTGGAGAGACCTAGACTGAAAGAGCTGCTTATTCATGAAGCTCGCTGGAGAACATGTGTGGATATGTCTCAGCCCAACCTTCTTCACAAGGTTCTTGTGGGGATACATTGGATTGACCTCTACGTAATCCACCCTAAATTCTTTGTACGGAAGGCAGGGTGCAAACAGGGTGAACAGGAAAGTATTAAAGGGCTGGTGAAGGCAGCAGATTTCTTCATCTGATCTTGGAAGCTGAGCAGGTGAGCCCTGGTTAGTATTCATTTCACCAGGGAATATCAAATGCCGTAGGCTCGGTTTCAGAAGAAGGCAAATGACAAACCTCCCTTTGAAATTCATTGGTTTGCCGTAAGTCAACAGGCAGAAGCACACACTTGGTATCCAAGACTTGTTCATGTGTCCTTTGTAAGATGATCCTGTTTTGGGCAGTGCTGGCGTCACCAAAGCTGAGCTCTTAAATGAACATCCCAACCCTCACCGTACGGCCACATTCTTGAGTCTTAAAAGTTGGTGTCACTGAGTTAAGGAGAGGCCCCCATGAGGTTCTTTTCTCCCCATCCTCTGAACAATTGGAGCCAAAGAGTGGGAGACGATTCTTTTGCACTCCCTTCCCAACCCTGTTAATGAATGAACTCTTCTTTGGAGAGTCAGCACCACGGTGCATTTTTATGTGAGCGAGATTTAATAGGCAATTAGAGTAAAGTTATAAGGTCTAATTGCCTGCCGTTAAATTTCTAGTTTTGAAAGCTGCCGGGGTGGCAGGTTAGGCATCGCTTAAGGAGGGATTCTGGGGCTGAATCCAAGAGCATCTTCTATCCCCAAGATGGGACTCCTGGAATTATTCCCATGCAAGTTATTGTTGGCAGGTGACTTATGGGCAGAGAAGGAGAAAGGCAGCTTCCTGCTTCTTTGGCCACACTAAGGTAGGATATTAAACACTAATTGACTTGAAGGCACATGACAATAACAAAAACTAAAAGGCTAAACACTAACTTACTAAAAATACGAAAGGGCTCAGACCCTTCCCACACCAAACTAACAAAAGAAAGATAAAAAAAGAATTATATATTATTCTACCGTGACAGATTCAACTGAATAAGCCTACTAGAATTACTATTAGCCATAGGTGCAGATTATTGTCTTGTTAGATTTCTTGTAGCTCCAAAAGTCCGCAAATGGTTTCCAGTCTCTCAGGCATTCTTCAGTTGGCTTATCCTTTGAAACCAATGTTAGTTTGGCAGTTTGGGCTGATTCAGTAGCCAGAACCATCCTGGTCACTGTCATTTCTTTAACAGGAGCAAGCGCATTGGTATGCACCACTGCTAATTTAAATGGTGGTCCCTGAGCCATGGGTTGCTGGTCCTTGGTTAGTTTTCAGGGGAGAAAGAGATGGTTGTAGCCAGCAGGGACACAAATAATGCCAGCCCCTGGCACACTGGGAATAATTGCCGGGGTCCCACCCACCCACCACCCACCTACCACCCACCTACCACCCACCTACAACATCCACCTACAACACCCCACCACATGCACACACCTTTTCCCTCTTGGGCATAGCAGATACTGGCATGTAGACACATCCCATTTGGGGAGGAAATAGATGTCAGAAGGTATATGGATATATGAAGCATTTGAGGGAGGATGTGGAACGTGTCAAACGTCTTGGCCATTTTCTGTCCTTTGGTGTTTTAATAGAACTGAGCTGCAGGATTTTCAGGGAAGTATTTCAAAATTGTTATCTTTTTAAAAAGCATCAACGAACAAAAACCCTTCAAAACAAACAAACCACACCCCCATGCTCTTTCTAGACTATTATTGCTGCTGTTCCTGGGCTGGACGACCAGATGCAGTCTGAAAATTTAATTTATGAATGAATTAGCAGCAAGGGAGAGCTCGCTTGGAAGTGGATAGTGTCCCTCTTCCTGTTGAGTGTTAGCAGATCTTGAGCCCTCTTGGGAAGGACTTGGCTTGAAGACTCTTTCATAAAATAGTCTGGGTTCTGTAGGCTGCAGGGGAAACCAGTGGTGATTTATAGGCATGGCTGATAGATGCAACCAAAAAAAAGAAGAGAGAGAGAATTCTATTCCAACTCAGTGCTGCAAAAAGTAAGTTTCCCTAGCACCCTCAGTATCCCTCAGTATCCGCTGGGCTCAAGTCCCATTTTATACAATGGCACAGTAAAATGGCATCCCTTATATAAAATGGCAAACAACTCGAATGAGTGCTGGAGAGGGCCTGAGGATCTGTGAAATGGTATGCCTGCACACCAGCATATTGCTTGGTGCATGGCAAAATTGAATTTTTTAATATATATATATAGTGCAAAACTAACTTGGTGAAGCAAAGCAGAGAAGGATGGGCTGCAATATCAAAAAGATGCAAATGACCCAGCCGAAGCTCCATCTTTTTTAAAACTCTGCGTGACAAGATAGGGAAGCGTTCTTCTGAGAATCTGATTTGCTCACCATCCTTGTCGTGTCTTATCATGTCCAAGTACTGCCCTTCTTTTTATCTGTGGCAGGTGATAACAGAGCATGTAGGAAATGAGAGTTGATTCCTCCTCCCTTCTGTTGTTTGAAAACTTTGAAAAGGCACAAATGGGTTGTTCTGAGGTTTGAACTTCCTGCTTGCCTTCCAGTTCTTGACAGAAAGACTTGTCTCCTGTTACGGGTACCCTGCTGTCTGAACTATTCCCATACCTGGAAGTTAGGTAAATTTGTAGTTTACACCTTGCCAGGAATTTCTGCTTGGATTGTGACCTGACCTCAGAACTTTACATCCATGAGAGAGAGAAGATAATCATCATTTTAAACAAACACTGTGCATTCCTGACATTGAAGAAAAACACTCTTCTGTGAAGCTTAACATTCACTGAGTGAAGATAGAGGCACCTTATTAATCAGAAAAGCTGTTTACACCTTGTTGGAAATGACATACGTTTAGCTGAATTATTCATTTATTATCCAGACTGATATTCCATTCCATCCTTGTTATCTTGAGGGGCAGACATTTGTTTAAATATTCAGCTTTTTCAAGTTAAGACCAAAATAGTGAAAAGACTCCTCTGAATCATTGAGCAAGGTGTTTTTAAATAAAGTAAAATTTAAAAAGGTTGCATGCTTTTAAAGAAGGCTGGTCTTGATGCTTCTCCAGGCAGTCTAAGTTATTAATCCTTTGCTTTTACCAATACAAGTTGATATGCCCTCAGTGTGGGTAATAGGGTTATCTTGGGCACTATAATCATAGAATTACAGAGTTGCAGTCCTGCAACTCTGTAATTCTGCCACACAGGAAGATGCAACCGTTAGGTAATCAGACCTAACTGTTCTGTTCCCTTTGTCTTAAGTGTCCATAGCATCCTTTCTCCAGCTTTTCAGGGACTCTTGGAATAAGTTTCAGATCCTGCGGAACCCTGTATGAAATTTACAGGTGTTGGGGAACCCCTGGATAAAAATTATTATATCTGTAGCTCCAAAGAAGAAAAGGTTTATTATTTTTTTAAAGCATGATCTCTTGCAGAACTCTTAGCAGCCTGGCAAGGAACCGTAGGCTTTCTGGAAACCCTGGTTCAGAAACCCTGATTTATTGCATTTCTCATACGTAAGTTAACTAAAGTTTACACCCACCCTGAAAGATGGACCGGTTATATAATTCCAAAGCTGTCAGTGGTGGCATAAATGTTACCTCAAGCCACCCAGTAACTATATGGCTCAGCTGGCATGTAAACTTTGGCTCATAGCACATTCTCCTCACCGATTTCCTTTGCCAGTTCTGCTTTGTCATTTGGGCACACTGGGACAATTGTAACCCGTCAGGGCAAAATGTCACCTGTCCTCTCCCGACAGCACTCCAGTGCCATAACCGTTGCGTTTTCCCACCATTGGCATTCCACCATTTGCACCTTCGTTCACACAGAGCAAATATTGTAAAAAAAAAAAAAATCTTATTGCTCAAGTCTAGATAAGAGCTGTGTGACTCAGCAAGAATAATTCCATCAATCTTCAGTCTTCTTGCAAATCCTGAGTCAGTTGTAAGTAATATGCAAATGTTGTGAAACGGGAGCACCCTTGCAAAATACAAATCTCAGCTTGCCTCGGATTATTCAGGGAAAGATGAACCATCAAGCAAAGGAAGACCTATTCAGGGCATTCTCCGTGTTAGGGGTCACTAGAGGATAATCAGCCAAGCCGTGGCATTTGCTGTGATTTTTTTTGTCCTCCACACATAGGCACAAGGTAATCCTGAGGGTATTATTTGGCTTCCAAAGAATGTCACCGCTTTTGCTCAATTTCCTCTAATTTTTTTGGTTAAGCAGTTAAAGCTGCTAGTCCTTAAGGCTTGCCAGACCACATATGGTGAAACAAAAGAAGCAAAAGAGAATGCTGGAGAGGAATTGCAGAGGTTGGAGCAAAGGGCAAAGCAGTCTCTTCTGAGTTTGAGTGTGATTCTCACACAAACACCCATACACAAACACTGGGAAAAGCCACAATTAAGCAAAATAAAGTAATACTTTTGGCATGGAGCAGGGGCTGCTTTTGGTCTTCTTCTCCAGAAGTGACATCATTTCATTTCCAAGGGTTTTTAAGGTCAATTTCTGGACCTTTTTTTTTTTTTTTTTTCCTTTTCAGTGTTTTTTGGAAGACAGTCATAGGGTTTCATGCCAGGTGAACCCCTGTGTTTTGAAGTAGTGTTTTTTTTTTAAAAAAAAAAATCTTGGAATTTGGCATGATTTCAGGGTGAAATTTAGCCAGAAAAAAACATACAAGCATTTTGGAGGTGCTGAAGGCGTTGGTTGGGCACCAGAAAGGGGTTGGGAGTCTTTATTTAAAGAGGTTGGATGGGCCTCTTTCACACGTTCTGTAACTGGGGTTGGACCAGATGGCCCTTGAGGGACCCTTCCAGCTCTTCTCAATATTTGTGGAAGGCAGAGTGTGCTTCCCTTTTGCTACTCCAGAGACTAAATGCAAACCAAGGGATTTGCATTACAGGAGAGGAGATTCCAGTTAAACATGAGGAAAAACTTCTTGATAGTAAGAGCTGTTCAGGAGTGGAATGGACTGCTTTAGAGGTCTTTAAACAGAGGTTGGACGGGAGACTTTTAGCTGCATGGCAGAATAGGGTCGAATGAGGTGGCCCTGGGGGTCTGTTCCAGCTCTTAAGATTTTATGATTCTGTGTGGCCGCAGGCTGCACTGTCCTCACCGAGGCCGATATTTTGTCCCCCACTCAACCTAACAAATGCACTCAGGTGTGGCTTACAATCATGCAAACAATCCCACAGAGCATGGCCTTGTGTTAGGAGTGAGTGTGCTTGCTTGCACGCCGAGATGGAGAGGGGCTTTCGTTTCACTGAAATCACGTGCCAAGTGCATTATTAGTAAAAGCCGGGCAACCAAAAAGATAGGACAGTTTTGGGCTTTCTTTTCCAAGTGTGGAAAGCTGACCACTGCTTTGGGAGACGCCGTAAGTATCTCCTTTCACCCCCCAGCTCTGTGGTTAATCCCATATTTCTCCCTCCTACAGAGAAAGTCGTGTTTTTATCCTAGGGGAGAGATGCCGAAAACCCAGGCGCTTGGGCAGCTTTACTGTATTTTTGTTTTCAAAGTTGGGAGCGCTACTGCTGTGTCTGGAACTCTCCCTCATCCTTACTGGAACGATCCATCCCTATGAACACAAAGAAGTGGCTTGGATTGGCTCAGTTTCTCTTCTGTGGGTCTCTCGGCTCTGCACATGAATGTGCAAACAAATCTCCCTCTCCTACTGTTGTTGAAAACAGATTTCACAATCAACAGCGGGGGGGGGGAACCATGGAAGCCACCAAATCATTTTTCCCAGTCTCTGCAGGGTTTATTCCTGTTCCATTTCCACCCAGCTCTGTTTTCAGATTCTGTCCTTTTTACTGTCCCCCAACCCTGTCCTTCCTCAAGGAGTAAAAACCATTCTAGTTTGGACTTCAGTGACCTTCTGTTATTTTGTTAAAAAAAAAAATTATTTATCTTTGCCTTTGGGTCTGTTTTTTCCCCCAGTGATTTAATATTTATTAATCTTAGTCCAGAGATACAAATTAGCAGAATAAATTCACAAGTGCAGAGGAAAAAGTGGAACAAACGAAAAGGAAACCCAAGTATACATAAACAGTATACACGTATAACTAAAACTGGAACTAAACTAAAACAAAGTAACAAAAGCCATTACTAAAAAAACTAGACACAAAACACATCCTTCTTACCCTAACTTGAAGCACAAAAGAAGGCTTAGCCCTCCCAAACAAACAGTAACAACAACAAAAAAGATTAATCTCCCCTATCTTATTCCATCATTACAGATCTGTATACATTGAGGTTACTGGAACACCAGAAAATTCGGGCTGGTTGAGGCCAAAACCAGTCTCTGCAACTGTTCAAATCAGAAAATCAGTGATCCTTTCACACTACACAATTGTTGTGATTGCAGTTTAACAGCCAGGGCTCCAGGTTGCAGAGTCCTGGGATTTGCTGTTTGCTGCAGGGTGTACTTAGAATTCCCAAAGCCTGAAATACCCAGAAGGCAACGGGTCCTGTCTGATCTTGGAAGCTAAGTAGGGTAAGGCCTGGTTAATAACTGGAGGGGGGATCACCAAGGAATACCAAATACCAGGGCCTATATTTCAGGGTGTAGTAAAATGGCATCCCTTATATAAAATGGAAAAAATCAAACTTTGCTTTTTGCATTTTTTAAAATACTTTCCAGCCATGGATAATTGAATCCATGGGTACAGAATCCGTGGGTACGGAGGGCCAACGGTACAGTTAAAAACATATGAAAAGTGAGCTTTAAAATAGAGTTAATAATAAAATGCTTCAGATCTCTAGTTAAAAGAATAAAATGCAATTAAAAAGTTGTAAAAGCTTTTAAAAATATATTGTTTCGAAGGAAGAGAGGCTTGCATTTTTTTCACTAAAACAAGAGTTCCCCAGGAGCCACTTTTTCATCCCGCAGGGGTTGCAGGAGACACACACACACACACAGCTGTGACAACCATGCAAGGAGAGAGAAGCTGAGCCCAAAAGTTTCTTCTAACCACAGAAAACTTTTCCATTCTTTTTCTTTCCTCCAGCTGTTTATACAGCAGTTCACCTGTGGCGAGTTAGGAATTTGCTCCGGGCGAGTAAGAAGGCGTGCCTGTGCAAATAAGAAGAAAGCGAGGTGGTTTTCTTTCAAGAACCCATCAGGGGCCAAAAGTGTCCAACTGATATGGGGAGACTCTTTGTGGACTAGTAACTTGCATAAGCATTGTGTCTAAGACTGTTCTGCTCTACTGGATGTCCAGTCTCCTCCTAAATCCAAAAGAGATTCCCAAAAACTCAGTAATGGCGCAGTCAAGTCTCATCAAACTAACATATTTGCACTCGTGCATTTTATGGCCATCTGTATTCCACTTCAGCTGTTCCCTTATTTCTGAAACTTTTTTTGGCCAGTTTGCTTATCAGCAGATTTCTTCCAGATGATCTCTTGGCTTACATGGTAATTTTTTTGAAAAGTGTTTTTTTTTCAATCGACCCAAATTTTCTTTTCATAGTGAACTAATGGATGGGGAAAGCTTTATGCGCCCCAAAGGTCTTCCTAAGCTGTGTGTTTATTTGACTTCTTCAGAGAAACTGTGGTTTTTAAAAAGTGTGGTTTTATCCGGCAGGCTCAGGTACCGTTTCCTGTTGCCAATTTATGAGCACAGAGATACACACAAAAATCTTTCTCATAGATTTCTCATCTCTTCGATTAATCGTGACAGGCTAGCCATGAAGCCTTAAAAGTTTCCATTGAGCTGTCAGTTCTCAAAATGCCCCTTCACAGTAGAGATTTAGCAACTCCCCTCCCAAAAAACAAAGGTTCTGGAGCAGTCTTTTCCATCCCTGTGCCCTCACAGTAGGTTGGACTACACAACCCATCATCTCCGCCTCAAATACCTCGTGCTCTGGTCGAAAGGAGTGGTAATTCAACCCCTCCAGAGATCTCCAGGATAGGAATGGCTGCTGTAGGGAAATCCTGACTTGGAAGAGACCCCCAGGGCCAAATCCAGTCCAGTCCCATTTGGCCATCCAGGCAGACACAATCCAAGCCCTCCCTTTGACAGCCTCTGTTTAAAAACCTCCAAAGAAGGAGGAGATACCACCTAACTCCGCCAAAACAGCAGAAGGGTGCAATGAGTTTTGTAGGACTTCCAGTGGCATAGATTTGGGTATAACACCTGCATTTGCCTTCCGGTCCTGGCCACCACCACCCCCCCACTAAAAGCAAGCCGTGGCACCCCCGTGTGAGCTCAACGTTCTCCCTCCATTCTGTTATGCCACCTTTTAAGTCCATCTGCTGTTCTGAGTGCAACCATTTCAAGAGAGCTTTTTTATCTCCTTTGGACACTTGCCTGTAAGCAGGATTTGGAAATCCCCGGCCCTGCTGGTTGCGGTATCACGTGTGAGGTGAAGTGAGCTATCGTAAAAATACACACACACACACACACACACACAATATGTGATACTTCCTCTAGTGAAGAAGAACAGCTAGCTGCTCTCGCATCCAATCCGTAAACTTCTCAAAAGCTTTTATTTTCATGCTGAAGCATATCAGTCCAGCCCAACTGATTTATACAAGCTTCTGCTTTTCTTCCTCTTCCTCCTAATCATCTTCATATTTTACAAACCAGCTGTAACATTTCTCAAAGCGTCGTTTTCTATAAATCACTTGGAAGAGCGTTTCATTTCGGGAATAAGGAAGTGGGGTAATAAGGAAATGTTCAGTTGCAATTTGATTTTAATTTCAATTGCTTCCCCATTATGTGGTCTTACAAGGATCCCCGTTGACTCCATTTCTCTCAACTTCTGGGATCCCAAACCACATCAAGATCCAAATACGTGTTTCACTAAGAAATATATCTCAGCTTCGCTGGCTGACTGAGTTTGATGTAAAATGTGTCCCAGTCTGGGATGGTTTAGAGGTTTTGCTTTTAGAAGCCACCGGGCGCCATCCAGCATAGCCTCCAAGTTCAATTCCCTTCCAACGGTTTTGTAAGTTTTCTGAGCAGTTCAACCCAAGGGTTGTAATATGGGACCACACAGTGCCTTAAGTGTCAATTAACAGATTCTTAATCCACTACTCAACAGCCTGGTCATCCGTGAATTCACCCCCTCTCCCATTGCAAACCTTTCCAGAACCTTCTGATCCACTTCCAGAGCCATAAAAAAGAAGAAAGAAGGAGGAGAAGAAGAAAGGGAATGTAGCAACACTTTTATAACTGGCTAAGACTAAGACTTCGTGCTGCAAGAGAGTAACACGGCTGAAAACTTTGAAAACTTCCAGAGCTGTGTGAGTCAGTTGCTGCAAAACCAACAGAAGATTCTTGCAGTACCTTTAAAAGAGAGGGGTGAGCAAAGTGTGGTCCATGGGCTACATGCAACCCCAAAAGTGGCCCCCTGGTGGCCCCCATTTTTTGCCCCCAAAGTATCTCAAAACTGCTGGAAAACACAAGCTCCCCCCCCCAGTTCCCACACAACCCCAGACCTTCGGGGGGGGAGGCAGAAAAAAATTGGCTGACAATCAGTCGATTTTGAAATTGGGCAAGACACGATGCCAATGGGCTCCACCAGGGAAGATGCAGAGTGAAAAATGACCTTGCCCCTTCTAGAATTGCCCACCTCTGCTTTGAAAACTAATAGGTTTTCCTTGGTGTAAGCGTCTGTGGACTATTGACTCAGCTTCACTCACCCGATGGAAGTGGTTTGCAACCTGCAGCAGTTAGACTGTAGTTCTGAAGAGTGTAGGTCACGGTTCCTGTCTGAAGGCAATGGCGTCACGGCACACTGCGTGGGTTAATCCAAGAGTCCTTGCTGCTGCACACGGAATGAAAGGAGTCTTCTCTGGGAAAGTTTTGAACCCAGGGAAAAGTGACTTTTGGAAGGCAGATGTATTGCTTTCACACATCCACAGTAACTGACCATTGCAAAGATTGGAAAGACCTGTAGCACCTCACCCAGCCCTTTGAACATTTAGGACAAGGGACATGATTGGCGTCCTTCTGGACCCAACTACATTCTGTCCCACTCCCACAACTGTATAAATATACTTTTTTAACTTGAGACCTGAATGCATCCAAAGAAGGATGTTTATATCCATGAAAGCTCATGTGAAAATGAAAACCAGTTCATCTTAAAAGTGCTGCTTTCTTCTTGTTGTGTGCCTTTCGACTTACAGTGACCCTAAGGCAAACCTGTCATGGAATTTTATGGGGCTGAGAGTGTGTGATACGCTCAAAGTCACCCAGTGGGTTTTCATGGCCAAGCAGGGAATCAAACCCTGGTTTCCAAGGTGGTGCTCCAGTACTCAAACCTCTACACCCTGCTTGCTCTCAGCTGCTACATTCCCTTTTTTTTTGCCTTCTCTCTTCTTCTTTTTTTAGGTCTCTTCATGCTAAATGAATCTTAGTTATTAAAAGAGAATATGCTTGTAGTGCAGTGAGTTTTGCCATTGCAGCCCATCAACGGCATTTGTGGGAGCTTGCGTAGGGTGGCTGTGGACTGATGCATTCAGATGTAATTTTCCCTATGCCTTTGGTGTGGCTCCAGGCTTAAAAAAGTTACTCTTTTGGACAACAAGACCCAAAATCCCCCAGCTAGTGTGGCCACGGGGGCATTCTGGGAGAAGGAGTGGCAAACAGTAGTATTTCCAAATGCTGGGTGTAGCGTGTGTAAATATGCTTCTCATAAGTACTCCTTAGTGGGGGAGCTGAATAAATATGTGCATATTGCTGAGTGATGCATGGAGTAAGTGAATATTTTGGCAGAGGTGGGACCCAAATCTTGGCCCAGGCAGAGGTGTGTTCAGCATAGATTTGCATGTTGGTATTACACACATCTTCCCCTCCATCAGCGTAGTCTGTTTGAATCAGAGCAGGTGGCTAAAGACTGCATGGTGTGGGCAAAGTTACTACAAATAACTGCAAACAACATTGCCATTGTCTTTTGGAGATTGTGATATTCACTGGTCCTTTTCAGTATCAAATGCTTATTCATATTTTTTCATATTAACGTACACACACACTTGTAAATCTTCTGAGTGACAGCCCATTACTACACCTTGCGTTGGTGAATTCCATAGTTTTAGCAGGATTCCTTGTGATTTACATGCTCTCAGTGTGTCCAGACAGATCTTGCTCTGGATTGTGGAAAGATGCTGCATTTTCTCTAGGCTTCATGTGTTTCAATGGGACAGAAGTCGCAGTCGCCCATGATCAGATGATGTCCTCCTCATGGTTGCTTTTCCTCTATCTGTGATTCAACTCATTACACCATCTCTTGGAAGCAATTGAAGAAAACCAGTGGTAGCATGGAGACAGACAGACTGAGCATATGTTTGTGGGAAGTTATTGGCAACTCCATTCCTGGAAGAAAAGGGGGAGTCCCTTGAAGTCCCCCTGTAGAGTGACTCTGAGTGGTGGAAGAGGTTGAGGTACTGATTCAGACGTGCTGATGCAATGAAGGAAAAGCATATCTTGGTTTCCTTCCTTCTCCCCAGGGGCCATCTTTTGCTTTCGCAACACTTTGTCATCACAACGAGAGAAACCACTTTTGGAAAACCCAGGTCTTCCAGAACAACCATAGTTGTAGCCCAGACTCTATGTTTTTAGGGTCTGTGTGCATGTGTACACACACACATACACACACATTGCCTCGGTCCATCAAATTCTGCACCGCACAGGAGTGAATGTAATCTGCGTTAAACCAAGGATGGGCTTCTCTTCCTGGTCCAGAGGCCAGTTGTCTGTCCTGAGAATCGCTGTGCCCTCTGAGGAGCAGCTTAGGGAGCTGGGTGTGTTTAGTCTGCAGGAGAGAAGGTTGAAAGGGGACGTGATAGCCTAGTTTCAATATCCTAAGAGATGTCATGTTGAGGAGGGAGCAGGCTTGTTTTCCGCTGCTCCAAAGACCAGGACAAGGAGCCATGGATTCAAGCTGCAGGAAAGGAGATTCCACCTGAACCTCTGGAAGAACTCCCTGACAGTCAGGTCTGTCCAGCAGTGGAATCTGCTGCTGCCTTCATGGAGTGTGATGGAGTCTTCTCCTTCTTTGGAGGTTTTTAAGCAGAGGCTGGAGGGCCATCTGTTGGGAATGCTTTGATGTGAGTTCCTGCCTAGCAGGGGGTTGGACTGGATGGCCCCTGGGGTCTCTTCCAACTCTATCGTTCTATGATCCTTTAAGACCAGCGTGGACTGCCAGAAATTATTCTTGTGGTGGTGGAGGTGATCATTTATTTATATAGCACCCTGAATGTACATGGTGCTTTACAAGTAAGAGAACCACAAGGTTCCTTGCCCTCAGGCATACAGTCTAATTAAGACATGACCCAAAAGGAAAAGGAGATGGTGATGTGAGAGGGGATTAAGTCCAGCAAATACTGCCAGTTGTGTTCCTCCAGGCCAGGGCAATGGGCATTGGGATGGAAGGTGGGTCTTTTGTGTGCTTCTGGGCCCAGGCATGATGGAGCTGTGTCTGCTTCTTTTTCTCCTCCCTCTAAAACCAAAAAAACAAAAAGGAAGACCAAAAAAAAAAATCAATTTCTAGTTTTTTTCTTATTTTTAATTTTTTAATGTTAATAGTGCAGAGATGGAGGGGTGTTGACTACCTATTTAAAATGTGAATTTCTACTCCAGTTCATCCTTTCATGGTGGGGTGGGGGACAGAAAATGCCCAGTCCAGGGAGTCTGGAGGCATTGAGGGCCACACAAACTGCCTTGAGGGGCCACATGCCCCCCACCGTCAGCTTCACCTAGCCCAGCCTTGGCCCAATCTCTGCAACGCTACTTAATCTTGGAGATTTTATCCTCCATGGAGAAGTGAATTTTCTCTGTGTCTGCATGCCTGTTTCCTATGTAGAAGTTCATTCCATCTGCATCCACCCTGCAAAACTGCTTCATTGGAAGGAATGTTAATTCTCCACACACACACACAAAATGTGTTTATTGCCTGCATCAGCTCTGTGAAACTGCTTAAACCCAGGGCGTTATATTCTCTGCAAGAAGTTCATCTGATTTGCATCCAGCTC
This sequence comes from Ctenosaura bakeri, assembly GCA_948474755.1. NCBI lineage: Eukaryota > Metazoa > Chordata > Lepidosauria > Squamata > Iguanidae > Ctenosaura > Ctenosaura bakeri. The sequence goes on from CAOLHI010002293.1 coordinate 119,205, forward strand.
TGCCAAACTGCTTAATTCAGGAGAGGGATTCAGCTTGGTGCTGCAACCTTGCTTCCCATTCACCTCCACAACTGGAAACTTAGTCAGCTCACCCTCGAGGGTGTGTTTTTAAATCATTTTTAAGTAGTTCAACAGATCTTGCCCACATACTTTCATGTGTGGGCTCCCAACTGTAAAAGGCCAGAAGCATGGGTTTGTTTTTGTAATGAAAGTGGAGGTTCTCAAGAAACCACATCTTGCACCTGGCACCACCACCACCACCACCGGCGTTGCTTTTGTTCCTGCACTTCCATGGAATCCCCGAGTACTCACCAGTCCTGCCTATAACCCTGTTCAACCAGACAGGTTACTTTCCTCTCGGCAGAACTAGTCACAGTAAGTCTAAAGTCCCGTGTGTTTCAACAGGATGGCTGTGACTCACGGATATGAGACATGCTCCCTTTTATACATCATGGAGTACCAAAGTCAGGATTATCCATGCTGTGATGTGTAACTATAAACTGGATTTGTTTATAATTGTGAAAGATGGATGGTGAAGAAAGCTGAACGGAAGAGATCAACACATTTGAAATGTGGTGCCAGAGGGGAGTTCTGCAGATTCCCTAGTCTGCCAAAAAGACAAATAAATTGGCTCAAGAGCAAATCAAAGCTGAGCTCTGCCTGGAAGCCAAGGTAACTCAACTGAAGCTGTCGCGCTTCGGCCATGTCAGGAGAAGACACGATTCCCTAGAAAAGACAGTAATGTTTGGGAAAGTGGAAGGCAGTGAGAAAGAGAAAGACCTCATTGCAGATGGATAGACTCCATCTAGGATGCGCTGCATCCCGCACATGGAAAAAATCAGTTCTATCTCCCCTCCCAGTCCCAGGGGTAAAAGAGGGGGGTCTGTAGGAGGCCCAGCTGCACAGTTTCTTAGAAATGAGAACAAGGGATGGCGTTAAGGATGCCAGACATACAGCATGTGCATCTAAGGGAGTGTCTGTATGGTCTCCTCACAGGCATGCAAAGAGATTGCCGTCCCATTTCTTGCTCTCTTCCAGCCCTTGAGTTTGTTGGCAGGCGGGGTGCGTGCAAGGAGAGGAGTTGAGGTCAGCTGCAGAGTGCATTTGGTCATGTCACCAAACCAGTGGACGCTGGGCAGGGATAGTGGAACCCCCTCACCCCATCTCATTTAATCACTTCCAACCCTTGGCACAACAAAATCTACTGGAATCACAGAATCCCTTGAATGTATGAGAGAGAAAAAAGGGGATATCTGCATGAGTAAGAAAGGAACAACTGAGTTTTTACTAATGGCAAGCTCAACAACGCACAGCTGGTCTGCCGCTTTCCCACCATCCTAGTTGCATGATTCTCCCAGAAAAGCCGCTTCTCCTCTAAGTATACAGAGGGAGGGAAATGGAAAGCCCCTACTTCTAATCTGGCCTTCCAGAAACTCACCCAGTGCTCTGAGATCAAACTGCTGTTATTATCTCCTTCCTTGCAACTTGTCCTCAGCTGCAATGGCAAGGCTATTCTCCCTTGTTAAGGTGGTTGGGAAGATTACTGAGGTGTGAACCACTTCAGGAAATCATAGGCAATATGTAAAACAGTGCCCCTTCTTTCTTTCCTTCCTTCCTTCCTTCCTTCCTTCCTTCCTTCCTTCCTTCCTTCCTTCCTTCCTTCCTTCCTTCCTTCTTTTCCCAATGCTTTCCATATTCTGTTTTTTCCTCGATCTGTCTCACACCTTCCCTTCTTAAAGTGTGTCTTGGGCACATACTTAAGAACAATGACCTGTACAGGATGAAAATGCAACCAAGAAGCGTCCTGGAACTGTTTTTAAGGTGGGCAGGGCCCATCATTGTTAGGTGGCTTGTGATTAATTTTGCCTACTTGAAGATCCTTGCAGGAAGAGGGCAAATTACTTTTCCCATGCGTTGTCCTCCAGGCATCTTTAAATATAAAGCATCGTACAAGCTCAAGGTGTGCATAGAAGTGCCCTCCGTGGGTTCTTTGTAGCTTGGGACAGGGTAGGTTGCAGGCCAAATTTATGATTCCTGGGAGAGCTCTGTGACCACTCTGTTAGTGCTTGATCATTTAGTACACTTCGGATTGAAAATGCCAGAGGAGGCACAACTGCTTAAAGGTTTTGGGGGTCCAATTTTGCAAGAGCAATTCTGGGGGAATCTCAGCTGCCCTCCAACCTAGTGTTGGGAAGGCTGGACCTCCCCACCACCACGTCCCTTGTTCTGGGAGTTTGCAAGCAGCAGCATCCTAACAGGGGTTCTTGAAGGAACCCAAGCTCATGGCAAGTATCTGTTCTTGGGACTGACCTGCATTGGCCACTGGTGTCGCGTGTTAAAAGAGGCCTAGCTGTTTGGCATCCAAGGTTTATGGGTAAGTGGGGCAGCTTTGCCTGAAGTCCTAGGCCCTCAGTTCCTGGCCAAGTGTGGAAATCTCTATTTTGAATGGTGGGAACTGGCTAGGGATGACCTAGCCGCTTTCCGGAGCCTTCAGGCCCCGAAGTTCCAGCTGGGGTCCAAGGAACCTTGGCATTGCTTGGAAGTTTCATCTGGGTTCATCAGTGGAAAGATCACTGACAGCAAAAGGAAAAGGGAAGGAAAAATCCTCTTGGCCTGTCAGTGCTCTTCTCCCTTAAATGGGGAGTAGCTGCAGGGGAAGCAAAATTATGGGATGAGGCAGAGCTTCCAGCCTTCCTTCCTAGCATGTGGGTTTCCTGGAAGCTGGGGTACGGGATGAAGGAGTGGCTAGTTGTCTGGGTTCATCCAGTTTGGGTGTTCTTGTTGCACCCTTTCTTTATTATTTTCTGAGAATTCATTCCCATTAGATCTGGGATCTTCTCCTGCCTTCCATCCCCTGTCACCGCCCCCCCCATCTCATAGTACCAATTCGTTGAACATTATTGTGGACGTGTAAAGAATGCTTCCAGGTAGCTGTGTCCTCAACAAGGCTGCCTTAACATATCAAGTCATCCCGTCAAGAAAGCAGATCAACTACCAAGAGCTTTTTTGCACTTTGAGACTTCTCTGTAAAAAAAAATTGTTTGCCAAAAAAAAAAAAAGCCCATTTGGTTTGGCCTTAAAAACTTGGGTTTGGTGCCAAATGCAGTATATTTCACAGAAAATATTCTGTTTTCACTTTGTGAGACAGAAGCCAAACTAAGGCCTTGGTGCAAGGAACATTTTTTTTTTCACAAAAAGGGCCAAAATGCGGGGGAGGGAAAGGCCTGCCAAAAAGGCACAAAGCTCTCATAATCTTTGCTGGTAGATTATGTGCATAAGCAATCCAAAGGCAACCAGGAGAGGGCTTTTTGAAACTGACTATCGTTGCATGCAGGAACAAAAGAAGAAGAAATTTCCATCTGGATGCTACAGTGCAGACCGTATAGCTGTCTCCTTTCTGCCCAGACATCTCTTGTTTTCTTTCCATTCCCTGCTTGTAAATATTTTGCTTTCCTCTGTTGCAGGCTTTGCCGTCGCCCAGTGCATCAACCAGCACAACCCCTCACCGCTCTCGTCGCCGTCCCCTTCCTCCAGCGGAAGCACCGGGCGCTGCGATTCAGCCGCAGCCAGTTCTGCGTCGACCCCTTCGGTGATCCAGAGCCCGTCAGGTATTAAAATATTTTGCTTTTAGCTCTCATGGCCCTGAAGCCTGACAAGGCTCTTTGGTAAAATACTGCCTGAACTTCATTATACAGTGGGCCTGTTGTATCCACAGGGGATTGGTTCCTGAACTCCCCATGGATACCAAAAAATATGCATGCTCAGGTCAGCCTCGCAAGGCTTTCAGAGAGACTGTGAACGCAAGGCAAGGCTTAGAAGCCCCAGTGGTGGAGGGTGGCAGCAGCAGAGGCAGCAGCAAGCCCCACCAGCTGCTCACTTCTGCTTTGCAAAGGAACCCCACCACCTTGAAGTTAGGAGCGGGCAGCTCATATACCCCAGGGTAAGCTGAAATCATGTCTCATGAGCCCCACAAATACATTGGACCCACTGTAAAGTGGCTCTTTAATCTTATTGGTATTTTATTTCATATCATCAAACAGAAGTTTAGGAGAAGGTTATCCAGGAGGGTTCAGGTGAGTCCTCTATTATGCAGATGGGAATGAATCAGGTCATACCAACCTCTATTAGAGTAATTAATAAAAGAGTCCATATTAGAACAGACTCTCTGTGGTTGGTCTCCTCTTTTGTCATGCGTGTACGTGTTCTACTTTTCCGTAAGGTCCAGGGACCAGAGTCTTTTTTCTTTTTTTTGCAACCGTGAAGGGGCAAGTTCCTTGCAACTTTCTCCAACACTAATTGTTTCTCTGGCTCCCACTAGTCCAGCCCCCCGCCAGGCATACACACACAACTGACTGAGAGCTGCCCATCCAACCCTCTGTTTAAAAACCTCCAAAGGAGAGTCCACCTCTCTGAGGAAGTCTGTTCCGTTGTCAAAACAGTTCTTCCAGTCAAGAAGTCCTTCCTAATATTTGGGGGAAATCTCTCTCCTTGTCATTTGAATCCATGCGTTTGTGTCCAAGTCTCTGGGGCAACAGAAAACAAGTTTGGTCTGCCTTCCCTTCAGATATTTAAAGACGGCTCTGTCGTATCACTCCTCGGTCTTCTCTTCTCCAAGTAAACATGCCCAGTTCTTTCTCCACATCCTTCCTGCTACAGTCAGTCCATGCCTGGGGGAGATGATGCTGTTGCTAGGAGCCTCCAGCTGCTTTGTGCATCCAGGTGTAAAGACAGTGTGCAAGGACACAATACCTCCTTCTGCGCCGACCTTAAACGTTCTTGTGCTGACATAACCATAGATTACACCAGCCCCCACCACCTCCCCAAATCTGGCCAGTAGTTATGATGGTTATGTAGTCTTTCTATCCCAAGAGCATCAGAACACCTCCATTAATAAATTGCTGGAAAACATGAGTGTTACACTCCTGTCCCGTCTGTGGACCTTCTCTAGACATCTGATTGACTGTTCTGAGAAAAGCGTGCTGGACTAGATGGAACCACCCTTTCTGCATTTCACACACTGCTCTTGGCTTCATGCAGAAGTTACCTTTGCTGGGCTGTTCCACCTTTGAATGTGGATCTGGTCCAATTCAGCAAGGGCAGCATAAACCTCAGCTGCCTGGGGTTTTTTTTTTCTTTGCTTGTTTTTGCTTCCTCGGCTCTCCGATCGATTAAAGCCTGCAAGACGCAGAAGAAGAAAGAAGAGCAGAGCCATCTGTTGCTTTTAAAAGAAATCTATTTCCAGCAAGATGTTGCTAGTAGAAATTACTGGCAGCTGTACGTCAAAGTTCGCAGCCTTAAGAAGCAGCCAGCAGGTTTATCCCATTTATTATTATTTTTTTAAAAAAGAAAAAGTTCAGAAGTGGTTTAGATGCATATGATTGAGAAATCGAAAACGATGTCTCTGGAGGCAGGGAGTTTTCAAACTGGACATCCTGGTAGTTTGCAGAGGCTGTGATGAGAAATCAGCTTTGCAAGCGCAATCATTGCAGTGAGAGATCAATAAGACAGCTTGCAGGTTTTTCTAGCATTCTTCCTGTAGGAGCCTGCCCAAGTTTTAAAAGGGTCCTTCCCTCAGTCCCACTGCCGTCAGAGGCACATCTTTAAGAGACAGGGCCTTCTCAGTGGCTGCTCCCAGGAAAGAGGGCTGCTTTTAATAAAATAACTTCTTCAGTTGCTTTTTTTTAAAAAAAAAACTTTCTATTATCATAATGATTAGGGGAGGTTTTAAACTTTATTTTGTTTTAATTCACCTAAGCTGCCTCAATTCCAGGGCCTAAATATCCCCAAAGCATCAGATCCTGTCTGATTGTGGAAGCTAAGTAGGTTCAGCCTTGGTTAGTACTTGGATGGGAAACCACCAACAAATTCCAGGTTGTGTTTCAGAGGGAGGAACTGGCAAAAGCAACTCTGTGGATTCCTAGCCTAAGGAAACCCTACCAAATTCACAGGGTCACTGTAAGTCAACAGACACCTTAAAGGCACCCAGAGGACTGAGAAACACTCTCTATACTAAGAGAAAGGCAGAAATAAATATGTACATTTTTAAAAGTCATTTACTGTAGTCTCCAGTCCGGCCTTTTATTTTTCACAGCTCCTCCAGAGAATGGATAAGGGCGGGGAGGTGGGGGAGGCTAGAAGTTTGCAAACCAAAACTCTTTTACTGGTATCTTTCTCTTTTCATTTTTGGTCTGGGAAGTAAGGAAAGTCCCTGAACTTCCTGTCAATGATGACCGAAGGGAACTTTTATGGTTCCATCTTATGGATCAAAGTACGTTCCCTGAACTGTTTTTTCACCCATCGCCAAGGATTTGGGATCAGAGAACCTTTGGTTTTTGGCCTCTGGCCCCAAGGAGGCAATTGCAAAATGTTAGCAAGATCACTTCCTGTCTATTTTTGCCACCTGACCACCCTACCTTGCCCACGGCAGCTCCGCCTAGCCCAGGGCACAGAAGGGGAATTCCTCAGCCTGACTAGAAGCGTACCCAACCTTTAGAAAGAGCAAAGTCCAAGGTAACTTAGGCAGAGGACACTGTCATGAAATGAAAGCTGGATGAGAGTTTGTTCATGCGTGGTGTAATACCCTCCATGGTGTGTTAGATTTAGATCCCTGTCCTCCTGCCGAAATCACTTCCCATCGACACTTTCCTGTCTCCGTGTCTGTCATTGCAAAATAGCCCAGGCAGTTGTTATCTGTTGCGGTAATTAGTCCATTCTGGAAGAGAAGAAGCAGTGGTTCCATTCCACGGAAAACTACTTCTTTTCCAGAAATCTGTGTGTGTGTGTGTGCATGTGTGTGCTGAATTCCGTGGTTTTTCCTCTGTCTCTTCTCCCCCACTTTTTAAAAAATTGCTTCCCGTTGGATCTTTAATGATAATTTTTTGAAGAAAATTAAAAGATGCTGCACTCAGCTTTGACTCTTATCCAAGTACAGTATTTCAGCCTCCCTGTCTACACGGAGTGGATTTATCCCTTGTTCTAATTTATCACCCACTCCATCTGGAGATGGAGCGTGCCAGCGCAATTTATGATCGTTAAGCGGGATGGAATATTGCTAACCCACCAGAAATCTGTAAAAGATTGCTCTTGCTTTGTTTTTAAGTAGATCATTCAAGTCTAGTTTCAGAAAGCTTCCCCTCCTGGACGGTTTCCTTGTCTTTGAATTCTGTACTGCTCTTGTCAACCACAGCAAGTGGTATTTTTTAGGAATTTTTAGGGCCACCATAAGTCAGAAGTGACTTGAAGGCACACAACAGAAACAAATCAGAGCAAGGGGAAATTATTCTCCCCTTTTGTTGGCCTATCCCTAAACTATCTGGCTGGGTGAGTGATTCTCAGAGTAGTAGGCCCAAAAAGTAATCTTTTCTAAGTTCTTGGAAAGGATTGTGTGCTCTGCTAGCCCCTTTTCGCACTATATACTTATATGATTCCACTTTTAACGGCCATGGCTGCATACCCCCAAGCTGTCCTTATTTGCCAGAGACAGTCTCAGTATATCTTCTGCCTTCCCACTTTCCCAGCTGCTTTTAATGTGTCCCGGTTTGTCTTTCGTCCTCCCTCTTTCCCATTTGCTTCTCAGCCAGCTTCAGCCGTTGCAAACTGAGCTCAAAGAGCAAGAGTAGTTTGCACTCCGTTAACTCAGCCAGAGGGAGAAGAGAGGTAGAGGCAGAATCTTGCCCTTCGCAGGAGGGTCAGGCAAAAGCAGACTGCTGCAGCCTCTCCTAGCTTGTGTGTCCTTATGTATTTGCACCATTTGCCATCTTGGCCACATGTGTCCTGGTTTTCATCTGTGAAATGTTGGAGCTATGGGATATGTCATTTGGTGAGTCCCTAAGGCTCTCTAGCTGCAAATTCCAAGTCCCCTTCTCTAAAGCAGCCAATCCTGGGATTCCCTAGAATGATGAAACCATGGCATGTAAAGTGGAATCATAGTGCTATAACTTGTCTAGTGTGGAAGGGCCCCTGGTCTGTCTCAGCTGGCCGTGGTTGTTCTGTTGTGACTCTTAACCATGTTCTCCTTCCTTCTCCTTCCTCCTGTTACCCATCCATAACCCCCACCTCCGTCGCTCAAGGCTTCACGTGATCTGTCACTGTGTTTCCCTCTAGTCAAATCGGGGAGGAAAGGACGGCGCCGGGTGTTCAGTCTCTCGGAGGCTGACGGTCACGGCGGACACTGGGTTTAGGCCTTCCGGCAGCAGTTGTGGCGGCGAGAGCGGCGACCGTCCTTGCAAAGCTCCCTCCAGGCAGGTTGCTCCATGGGTGTGCACTTGTGTGTGTGTATGCGTGTGTGCCTTCTCCTCCTCCTCCTCCTTTCTCCAGGAACCTGGTCACCCTCCTGGCCGGACATCACAGCCACCCTCTCCAGTGTGCTTCCAGCCCTGTTTGTGGTCCAGTCTTGCGTCTGCTGTCCTTTCTCAAAGCCCAGCCCCTCATTCTGACTCTCTCTTGCCCTCCCTGGGTTGAAACAGGTACAGAAGCTCCTCCAGCCGGCTAGTGGAGGATAGATAATAAATATTTCAGGGCTCTGCCTTGGAGAAGAGGGGGTGCAGTTCAACTACCCAGGCTCCTAAGCCCTTGGCACTTGGGGCAGGAGGAGGGCAAAAGGCTTGTGTCAGCCCAGGAGCCAGGAAAGGGCAGAATGGGGCTACAGAGGCTCCCCAACTCACACACACACACACCTCAAAAGTTAAATTTCTCAGCTTCAGGGAGGGTTATTTTTGTCTTAATTTGAAAGAGGGTTGCTCTTTTGAGGCACGTGTTGGCTATTTTCTTCTGCCTTTGTGTTCATTTTGCAATGAGTTCTGCTGCTTGGTTTTATCGTTTTTCTTTAACGCCGCGATCTGTTTGCCTCCGCGCTGTATATTTTTATTTGAACCTGTCTTTTCTTGACCCTGGCAACAATATGGAGCTGAGCAACTTCTTTCGTCTCCCGTTTTCCTACATCACATATATGCCTATCTCTTTTTTTAAAAAATATTTCATTTCTCTTTGCCCAGCTGGGAGCCCACTGAATGGACTACAGTGCCCATGCTGCTGGTGGAGGGACAATGGGAGTGGTAATCGAACACACTGGAGAGGGCTACCCTCATCACTACTGTGTGCACCTATTTTTTTTCCTTTAAGCACAGATGGTGGCAGCCAGTGGGTTTGGTTCCTCCGTTTGAAATTATAGTTCTTCCTTATGCAAACGTTCAGCAAAATGCAAACAAAAGCTTTTTTTCACACAAGGGGACCGTACTTCTTGCCCAGGTATTGTAAGGGGAGGTTAGGAGAAAGAAAGGGCAATTACCCCTTGCCACTAAGCTCTCTTCCTGGGCAGAAGAAGAAACATTGAAAACAAATCCTCTGATGTGCATTTTTAATATGCCTGCTCCATGGGCCTCCGACACAGACCTGGCCAGATATCTGCCAAGCCTCTGTGTTCTTCCAAATCTGACAAATAATTTCAGGGAAGGGGAGAGCCAGCAATCTTTTGCAGCAGGCTACCCAAAGAACCGGCCGTCAAAAAGCCCTCGCCTCAGTTCTGCACGTTATCGATAGCGGCAGCTACAAGGGGCAGGTCTTAATTTACTGTGAAAGCTTTTGTCGTTAGGGCTGATCAGTCGACGTGTCCTTGTAGCCGGACTGAAAAGTGCTGTAAAGATGGTGCTCGTTCATAAGTGGGCACCTCGGCTGGCTAGTATTTCTGATGGCAGAGACTCGCGTGGGTCCCCACGGGTGTAGATTCCAAGAGCACAGGGTGAAAAATATGTTGAACAGAGCGTTTCTCAGCAGGAACCATCTGCACCCCTACAGAGCTTTGCTGGGTGCAGTGATTTTCTTTTTTTGGGACACTAAGTCTTCACTGAGGGCCGCCTCTTGGTGAAGATGGGTCACATTTGATAGGTGGAGGCAGCAGGGCAGACAAGACCTCTTGTTGCTATGGTTCTGCCATCCCAGAACATCTTTTTTGCCCACAGTGTAATCCTGAGAGATGTCCTTCTCTCCCGAGCACCCCAGCTACACCTGATCTAGTCTGATTTTGGAGTCTAAGCAGGGCTAGCCTTGTTAGTCCTTGGATGGGAGTCCACAGTGGCATAGCCATGGTGGTGCAATGGTTTGAAAGGTAGACTAGAACTCTGGGAGTTCTTTGGATCCCTGCTCAGCCAGGGAAAGCTATGAAGAATGCCTAAGCTAGAAGAGGCTGCAGGAGTTTGCTTTTGCCTGAACCGTCCTCTCCTCTCCCTGCCTGCTAAGTTAATTGAGCACAAGTTACTCTTGCAGTTTGTAGCAACTGAAGTAAGTGGAGGAGGAAAGTGGGAGGAAGAGGAGAAAGAAGTGGGACGTTTAAAAAGCAGCTGCAAAAATGGGGTGATGGAGGCATAACCAGGACTGTCCCTGCCAAATGAGGACAGATGGAGGGTATGCTCTAAGCCCGTGTGATCTCCCTGCAAAGCTGGGGCTCTCTGAACAATCGCGGCAGAGAGGGTGGTCTCCTGGGATCATGTCCAGGACTTAATCGACACACTGGACCACTCAGCCTTCGCCCACCACAGTGAAACCATCACTGACAGTTGCTGTTGGACTGCCTTTCCCTTCCTGCTTGTCTTGGCCAGGCTTACTTTGTGTACGGAGGGCATCATCCACCTCTCTCTTCCTCCCAACCAAGCGTGTGGAGAAAGGAGAAAGGACCCAAGTCAAAGTGGCAGAGAGGTGCCACGACCATTGCTTAGTTTGGTCCTCCTGTATTTTTTTTTCCTCTTGTTGAACCAGCAGCGGCACAAGGCCTCCTCCACCTGCACCGTCTGAACTTTGCTTGTCACCGTTTGCCTCTTTCAGTTCACAGAAGCATCATGTTTTTCTCAGCAGCCTCCCCCGGCTCTGGCGGCAGCAGCGGCAGCGTTAGCATGCTTCGTGTGTTTTTCTTTACAGCAGCCCCATGTGGCTTCCTGCCCTTCTCAGTAGCCGGCCTTTTAAATAGCAAAGGGACCCTCCGGGAGGGGGTTCCTTCTGCGTTGTCGCTTCTGCTCTCACCTCACCCAGAGAGAAGGGAAGCCCCCTCCGAAACAGTTCTGGACAGGCACCCAATGTGAAAAGGGTGGTTTTGTTTCTCTGACAGTTAAGAGCAAACATTGGTCCGGGCCCTTTCTCTCGAAAGGAGATTAAATCTTATCCATGAAAGGAGCTGCTGCCTCTCTTCCACCTCCTCTCCTCCTACAGAAAACGTACAGTTTTCTTCACTGGGGTGATTGCATAGAATTGCAGAGTTCCAAGGGTGACCCCAGGGGCCATCTAATCCAACCCTCTTGCCATGGTTCTTGGGGGACCCTTAAGGATCTGCCAGAAGTCAGAGCTGACTTTATAACACACAGCCACAAGTTACAGTAGAAACAGAGCTTGGCTCACAAGAAAACACTGTGGTTTTTATTAGGCAAAAGAGACACTTAGAATCATAGGACCTTGGAGCCGGAAGGCCCATCTGGTCCAACCCTGTTTTTCCCTGCCGAAACCCACAGCCAAAGCACTCCCGAAAGATGACCGTCCAGCCTCTGTTGAAAGACTTCCAAAAATGGAGAGTGAGCTCCTATTCGAGCAAATCCCTTCCACCGTTCAACAGCTCTTGTGGTCACAAAGTTCCTCCTGGCGTCTAGGTGGAATCTCTTTTCTTGTCATTTGATTTGCCTTTATTTTTGTTCCCAGCATCTCTCTTCTTCCTCCCCTTCTGCCCCTTTCCCTGGGCTTGCTTTGCCTGTTTGAAGCTTTATCTTCCTTTGGCTTTCTGTACAATTTTTGTAGATTCTGTTCAAGCAGATGCAACTATGGAGGGCGGGTCATGGGGGTAAAAATGAGGGCATTGTCCCCCCAAATCAGAATAAAATTTCCCTTCAGTCCCCAAATTTCTAGCATTTGCCATAACTTAAAAACTTCAGTTGAGCATTCGGAAATACAGTTTAGGCACCCAGTGAAATGGGGCAAACAAAGTGACCAAGGGAAGAAGGCAAACTCAGCACCACCAGTTGGAAACATGTTGAAGGCGTGCGACAACAATAAAATGATGGTCTACACTCTAAGGTTATTAATTTTCTTAACAGAAAGGCACGTGGTGTTTTGCAAGTAAAAGAGGACTATTCACCTCCCCATTGTGCTCAGCTAAAAATCTGGCACAGGGGAGAATATGGAGGGAAGAGAGGGCAGTGGAAGCAAAGGTGGGAAGAATGCAGACATTTTTTAAAGGGATGGTGGAATATTTGTCCCTCTGTCTTGATGTTAGAACCCTGTGTCTCATGATGCTGGACTCACTGGAAAAAATAATAACAGTGCTGGGGAAAAGAGGAAAGCTGCCAGGCGGGTGGACTGATTCAGTCTAGGAAGCCATGGCTGCCCTGAGTTTGCAAGACCTGAGCATGGCAGGGAATGACCGGTGCTCGTGGAGAGAAAGACAAACAGACAGACATCGAGTGGAAAGATGGATGGATGGATGGATGGATGGATGGATGGATATCACAGAGACAGAGAGATGAGCACAGCCAGCTGTCCTTTTTGACTCCCCGGGGGGGGGTGTCTCCAAAGGTGGCAGGTGAGGAACATTCATCCCCTTGGGCCTCATTGGACTGCAACCCCCAGCATTCCTCACCGTTAGCTGTGCTGGCCAGGGCTGCTGGGTGCAACAGTCCATCAGGAGAGCTGCCCAATTCCCAGCCCTCAGTCTCAGGTCTTGTGACACATTGACCCCTCTGCCACCATTTCCTAGCTAACAGGAGTGGCTCTTGGGCAAGTTAGTCCTGCTTGTTATCGGTGGAACATAACAGGGCTGTGGGTCTGTCTCTTTCTTCTCTTTCACAGATGACTCAGCGGCCCCCGAGCAGCCCCCAGCAAGCTCTTCCTCCTCCTCCTCTGGCCACCTGTCGGTCACAGACGATTTCTCTGTACCTATCTCGAAATCCAGCAAGGTCCTGGGCAGGACCGGCGAGGGGGAGACGGCGAACCTCTCGCCCAGCCTGATTCCCGCCCCGCAGCCCACCATCTCCCTCCTCTCCAACGACAGCACGGACACCCTGAGCGTCGAGTCGCTCACGCTGGTCCCGCCAGTCGACCCGGACAGCATCTTGGCCGTCAGCAGCGTTCTCCAGGCTCCGGCCTCGGAAACGGAGGTTTGCGTAGAAACCAGTGACAGCTATCCGAGTCATCCTTCGGATTGTGACAAAGAGTGACGGCCGGGGAAGGAAGGGGCACGCCATTTCCCTTTTCACGTGCTGGGAAACTGTGGTGAACTCCCCAACACAAACACACACACACACCACAACCCTGTTGCCTGGGCTGCTTAGAAACAATAAACGCTCGCTGTTTTTCTGAAACAAAACAAAAGCACCAGGAAACTCAGTTAAAACTACAGTACTGGTATTGCACACTGGTGTTTGGGGGCACTGCAGCCGGGGAATAATTTAAGGGAATTGATCACGGCTGGTGTTCTGAGACCCCTTCCTTTCTTTGCTACTGTTTTTGTTTTGAAAGCTACCAGGATCATTTCCTTGTATGAACCTTGTTCCTGGCAGAAGTGGTGAAGCAAAGAGAACTCAGTTGTGTTGTGATCCCAGCCGGTTTCCTGTCTGGGAAGGCTTTCTGCTTCGCCTTGAGAACAGGGCGGTTGACCAGGGAGTTTCAGGAGAAGAAGTGTGGGTTTCTTTCTGCCCCACTCCAAACTTGGACATATCCCTCTTCCTGTCTTGCAAGCCACATTCAGTTTATTTTATTTTCCTCCGCCTTTTTTTTTTCCTTTACCACAGCGTTCAAAGGCATGACTATGGGAAACGCCAGCCGAGCTGGCTGCTTGCAGTTTATAGAACTGTAAAATTTAATATTCGACTTGTGCGTGTATTCTTTCTGTGTTAATAATTTTAACTTAAAAGTTGTATGCACATCTGTTGCGGGTGGGGGGGTTGCAAACACACACAATCTGAACTTTTTTGTGGGGGGGATGTAATTCTTAAAGGGCTTCTTTGGATGAACACAGAGTGGGAATCTCGGGCCGAGTTTTGTGTAAAGAATTTCAGAGGAATGTAAAATATTTTAGCATACTGGCGTTCTCACTTATTTTGTTGTTTTTGTCATCTTTTCCGCTTGGGTGTGTATGTGGTCCCCTTTCGCTGTCGGATGGGAATTCATTTATATACAGGTCTACCTCCATTAGCAAAGTCAATGTGTTCCTGGGCATTATTTTTTGGACAGAAAATTTGGTCCCAGAGGTAGGACTAACAGAAAAAGAGGGATAGGTTCCTACATCACAGGAAAAAAAAAACGTTTCAATATATTTCAGTAAACTTTTTATCCAAAATGAACAATACAAAGACGTGAAATGAAACAACCAGGTCAGTTAAGCCTAGCATTTCGAACTTTCTTGAGACCTCTTCCAAAATGCATCCAGAGGCAATTTATTTTTCTTTCCCCAGCCTCTACTTCTCCTACAGTTTCTATGTTCTACTCCTGTTTTTTAACATGCTGGGCAGGTGCAGGGGTCTGGCAGTGGAAACTTATCTGCTGTCCTGTTTTTCTCTCTGTTTTGCAGTTTGTGCAGCTGACTAAGGGATTCTGGAGGCAGCTGCTGTTTACCTCGCCTTTTGCAGGCAGGCACACACACTTCCAATAGGGTAGTGTAGATTCCCACTCTTTTGCAGCCCAAGCTTCGTTGCATTAGTTACTGCAAGCTGCTGCAACCTGGCCTGTGTTTTCTCAGCCCCCTCCTCCCATTGCTACTAAAATTCTTCCAGCTTCCTCCAGGAAAAGGAAGACTGGGCAGCTGTAAAACAACTTGTAAAAAGGAGCTTTGTTAAGTTTTTTAACCGAGGCTTTGTTAGTTTTATTAACTGAGACTATGTTAACTGAAGTGTGCCCATATGGTTGAATTCAGTTCATGTACGACTGGCGGAGAACTTGCTTGCCCGTTGGGATCTTTGTTTCCTGACACTCAGCATCAAAACCTAATTTTCTTTGCCGCTTCCCTGCCTTCATTGCTCAGTTCGGCAAAACAGGCTTTGAGGCTGTAAAAACAACCCACCTTAAAAACCAAACATCTTTTGTTTGGCATAGAGTTTGCGGGCTGCACCCCTCCTTTTTGGACGGCCAGGAATGCGTACGCCAATTAAAACTTTTCTAGTCTTTAAGGCAGGGATGGGCAACCGTGGGTGAGGTGCAGACACCATTTTCCAAACCCCTACTCAGGCCCCTAAAGAACTAATGCTGCCAAAAATGAGCCCAAAACAAAACTAGCAGGTTTTCTCTTGTTTTGATATGTGTTTCAGGAATGTGTCTGGCTTATCCGCTCTTGGCTACCTGTAATAGCGCTGCCCAAAATGGTGGTCCATGAGCCATTGGCTGGTGGCCCCTAGTGAGTTTCCAGGACAGAAAGAAACAGAAATATTGTACTGGTCCTTGGCACGTTAGGATGGATGGATGGATGGATGGATGGATGGATGGATGGATGGATGGATGGATGGATGGATGGAGGATTTGCAGATGGATGGATGGATGGATAGATAGATAGATAGACAGACAGACAGATAGATAGGAGAGAGAGAGAGGATTGTTGGTCCCCCAAATCAGATAGCTTTGAAAGCACTACAAAATTAATGAGCAAATTTTCCGCTCAGAAAAAGCATGCTTTAAAATTAAGCGCAGGACTCTTCTGAGTGTTATCGCTGCCGCTGGCTAACACCACTTGCAAAACCCCCAAAATTCATGTTGCAGGGTTTAAATGTTAATTGGGAGTGTCCCTGCCTCTGGGAACAGTTGGGAGGCTGTGGCTTGGAATATTCTTAACATTCCTGCAATTTGAGAGGAGGACCCATCGAGCGCATGGGTGCATGGTGTTCATTTGGCAACGCCAGTATATCTAGCACACTATTGACTGGAAGATGCCTTATAAACCCAGACCTGAAGGTAGTATCTTATACGGACGGGGAGAACCGATGCTAAGGCTGAAAATAGCTTCATGGCCGTGAAAGGAAAAAAGAAATCAATATGGAAGAAGCTCATAAAAGTTATGATGTGATAATTAAACAGTGGGACGTGATTAATGGCTTCGGAGCCGCTTGTGGCAGTTGCCCTTTGAATAACGAGGAACATGCTAGAAATACAATAATTAGCCAGTAATTGAGTGCCTCACCCACTGATAAGTAAAAGGGGTTTTATTCATGAAACAGGAGGAGAGCCGTGGAGACTCCACCTTTTTTTTCTTTTACTCTCTTTGTAAGAACAACAGCAAGGTGCGGATGTAGATTTCTGTCGTCATCTGCACGCATCGTGTGGGAGGAATCGACCAAGAGGTTTGTGCAACCTGAAGGACAAACAAAATTCTCTGTTTGGCCCTGGCTTTCCATGGACTGCAGCTCACTTGCGTCTGACTCATGGGGCCAAGCAATATCGGAGTGTGGTCGAAATGGAGAAAATGTGAACAGGCAAGCCAGGGGGAGCAGCGGCAGTTTGCTTTTGCCTGGGCCTACTGGGAAGAGCAAGATTCTGTCTCCTCTCCTCTCCTTTTCCTCCTTTAGTTGAGTGCAAACTACTTTTGTACTTTGAACTCAGTTTTGCAGCAATGGAAATACAGTTGGCCTTCCACATCGCCTGGGTTAGCGACACAGGGCCCCTGCAAAAGCAGAAAAAATGCGGATTTCAAAAGGCATGGTGTGGAGAGTAGGTACCCAGGGTCCAAAGCAGGTCAAGAAAAGAAGAGGGAAAAGGGGGCGGCATGGTGTCCCTATTCTTCCTCCCCCTCTTGCCCATCTTCCTCCTTGAGTGTCTGGGGCATTGGGAGAGGGGTTGGGGTGCTGAGAAATTGGGCTGGGGTCCTTCCTTAGCTGGGAGAAAAGACTGGAGACAGGTTTTTAAAGGGTTGCACAGCCTGATTGGAGCCATCAAGGGGGAAGGTTCCCCCAGAAAAGAAGGACCTGAGGTTGGGGGGGGGGCAGGTGCTGGAGAAATTTGCAAATAATCAAATCCATCAAAGTGAAATCCACAAATGTGGAGGGCTGACTGTATGCTGAAGCTAAATGTGGAAAGTGGGAGGAGGAGGAGGAGGAGGAGAGAAACCAGGACGTTTGAGAAGCAGCTGAGAAATTGGGAAGGGGGAGGATTCAGTGGGACCCTCCCCGGAAGACAGTCCATTGCTCTGTCCATAATGGGGTGGCGAAGCCAAGAGGGGAATCCAGGCTTCTGCCAAACGTGCCAGCAACTGCAATCGCTTTCCCGAACTGCCTCTGGTTGGGCCATGAACCTGCTGTGGGGAGAGAAGGAGAGAGGGGTGCGATTTCCCTGGTAGTCGCAAGGTGGCCACAGGCGGGGATTTCCTTTTCTAAGATGCCCTTGGCTGGCCCAGGACAAAGTTCATCCGGCACCATGTCTGCCAAGCCCTGAGTCAGGGCCGCCCGGATGGCAAGAGGAAGCAGCTGTTTGGTGCCAGGCGGAGAAATGGGCATCTCCCCCCCCAACGGCACAGCACCGACACTGCCCCGGTGACTCAAGGTCTGGAAAGGCACAGGCCTTGGTCTGACCCTGGGAAAATCACCGTCTCTCAGCCTCAAGAGCAAGGCAAACGGCAAAACTGAAGGAATCTTAAGAGCCAATGTGTGGAGTAGTTTGAATGTTGGACTAGGGAGACCAGGATTCGGATCCTCACCCAGCCATGGAAACCCACTGGGTGGCCTTGGGCAAGTCACCCTCTCTCGGCCTCAGGGCGAGCGAGGCCATCGTGGCAAGCCTCCTCAGAAAGAATGAGGCCGAGAAAACCTGCTTTTTAGAGCCAGCTTGTCTCAGTGCTTTGAACGTTGGACTGGCGGGACGCCCTGAGACCGCGGTTCGAATCCCACCGGGGGACCTTGGACAAGCCCCACTCTCTCGGCCTTAGAAAAAGCAACGGAAAACCTCCGCAGAAGACATCTTGCCAAAAAAAGCTCACGGTTGGTCCACCAGAAACCAAAAATCACTTGGAATGACAATACGTTTTGACAACGTGCCGGACCAATGGCCAGTTTTCTGCTCTGGAGGCCCTGGAAGGACAGTCAAAAATACCCCAAATAGAAATAAACAAGACCCAAAGTGGCCTAAGTCAGTTGCTGGTTTTGGAGAAAAGGGGGTCTGGATGTTAACTTGGGAAGGGATAGCAATTTAAAATGCACCCACCTCTGCTGTACGTATTGTGATCATATTTAGAAATTAAAGCGGAAGGATAAATTGGAGGCGGGTGCTGGGCTTTCCCAAAAACTTTACTTCCAAAGCCAGATCTTCCTTCCTTCAAAGTTTGACTTATTTGTTTCCTGGCCCTTGAAATCCATTTAAATATTAACGTCTCAGTGAACTGTGAAGCAGGGAAAAGGCCTGAAATGCAACACCGACACTTTGGGATGTGTGTGCTTTGGTTTAAGTGTAACTTTGGGCAGGGGTTGGCTTGAAGCGGCCGGCCCCAGCTGGTCGGAAAATCGCGTTCTGGGTTTTAGCGTGACCTGGAAAGGCGCTTTCCAAAGTGGCCGAAACCTATCCTCAGAATAGATTCAGCTGCCTTGGGAGCCATATCGTTCATGTTCAGATCAAAAGCCAAAGCGGATTCAGTGCCCCTTTGAGGGGGGTGCCACCAGCCACCCCTGCAGTGCAGGCCACAAGGTCAGGACAAGCTTTTAGCAAGCCGGCAGACCCAGGAGATCTAGTGGTGACAATCGCCTCTGGAACAAGCTGCAACCCCCTGGGGCAACCGAAGCTGAGAGCTTCAGTCCAAGCTCACCTAGAATAATCCTGTATCCATTTCTGGGCACCCCAATTCTAGAGGGATGTCGACAAGCTGGAATGTGTCCGGAGGAGAACGACCAGAACGGCTGAAGGCCTGGAAACCATGAAGCTGTATGAGGAGCAGCTCAGGGAGCTGGGTAGGTTTAGCCTAGAGAAGAGAAGGTTAAGAGAAGGGGACAGGATAGCCATGTTTATATATTTGACAGGATGCCGTATGGAGGATGGAGCAAGCTCGTTTTCTGCTGCTCCAGAGACTAGGATATGGGGCAATGGATTCAAACTACGGGAAAGGAGATTCCACCTAAATCTTAGGAAGAACTTCCAGAGGGTAATTGCTCATCACTAGAATATGCTGCCTGGGAGTGTGGTGGAGTCGCCTTCCTTGGAGGTTTTTAAAGAGAGGCAGGATGGTCATTTGCTAGGAATGCTTTGATGGTACATTCCTGCCTGGCAGAATGAGGCTGAACTCGATAGCCTCTCGGGTCTCTTCCAACACTATCAATGCATGATTCTAAGCATGAGTAAGACTCATTCTGATGATGCTCCTTCCTCGTTTGATTCACACTTTCATGAATCATGTCTCTCTCTTTAAAAGGTGTTACAAAAGACATTTTTAACAAAACAAAAACAAATCAGCTGCCTCTGCGATCTCCTTCCTAAAATAGGCGGGTGCCTTTTTTGACCTGTTGCAAGCACCATCGGGTGGGACTTGGGAGGATGTGGACAAACTTTTCTCCTGGGTGGCACTTTTCTCTTTTTTCTTGGTTACTCCTTGACCAGCTGACAATTTCCAGGGAATCCGGCAGATGTGGAAACAGGTTTTGCAGAGTAATCTTCCCTGGAAAGCTGATGATTACTGTGAAGAGGAAATTAAAAAGCCACAATTCCTTTTGCCAAAAAAGGCACAAACTCAGAAATGCTGCATCATTTTTGCTCCAAAGAATGCAGGGATGTCTATGTGGCCGTCCAGAACAACTGCGCTTCCATTGCACGGCATCGAGCAGGGATGGCCACAGGAAAGCAAGGTGGAAAGGAGGTGGAAGGAAATGAAAAATGTTGTGGAAATGCAACTAAGAACAATGCAGACAGTAAATTAGAAAGGGATCAAGGAAAAGAGGTTTAGCCTGGGGGTCAGGAGGGTGGTTAAGGCAGTGCAAAGGAAATTTTTGGACTATGATTCCCAGAATCCACCTTCAGTCTCTGTTTGAGTCACCATTTGGGACCAAAGGGAATTTTGTGGACTGCAACTCCCAGAATCCCCCACTGGACATGCTGGCTGGGAGATACTGCAGCCCAAACAAACGATTATGAAGAGTCAGTCCCTTTTCTATGCTGTGATGAATAACATTTTCCACTTTGAGGGTTCCAGCCAATAACTTCTCCAAGATTAACTACTGGAGTGCAAGAAATGAACGGAGCACTGAAAATGGCATGTTGGCAGCCGGAAAGAATTGGATGGCTTGTCCCTCGGGCAGGTGTGACTCATCCTGACCCGCAGATGGCCGAGGGAAACGGAGAAGTGGCCAAAGGCTGCTCGAGGACTCCTTGTCCCAGAGTTATGCTGGATTCTTGGAAATTGTTAGGGGGAAAAAGTTATGCACGGTTTCCTTTCACTGGATAAAGGCACTCGGAACGGAAGGGTTGTTCGGACAGTTCCTGGAGGGTTTCTAGTTGGGGCAGCAGTTCCAAAGCACACCAGTGATGGCCAACTGGGAGAACTGGGAGTTCTTTGATCTGGCAGTCTCCCATCCAAGGACTAACCAGGTCTGACCCTGCTTAGCTTCCAAGATCAGAGGGGACCTGGTGCCTTTCGGGTAAAGCTGCCATTTGAAAGAAAGCAGGAAATGAAAGATGCCTCTGAATGATGGCTTATAATGCCAACCAAATATACAGAGCTCGGCTAGGCCTGCCTGCTGCTCTACAGATTGCAGACTCCAAAGCACCCTAGCCTACCTCGCAGGACTGTTGTTATGAGAATAAAAAAAGGAGAACCAGGAATGTATAATGTGCTTCTTTTTTTTCATTTGATATATGTCCCACTTTTTTGTTCCTCCTTAGGGTCAGGTTGCAAGGCCACTTCCAAGACAACCTGAAAAGGTTCCAGTAAAGAAGCACACAATATAGGTACATGTTAAAAATATAAAATTAATTTGCATTTTTTACCATTCAAAGCCTCATGTAAATGAAGAGGCAGGAGAGGACGGAGGAAATCTGGGACTATGCCGGGAGCGTGACGTAACCCTCCTCCTCCTCCTCTCTGCTTGTGAAATGGCAGGTGGGGGGGCGGGAGGTGTTCCACAGACGCCCCTTTTTTCAGCTGCAGTCTCTGCTTTGCATGCTAACATGGCCACGCTCCCCCCCCCGAATCTCTTATCAGCCTGGACTGGACTGAGCCCTGAGCCACCTTTTCCAGAGAAAAGCATTTGTTTGTTTCTGATTGGCAGGAAGCCAGAATCTGCTCCGAGCCGGCCAAAGTTGGCTTCCTAGCAGTCCGGCGGCTCAGAACAGGTCCTGAGCATTTCATTTGGATAGTTTGTTCTCCTGGCTACAGCTGGGGGTGGGTGGGAGGCGGGCCTGGGTCAGACCAGGTGGCCGAAGTGGCCAGTAGCTCTCATCTCAGTGAGTAGGCTTATCCGCTCCTGGTTTTAGTGTGAACTGTAAAGGCACTCTCAGCAAACCCCTGTCCTCAAAATAGGGTCAGTGATTTGGACAACTCCTTGAAGTTCCAGGTTCCATTGGATTTTGGTCTGTAGTGCAAAGGAGCAGAGCCTGCTCCCACGTTTTAGCCACAATGGGAAGATTTCTGGAGGCCCGTCTCTCTCCCCGTCCTCTCCGGTCCCCTGGAATTGGCAAGACGCGTGATTTTTGTGCTTGTGGGACGCTGTGGAGAAATCAGAAATTAAAAAAAACGTGCACACTGTGGAAGTAGAGACAGTGAGGGAAAGGCGCTGGACTGGATCCAGCCATGAGAAAATAAACAGACTCCCATTCTAGGAAATTCAACGGACCAAATAGTCCCATCAGATCGGAGAATCTGCGGAGGGGGGAGAGGAGCCCGTGAGCGCTCCGTTCCTGGAAAGGAAATGCCAAGCCATTCCACAACCGCTCTCCTACCCAAAAAACGGCTGAGCCCCCCAGAACTTTTGCACCCTCATCTTTCCCCTGGAGGGGACCCGCAGAAATGGGAGAGCCGGACATCTGGCGAGCCTAGGAGGGGCCGGTGCTCTGACCGCACACCCAGTCACTTCCTAGATTCCAGGAGCCTCGATTTCGATTCCTCGGTTAAAAGGATGTGAGACAATGGGGCTGAGAAAGACCCCTCTGTCAGGAAGGCACAACCGGTCCGGGGGGTCTTCCTCGACCTGACCAAGGCTGAGGCAACTTCCCGAACTAGCTGATGGTGAAGATGGCGATGCACAAGGCCGGCCTGTTGACCGTCCGTCCCCTTGACCATCCGTCCCCTTGGTGACCAGCCAGGGCGAGCAGCAGGCAAAGCAACCCACACGCACCACTGGCAGCGCATTAAGCGCATGCCTTCCCAGGAAAGACTTTGCATACATGGGAGGCTTCTGGCTTCCCTTCTCCTGAAAGTAACTTGGCCTTTTAAACTTTTGACCTTCCCATGCACAACCCCTCCGAGGCTCCCTCGAAAAGCATGCAGTCGTTCCAAAGAATTTATCTGCAAATGGTGTGCTTAAAAATGAAACAGATCTTTTGCTTCTCCTCTGGAACAAAGGGGCCTGACCCCAGGCTCCCCTCTCAGAAGGTGTGCCCCTTGGGCTGTGGTTTCCCTGGCAAGTGGGTGCCAGGCTGAAGCGATGGAGCAGAGCTGGGGGCCGGGGGCCAGAGGGAGGCAGCCCCGCCTCTGCTGAGTTTCCGGCTGTAAGGATCTGGCCAAGGAGATGGGTTGTGCATGCCCATGGCCACATAACCCCCCCCCCACGTTTCCTAGAGGAAAACAGGGTCCCCATGGCCGGGCAACACCAGAGTGCGGCCAAAGCGATTCACACACCCTGACAGAGGTTGCAGCCAAGTGCTTTTGCCTGAGCCAACAGGGAAGGGCAAGATTTTGACCGCTGCGGAGTTGATGAATTTTGCCTCCTTGCTCATCCTTGCAGGGAGAGGACAAACGACTTTTTCCCATCCTTTGCAACGTCCTGAAATAGGAAGACTCCTACGAGGGTGATGTCTCCTTGGAATTGCCCCCCATGAAAGATGCAAGTGCCTCCCCACATCTCTGCTGTTTTTGTGTGGGTGAGATTTGGAGTTTAGGAGGATGGAGCTCTGTTGACCTAAACAATAGGACTGCACCCGCCCCACTGCAAACAGCCTTGGGATGCACAGGGGGCCTGAGAAACCTGCTGAAGATATCTTTTTGCTAGTTTACACAACTCAAGTGTGGGTGGGTATGTGCCTTTAAGATTCCTGTTGACTTATGGCAACACCGTGAATTTCATAGGGTTTTCTTGGGCAAGGAATACTTACAGGTGGCATTGCCTGTTCCTTTCTTTGAAGTATCACCTATGCAACCTGGCATTCCTTGGCGGTGTCCCATCCAAGGTCTAACCAGGGCTGACCCTGCTTAGCTCCCAAGATCAGACGGGATCTGGTGCTTTCAGAACATTGAGGCCCTTACAAAGTATGTTCTGTTAACATCCAGCAGTATAATTCTCGTTCTTTTCCTTTTTAATCCATCCTAATCTTTTTCTTGGAACATCCTGGAGCAAAGAACAGACCGTGAAGAAATCTGGCTTTGGAAAGAAACCACCAAAGCCTTTGAGAAGGAAAAACAGCATCATTCCCCAGCCTGATAGAAACTCTTCCTTCTAAAAAGAAATCCTTTCATTTCTGTGAAAAGCTGCCTGCTTTGGCCCTCTCCAGGAGCCTCAGAGTTCTTTGGAGGAATTGCTGAGCTGTCCAAAGTCCACCAAAGGCAAAGAAGGAGAAATGCCTGGCTTGGGAAATAGAAAGCAAAAGCCTCTCCGTTCTTGCTGGTGAGAAGTTTGCTGATGGATTTGAAAAGATAAGCCTTAAAAACCACTGATGGGGGGGGTTAACTCCTGCCCCAAAACCACACCTTCCAAAGTGAACATCTTGCTCTGCTCAAAACAAGAGGGTTCCTGACCAGAGACACCGTTGGGCCCTTTCGCACTACACAGTTGTAGCACTTTGATTCCACTTGAATTGCCATGGATCCATTCAAGGCACTGCTTCTTTCCTGGGGGGGGGGTTGCTATGAATTTGGCTCCCTTGCGGTCCAAGAGGGCTCACGCCCCCCCCTTGCTAGACCTTGCACCCTCTGGAGGTTTCTTTTGACTAGACCAGGGGTGCAGTCAACGCAGAACCCCCAGGATACCTTGGAGAGCTGTAGCCTTTGCAAAATATATATCATTTTTGCCCTCAGTTGCCCCCAAACTCTCACTAAAGGGCATGGGGCGTTTTTGCACTCTCCGGCGCCTCTCCAAAGGGGACCTAAAGGCAACTTGTTTACCCGTTGGTTATAAAAATATCCCTATGACCATGTATGTCCCATGGCCTTTCTCTTGCCCATCCCAGGAACAGATAACGCCGCTGCCTGGGCCCTGTTGCATCTGCTCACGTGCAAAGCCTGGCCGTCCCCCCCGGACCAGTTTCCTGAACGATGCAGTTGCTGCTTGAAGACTGAAGGCAGAAAAGAGCGACCGACCAGGGCCAAGAGGGACTCTCTCAAAGAAAGAGGAGGGCAACGCGCCTGAGCTGCTTCTCCTCCTTTCACACGCGTTGCTCAGAGGCTCAGATCCTGGCTGACAAAGGGACCGGAGCCAGGTCACCTTCCGCCAGCGCCAAGCCTTGACGGGTCCATTAAGGCTGGGCCGGCTGCCAGCAGAGGTGTCAGCGGCCTGGCAATGCTTCACCAAGCTGGGTGGCAGGATCTTGGAAAGACAGAGAGGCAAAGAAAGAGAGCAATCAGGAGGGGTCAGCCAGCGGCAGTCAAAACACATCCCTCTCCCACGTTGGCCAGGCCACGCGTGACCTCCCCCCGACTTCCCCCGTTTCCTTCAGAGGCACTTTCAGTGCGAAATCTTGGCTGGGTTTGGGTGATAATTTTCTCAATCGGGGCTAAATCGAGCCGTGTCAACCGGTGCCGGGCATTTTTCTAGGTCTGCTCAGCACTGGGTAAAAGCCACCTGTGCCTTCCAGCTGTCCCAGTTTCATAGGGACACTCCTGGTTTATTCTCTGCCGTCCAACTTTCTCCTTTTCACAAATGTCCTGGTTTCTACCTCTCCTCCTCCCACCTTCCCCCTCTGCTCACTTCCATGGTTGCAAAAGTGAGCTCCAAATGCAGAGGTTCCAAGGAGATTTGGGCAAAAGCAAAGGGCTGCAGCCTCTCCTGGCATGTGTGTTTGTCTCCGTTAGTCGCTTTTGCCACAGGTGTCCTGGTTTTCACCTGCAAAATGTTGTGGGGAGGGGGGTATTGCGATTGGTAGTCAAAACTGAGATGTCAAAGATTGCAGGTGAGTGACAAGCGATCGTTTCCCTTTCATCTCCTGAGCACCTGTAACTTGCAAACTCATTATACAGTACAGTCGAGAACAAATTGCCTCAAAGCCGTAACCACAAAGGAAGGCCACACGTGGCCGTGATGCAAGACAAACGCCAAGAAGGACGCGTTTTCTGTTGCCACCAAATTTATTTTTGCATGCTGGTTGTGCAAGCATGCAATGTGCTCACTCTTTGGTTTTTGCATTTTGAGTTCACTCTCAAATGCAGCTGTCATGCGTGAGCCCAAGCTGGGCAAAGCTTTTGTTTCCCAGTTAAGTTTCGTCTTCCCCAACTCATGGCCCTTTGCTCGCCTGACTCGTTGTCATCCGCAAACCATGTGTGGGGCCATTTCCGCACTAGCCTGTTATAGTGCGATGATTCCACTTTCAACATCCTCTGGAATCCTGGGGTTTGCAGTTTTGGGAGGGGCTGGCCGGCCCCTCCCGAAACTGCAAACCCCAGGATTCCAGAGGATGTTGAAAGTGGAATCATCGCGCTATAACAGGCTAGTGCGGAAATGGCCTGGATGAGGGTAGAGGAGCTGATAAGACAGAAATGCTCTTCATCCAGAAAAAAGGACAGGGATCAGGATTCAGACCATGCTGGGAGGGCAGATGAGGCTCCTAGCTTGGTCCTACACTCTCTTTGCATCCTCAGCCAGCAAAGGGCGAGAGGCACACACTTGCAAAACCAGTTTCTGTTTATGGTTTTATACCATTTGTCTCCCAGGCTGGGATCCAAGGTGGCTTATAGGTCATTTAAAACAAGGTCATATAAATCTTATTGTGCAGAAAAGCTTTTAAAAAGAAGTAAACAAGAGCATTTTTTTAAAAGTTATAAACAGAAACCATAGTTATATGGTTTCCATAGTTATAAACAGAAAAGAAAACATGGAAAGCATAGTTATTAATAAGAAAAACTTTTAAAAATGAAACACCGCACACTGTTTCATGTGCAGAACTGCTGAATCTTTTACAGCTCAAAGGTCTGCCGAAATTACTCCCTGGCATCAACTTTTGGGAGGGCTCAGAAAAGAGTCCTACCTGAAACCAAGGAGAGAGTTGCAGCTGCCGGTCAGAGCTGGTAACCTTGGATGAGATCAAGCAGGCGTCTGAGACAGTGTGGGCTCCATCTTAAGCCCATAACCATCCCGGGATTGCAAGGAACACCATCTGCCTTGCTTTGCACTTTGCTATCTTTGATACCATTGAGTGTTGGACTAAGATTCTGGGGGATTCTGGGAGTTGTAGTCCCAAAAAGACCTCTCGGTGGCTCTGGAACTCCCTGCCCCTGGAAGCTAGGCTGCCTCCTTTCTTGGCAGGTGAGGAGGGCTTTTTTACTCCAAAAGGCCTTTGGAAACTACTTTCATCCCATGCTTTTTTAAGTGCCATTTAATGCCACTTTTAAACATAATGTTTTCTATGTTTTTGGCTACCCGTGTTTCCTTCCACTGCATAAGCATTCTTGGGTCCCAGCTTTTAAAAGAAGGCAGGGTATCAATAAGCTAATAAAAGCAATATAATACCAATAAAAGGAGCTTTCCCAAGCTCTGCTTAATCCTAAACCATGCAGGTACAAACCTGCAGGCCAGGTGTGGGAAACACACAGTCCTCCAGATGTTATCGGACTGCAATGCCCAGT
The DNA here is from genome assembly GCA_948474755.1 of Ctenosaura bakeri. Taxonomy (NCBI): domain Eukaryota; kingdom Metazoa; phylum Chordata; class Lepidosauria; order Squamata; family Iguanidae; genus Ctenosaura; species Ctenosaura bakeri. Next base: position 146,116 of record CAOLHI010002293.1, read on the forward strand.
GTCCCCAGCATTGGCTACCGGGGCCAATGGGACACGCAGTTCAACATTCCCACCGGTGCAATGGTCCAACATAAAGGGGCCTATTTTATTTCAGAAAGGAAGCCCTCCAAAATCAAACAATTACTGGATTATTGCACAGCGCTACAAAACACACACCAAAAGTCACATCATCAAATGCAGCTTGGAAAAGTTCCTTTAAAAAAAACAAATCCGTGATAGCAGGGAGAATTCTAGATGTGGGAGTCCAGAAAAGGAACTTTTCCAAATTCTGGATCCCGCTTCAGCCCAGATGATTGTGACACCCAGGTTGCTTGCAGGATTTTAAATCTGAGAACATTTCCGCACGACATCTTATAGCACGATGATTCCACTTTCAACCTCCTATGGAATCCTGGGGTTTGCAGTTCCGGGAGGGGCCGGCCGGCCCCTCCCGGAACTGCAAACCCCAGGATTCCATAGGAGGTTGAAAGTGGAATCATCGTGCTATAATGGAGTCATTCCTGGGGGGGGGACCTTAGTTTCACTCCAGATTTCTTCTTCTCCTCCTCCTCTTCCTCCGGCTTCCACATTCACATTTTTCTCTCTCTCAATCTCTCTCTCTCTCTCTCTTCTGTTCTTAAAATTCTGGCCCTGCAAATTTGCAAGGGGGTGTGTGAGAGAGAGTGTGCACCAGGCCTCCAATCACCAGCCAGCGACAACCCAAACTTTCTGTTCCTCTCCCGGGAAGCTAGCTTTCACTTTCCTGTTCCCAAACACAGTTGCTGTCGCTGTCTGTGTTGCACAGGCAACACCTGCTGTTTATTTGCAGTAAACAAGTGTGATGGGGACAAGGCGCATGCAAGACCGGAGGAGAGGCGCACGGTGTCCACACAGGGCCACTAAAACCTGGAGAGGAGACGGAGAAAGAAATTAACACACCCCAGGTCTTGTCATAAGTCTAGGGCCATTTCCGCACTGCACTATCACAGTGCCATTATTCCACTTTCAACCCCCTCTGCAATCCTGGGGTTTGCAGGTGAGGGAAGGGCCTTTTGGATTCTCAGCCAGAGAAACTACAGACCCTAAAGTTCCACAGGATGGTGAAAGTGGAATCATAGCACTATAAGAGTGTAGGGTGGAAACGGCTGGAAACAACGTGACAGCAGTTAACTACAAACAGGTTGTGTGGGCCTTTATACCCTAAAGGCATCCGATCCCAGCTGATCTTGGAAGATAAGCAGGGTGAGCCCAGGTTAGTACTTGGATGGGAGACTGCCAACAAGTACCAGGTTGTTTTGTGCCTTCAAGTCATTTCTGACTCATGGAGACACTAAGGTGACCCTATCATGGGGATTTCTGGGGGCTGAGAGTAGGCGACCCCTTCCAAGGTCCCCCAGTGGGTGTCCATGGCTGAGCAAAGGGGAATTGAACCCTGGTCTCCGGGCTCACATCCAGCACTCAAACCACGCTGGTGCTGGAGCTGGAGGCTCTATTCCAGAACTGGCAATGCCACCTCTGAGGATTCCTTGCATTAAAAAAGAACTATGAAATTCAAAATCTCCTGCCATAAGTGGGCAGGAGACTTTGAAGACAGGTTGTGCGTTTATGTTTTGAACACGAGGCTCAATAGCTCCGCAGCATTTCTTTTCCACACACCAAAAGTAAAAATGTTACTGGGGAAGTGCCAGCGGGAGGTTCTCCTCGGGTCCTCAGCCAAACCTCGCTGCGTTCGTAGGGCGTGATTCATACCAAGTTGCATAACGACCTCCTTGTGGCTTTTTTATTTCCCCCAAAACCTAAGACCTCAAGATGACTCCATGGAGACGATCACACAAGGCCAGCAAATTGCAACTGCAGCGGGCCAAGAGCATCTCTGGACAGGACTGATGTCACATGACGGCATTCCTCTTCTTTCATTTTATTAACCTTTTATTAACACACACAAAAAAACTTTAATGACCTCCCTTTAGAAATGCTTTCCAAGAGGTCTCCCACTGGGAGAACAACAGAAGAGGAATGAGGTCATGTGATAACTCCCAGCCAAAGATGCTGCATCCTGTGGAATTTTGGGATCTATAGTTTTGGGGAGGCACTAGGGATCTCTCTGGCTGAGGATTCTAAATGCTCCTCCCTGAGCCTGGAAAGTCGGCTTCTCTTCTTTTCTTCCGGGTCACCCAAAGGCCAGTTGCATCACCCAAGGATCGCAAGGCCTTCCTTGTGGAGCAGCCGTATGCTCCAGCCTACCCCTTGTGATGCCCAAAGGGTTGTGGCCATCTCTGGAGGGGCTTACTGACCCACCTTTGCAGGGACGCTGGGCACCACATTGACTGTTGGACCAGCCCAGTTCTTAACTGAAAGAATGGAAGAGAAACAAAGCCTGGCTCCCCTGGAGTTCAGGGCGGACACTGGCCAAGCCCCATTGAATCCACAGGATTTGCCCATTGAGAAGACCAGGCTGTAGACCCATTGAATCGATGATCAAACAGGTCTACTTGCTTCAGGACCACCCAGTGGAATCCTCTGTTCCATCCAGGAGGCAACAAATCCACTCTGGTTTTTAGTCTGAACAGTAAAGGAGCTTTCTGAGAGCCTGTTTTGAGGAAACGGTTTGGCATCCCAAGCACCCTTCAAGTTCAGACTAAAATCAGGAGCAGATGCACATACACGCCCATCTGTGAGCCGCGATGGCTCCGGCTCCAGCCAGCCTGCTCAAAACGTCCCCCTGGCTCTTGTTCCCTCTCTGGGCCTCCTAATTATCTTCCCACCTTCTCCTTAAAATGGTGGTTATTCCTAGTAAGTAAGCTTTCAGCCTTGGAAAAAAGCCACCGGCAGCTTCTGGAGAAAGGCTTGGCTGGAGCCTGCCGGGGCTTCTGTCTCCCTGGAAGGGACGGGACGGCTCCTTCCCAGCCGAAGGAGAAGGGAGGGAAGAGACGGCCGGCAAAACGGCTCCTGGCTGTCCTCTTTCCCAGTGTTCCTCCTCTGCCCAGGGTGGTCTTTTGCCGCTCTCAGGGGAGGCCATTCATTGCTCTCCAGAACTGGAATTCTCTCGCTGGTTTATGAAGCAGCTGGCACTCCAATCAATCAAAGATGGGGAGGAGAGGAAGGGACAGGGTTTGCCCTCCCCAAGTGGGTCAGGCCAAAGGAAACTGCTGCCCCGCTCCTTGCTGGAGTGCCCTTCCTCAGTCATAGCCTTGGCCGTCTTGACCGCCCTCTGATGCTGCCTGGCCTCATGGGTCCAGGGTTTCATTTGCGGCGTCTTGGAGGGAGGAAGGAACTGGCCAAACCACCCCTGAGGATTCCTTGCGTGAGAAACCCCTTATGAAATCCATGGGGTTCGCCACAAGTCAATGGACAACTTGAAGGAACACTGCTTTTGTTGCTGCGTGCCTTCAAGTCCTTTCCAACTGATGGTGACCCTGAGGCGAACCTATCGTGGGTTTTTTTTCTGGGGCTGAGACTATGTGATGCACTCAAGGTCACCCAGGGGGGGTTCCTGGTCTCCAGGATCATAATCCAGCACTCAAACCACCATGCCATTCTGGGTCTCTGAAGGCACATGCACCAATACCCTCCGGGCACCAGATCTCATCTGATTTTGGAAGCTAAGCAGACCACCCATGAATACCAGGTGCCAGAGGCTCTGTTTCAGAGGAAGGAACTGGCAAAAGCACCTCTGAGGGCTCCTGGCATAAGGAAACTGTATAGAATTCATGGGGTTACCATAAATCTACAGGCGACTTGAAGACACCCACCCGGACACTACCGTTGGGAGAGGGGTTGGAGGGGTTGCGAGGATGGCATCCTTGTCTCTAAGTTTCTCTCTGATCCACAACCTGGTCGGGAGATGCTCAGACCTTCTGGAGACTCTCAGACCTTCTGGAGCCAACCTGGCTGCCTTATCAGCCTTGGATCTTGACGCTTAATTTCTCAGCCGCCTTTCGTTAAACTCTGCAGGTGAGAAACCTTTCTTTCCGCAGACAACCAGGAGGGTCCAGGAGGAGCAATTTGTCTCTGTGTGCAGAATGGATTCTGGCAGCTTCTTAAGTTTTGTTTTCCTTGGCAGCCTGGGAGAAGCCGTTGGCAGCCCCAGTCGCGGCTTCTCGAGAAGATCCACAGTCCTCTCAAGGCATTTTGGAAAGAAACGGTTCCAATCTCACATTCAGAAGGCTTGTGAATGGAAGCTTCTCCGCTGTGTCCAGTCCTGACATTCAGATTGTGTTGCATTTTTTCCCACACAAAAAAGAAATCAATACAGAGCTGCAAATATATTTTTACAGATCAATATCCAACTTTTGCTTTCCTACCCGCCTCCAGAAAATACCTTATCCATTTTAAACCAACTGGAAAAATTTAAATCAATGGGAAAAATCAGTTTAAAAGCGCAACTGATCTGGGATGCAAAAGACATCCACACACACACACACACATATATTTGGGAATATGTTCATTTTTGGTTTTCATAAGGTATTGAAACAGGGGTGGGAATCACACTGACTAAATTGTCTGTGCCTGGTTGTTTGCGGAGGGTGTCCAAAAGCCGGGACTGGGTGTCCATTTGGACTCACAATTCGTCTTTTAAAACTCCTTGCTTCCTTTTCCTTTTGGCAATCCAGCTTCTCCCTTGCTTTGCATTTACACCGACTGGCCCTTGAAAGGCTGGGACAACGGCTGGGAGAGTGGAACTCCATTCATTTTTCTTGCCTTTGCATCACATACCTTGCTTTTTTCTCTCTGCACCAGATGCAGACAGCAGGAGCCAGTCACAACTTGCCTTGTTATTTTGGGAAACGTGTGAGGCCCGTTTCCAAAGCTTTGCCCAAACTTGTCCGGCAAAGCTTTGCCCAAAGAGGCACTGCTTTGGAAGCAAGTGCCGGGAGGAGTGGGAGGTAACGCTCCCTCTGCCCAAGAAAGATGGGCTGTCTCCACATACTGTGGGACTCCATTTCCCAGAATCCCCAACCAATGCCCAGGACAACAAGGGCTTCTGGGATTTGGACGCCAGAGACCCCGGAGAACCAAAGGTGGAGCATGCCTCAAGGAGGCACCCTTTGCTGTGGTCTGTCGTTTCAGACTTATGGAGACTCTAAGGAGAACCTAGACTTTGCATGTTTTGAAAATGATTTTATAATGTTTTTATATGCTGAGTTTAATTGTTTCCAAATTTTATTGTGAATTTTCTATTTTGCTTGACTCTTTCTGGAAGCCACCATAGGAGAGGGGTGGCATACGAATACAAGCAATCAATCAATTTATTGGCAGGATTTGTCCAGAGGTTGTTTGCCTTTGCCTTCCTCTGAGGCTGAGAGAGTGTGACTGTGCCCAGTGTCGCCCACTGGGTTTCATGGATTCAAACCTTGGTCTCTGGAGTCCTGGTCCAATGTTCAAACTACTGCACCATTCTGGGCTCCCAGAAGTATCCCGGATCCTGAAATTTTGGACCCAAAATCTGAGATCTTGGATTAATCCTTTGTGATATCCCAAGGGATGATCCTGACGATGTGACAAGAGAAAGCAGGACGGCAGAGGACGCATCGGGACTGCCCCTGCCCCCCCCCGTGGAATCCTGGGATCTGTAGTTTTGGCGAGGCACTTCAGCTCTCTCTGGCTCTGAATGATAGTGCTGCTCCCTGAACCGGGCTGCCAGTGCTGTGTAAACGGCGTGGTTTGCTAGGAGCAGCGCCCAAACCAGTTCTCAGGAAAGCCTCTCTCCCTGCCCAGAGGTCAGATTGCAAAAGGTCCAAAATCCACAAAAGCTCCAGTTCCCAGGAAGCGTCTCATGACTCTTCGGGGCCTGGCGGGTTCTACCAGGAGGCACCTGGGTTTGCTCAACATGCCACAACTGCTCCCCCTCTTTTCCTCTTTATTCAGCGATAAACTCACAGGTAGTTTTCTTCCCCGCCGCTGCTGCCTTGGAGCTGGTTTGGCCGCCTGCCCATCGGCAGCGCCTGCGCTAAAAGAGGAGCAGAGAAAAGGCCGGGGGCTCTGGAGAGTTTCCCCTTCTGGGGTCAGTCTGTCTGGTTTCTGCAAAGGGGGGGGATTTTATTTTTTTTATTATTATTCATTCTATCCCGCCTCTCCATATGGATCGAGGCAGTGAACAACTTACAAATAGCATGTATTTTGAAACATTTCTATACATGCCCCCAACAAGCTGGATACTCATTTTACCGACCTGTGTAAGGACGGAAGGCTGAGTCAACCTTGGAGCCCGGCAGGATCGAACTACTCACAACCTTGTGGCTTGCAGTACTGGCATTTAACCACTGCGCCACCAGGGCTCCTTATAATCAAATGGACACAGGGATGGTGTAAATATTAGGTTAGAATCACAGAATCACAGAGCTAGAAGAGACCCTCCCCGGGCCATCCAGTCCAACCCCATTCGGCAATGCAGGAAGACACCATCAAACCTTTCCTTTGACAGTTTCTGGCCATCCAGCTTCTCTTTAAAAACCTCCAAAGAAGGAGATTCCAACACTCCAAGGGACCGTGTTCCACTATCAGACTTCTCTTACCCTCAGGAAGTTCTTCCCAATGCTTAGGTGGAATCTCTTTTCCTGTGGTATGAGTCCATTGCTCCATGTCCTAGTCTCTGAAGCAGCAGAAAACGAGCTTGAACCATCCTCCACATAACATCCCTTCAAATATTTAAACATGGCTATCCTGTCCCGCCTTCACTTTCTCTTCTCCAGGCTAAACATCCCCAGCTCCCTAAGCTGCTACTTTTAAATCTGCAGGTTGAATTCCAGGAGTCCAGGGTTCAAATCCCTGCTCAGCCATGGAAACCCACTAGGTGACCTTAGGCAAGTCTCTTTCAGCCTAAAGCAAGGTAAAGGGAAACCGCCTCTGAATAAATCTCTGGGGCTTAGAGCCAATCTTGTGCAATGGTTTGGGTTTTGAACCAGGACTCCGGAGTCCAGGATCCAAATTTCTGCTCAGCCAGGGAAATCCACGAGGTGGCCTTGGGCAAGTCACACTCTCTCAGCCTCAGAGGACAAACACCCCTTTGAAGAAATCTGGCAGATAAAAGCCCTAGGAGAGGGTGACTGTTCACATGGAGGCACATCAGAACAACAGCTCAATCCTGTGCACGTCTGCTCGGAAGTAAATCTCATTAGCTTCAATGGGCCTTACTCCCAGGAAAGCATGCCTCAACCCCGTCTTAAATTATTTCTCCTTAGCAGTTTCCAGGTTAGGGGGGGAAATGGGCAGGAAACCCATCATGAGTGAAGCTTTGTGTGGCTGAACCCTTTTGGGGGAAACTCACTTGGAGGTTTTGTCACATTTCCCAGCAACAGCAGCCCTGCCGCCGTCCCTCCTGTCCCTGCAGCCTGAAGCACCCATGGTGACTTGGAGGTGTGAACTTTGGCACTTTGTGGAGGAGGAGAAGGAAGCCGTGGGCAAAACTGTGCTATGAAGCCGGGTGGAAAATATTGGTCAACCCCATTTTGGCTCTGGCTCCCCACTTCCGCCTCCCCCATCCTGTTAATGAAAGTGTTGAAGGCTCTGCAAGGGTCCCTGAGAAACGACGAGAAAAGGAAACCAGCCACCAGCTCAGCAGCAGCAGCAGCAGCCGGCGACGGCCCAGGAACCAAAGGGATGTGGTCGCACGCCAATCGTCCGAGGGCTGTCAGTCAATAGCCGAGGGGGGCATCTCGGCCGGCCTCGGCTGCGTTGGACCCCTTGGGGGTCTCCTTCCTTGGTCCTCGGATGGGGGTGCGATATCTGGGTGGAAAGTTTCATGAGCTAACTGCAAAGTGCTGAAAGTGTCCCCTGCTTGGACTACAGCGCCCAGAATCCACGACTGCGATGGCAGGGCGTGGAAACATGTCAGCTTTTCAAGCGTTTGGTTCGTTTGGTTCGAGAATTTTAAGGTTTCACAAAGATGCTTCAAACCTACAACCCACCCGTGCTTGTGTGGCAGCCACTGAATCATAACACAGTGAGAGAAGAAAAAGCAGGTTTCTTGCTCTCCTTTTTGGTCCTTATCACACTTTCCACACTAGCCTATTATAGTGCGATGATTCCACTTTCAACCTCCTCTGGAATCCTGGGGTTTGCAGTTCCGGGAGGGGCCGGCTGCCCCCTCCCAAAACTGCAAACCCCAGGATTCCAAAGGAGGTTGAAAGTGGAATCATCGCGCTATAACAGGCTAGTGCGGAAATGGTGTAAGTTGCTATAGCGCTATTATTCCACTTTATCTGCCATGACACCTTTCTGTGGAAATCCTGGGATTTGTAGTTTAGTGGGCTCTTTGGCAGAGAATTCTAAATGCCCCTCCCTAGACTGCAAATCCCAGGATTCTGCAGGATGTTGCCATGGAGGTTAAAATGGAATGATAATGCTACAACAATATAATGGGATAAAGCTCTGAATCTTTTCTGTTTACTTCTCATCCTTTCTAAGGACTATCACCTAGTGACGGCTAGTAACGCCCATGTTTGTGGGACAGTGAATCAATACCACATTTCAGCCCAGAAGCTCTCTCCACGGTGCTGAATCTGTTTGGTGGTTGGATGCTTTAGCACAAGTTCTGACTGAAAACCGGAGCGGAGTCAGTGCTCTCCCTTCTCCTGCTGGAAGCCAGGAGATGGCACGGTTCTATCCGCCTCTGCCCCTTCCCTGATTCTCCTCTCCTGAGACTTCGTCCCAGTTTTTGCTGGCTCCATTTCCTTGAAGAGAGCTGGGGGAGATTCCACCGGCTTCCCGGAATTCCTCGGTTGCAAAGAAAAGACTGTGGAACTTGGTCAGACCAGATCTTCAAGGAGAAGTTGCTTTTGGGGTCAGAGGTCGCAAGGGCGGCATCTGGGACGGGAACCAGACAGAGGACACGAAAGCTGAGAATGAGAAGAAACCAGGCCATTTCCAAAAAGAACAGCCTGGAAAGTGAAAGAGAAAGGCATCGGCCAACCCAACGCTTCCGCCCTCCTCTCCTCCCCCAATGGACAGGTGGCCCGTCTGGAGAGGAACCGAGATTTCAAGGCCCACTAAGGGCTCTTCCGGGCCGGTCTAAAGTACGAGTTTTCTTTTTTCATTTATAGACTCGAACTCAGGTCTCCAGGGTCACAGTCCAAAGCTCAAACCACGACACCACACTGGCCCTCACCAAGTCTTTGCTCTTGTTGTGTGCTTTCAAGTCCTTTCTGACTAATGACGACCCGAAGACGAACCTAGTTCTGGGGCTGAGAGCGTGTGGCGCTCCAGAGTTGCCAAATCATTTCCAATCTTTTGCAAAGGTCTCCAACAACTTTTCTCTAATCGAACCAGATACAATGCACCCTTCATAGATACAAGAGTTCCCTTCCGGGACATTGCACCCCATTTTATTCAATGCGGTGACATGTGTGCATATAACAAGCTTTCTGCCACGGTCATATATTGGAATAATCTCCCATGGCTCTTTTCCAAGTGTGCATCTGTACATCCCCAAAGAAAGGGTTTAATTGAATGTTAACTTTTAAGATCCTCTGCATCAAAGCGCGTATTTGAACCCAGGACTTTTCGCAGGTCCCCCCACCTGTGGTAAAATGTCCCTTCTTGTCAAAGAAGTGTGAATCCTCAAGTTATAACACTTGTTTGTTTCACCCAGCTCTTGCCAGTCCTTAGCACAAACTTTAACTTCATGGAAGAAGTTGCATATTTGTTTGCAGCAGCGGAGGAACAGGGTTTGTCCTGTGGAAAAACATCCAAGTTCAGACTAAAACCCAGAGCGGTTTGCTCCAATATGGGGACCTCTGGCTACCTCTGGTTCTTTCCCTGTGATTGTTTTCATACCCCACAAACAAAACAACCACCCAAGCATGTGCTGAAAAACAGGAGAGACATCACCACAGGTTATCCATCCCCACTGGAAAAGTTACTTTCTGAGGTCAATCACCTTGGATAACCCCTTTTAAAATTCAGACTAAAACACAGAGTGGGTTGACCACTCCCACTCATCATCCGTGCCATCGGCTTCCTTGGACATTTTTGGAGGACCTGTTTCATGTCTCACTTCTACCTATAAATAGATATAAAAATCTACAAATAGTCTTTTTATTTTAAGCCACCAGCAAAGGAAGGCATTGGAGAGATTTTACTACTAGAAGCCACCCTCCAAACGTCCTCCGCCCCGGTTTCTAAGAATATGCTGCCACGCTTTCAAATTTTCCATCTCTCTCTCTCTCTCCCTCTCTTCAGGAAAAGGGTTTTGGTGGCTGAATGCACCAGTTGGCCACTTTGCAGAGCGAACGTCCCAGTCATTCAGAAAGACGAGTTTCTGGGTTTTTCTTTCTTTCTTCCTGGAGGGCAAGACCTCAACCACGCAAAGAGCAAGAATTCTAAGAAGTGCCTTTTCACCTCGAGGTTTATTAGCAGTGGAGTTTCCTTGCCTCTCCCCAAAATTGTTCGAGAGACAGATTTATTTCAAAGGTGACATCACCCGGTGGAGTTTGGTGGTTGCCTTAGAAGGCTTAAAATAAGGATTTTGCAAAGATTGGTAGGGGATTTTGGTGGGGAAAGGAGAGTGTGTGAGAGGCCAAATCCAGAATTTGGGGACCCCCTCTTCCCGAAGTTGTCGGCTTTCGCCTAAAATCTGTGGCGTTTTTTAAAGTTCAAGTGGGCGTTGGATACAGTCTCCCCTCATTTTGGGGAACATCAGGCCAAAATTATTATGGGTTAAGCCTCCCTTATCCAGAATTGTTCTGGATATCCAATATCCAAAATCCAAAGACCTCCAAAAACCGAAAGTTTTTGCCGCCAGCTGCCTGCTTCTGCCTTTGAGGCTGCCATTCCCCTCAGACCTGAGGAATGCAGCAAGGCTAAACCATGCGTTTTGCAAACAGCTGGGGTGAAGGCATGGTATTTTGGATAGGCCATGACTCACTGGGGAAAAGGATAGTGGTGGGGAAAGTGGTGGGGAAAAAGGGAGACAGATAGACTCAAGCACAGCTGCTACCCAAGTTTGCAAGAGCTGAGACGGGCCGTGGAGAACCAGATGTCTTGGAGATCCTTCGTTGCCGGAAGTCAAAGGCGACTTGGTGGCAGATAAGAACTTTGGACAGATCAGGAGAGGATGTGACTCATTGAAATAGATGATAATGCCGGGCACAGCAGGAAGCAGTGGGAAAAGAGAAAAACCACCTTACAGGTGGGTTCAGTCAGCCAAGGGGGTCACGGAGGCCGCCCTGAGTTTGCCAGACCGGAGCAGGTTACGGAGGGGCAGGGCTGGTGGAGGTCTCTCGTTTTGAGGGTCACCTTTAAATCAAAGGTCACTTGATGGCCTGTTGGAACAAGAAACGGCAGAGATGCAGTCGGGTTCACAAGGAAATTGTGTGCGTTCTTTGTTAGGCAAAAAAGACCCTTGCGCTGGGAAAAGAGAGAGAAGGCGTTGCAGCGGACGGACTCAATCCGAATTTGCAATACCTGAGCAGAGCCGTGGGTGACCAAGGCCCTTGGACGTCTCTCGTTTGAGAGGGACTCTGGAAGTTGAAGTGAGCTTGATGGCAAATAGCAACCACGAATGGTGTTTCTTTGGAGCATTCAAAGAGCAGAACTTGGGAAAAGTTACTTTGGGATGGGGAGGGGCCCTGTTGGCACATTATGCTGATGGAGGCACCTATTCCGGAGCTGAGTAGACCCAGTGGCAGAGAGGGAAGGGAAAGATAATCTGCTGGATCCATGTCGCATGGCTCCCAGAGTCCTCCTGTGTCTACACTAATACAATTATATCAGTTTCAAGCCCCTTTTACTGTCATGGAATCCTGGGATTCGTAGTTTGGTGGCATACTTGGTGCTCTCTGTTAGGGAGCTCTAATCCGTGCATCTGAACTACAGGTCCCAATGTTCTTCAAGAAAAGAGATGTTTAATTTGCTAATGTACACAGGCACACTGGATTACAATTCCCGGAATCCACCATCAGGCTCATGACTATCCAAGGCTGGGATCCAGAGGGGGGATTTTGGGAGCAGAGCAGATTAAAGAAAGCTGGGAATTGTAATCCAAAACATTTCCCCAGCTGTGCCTAAAACTGAGCTCAGAAAGTGGCTCCCTGAGCCAAACTGGGGAAGATCCCCTTCAAAACGTTGCATCCGGTTCGCAAGGTGCCAACACCAAGCAGGCCCCCAGTATTCCCATTTTGCTACTGGGGAAGGAGACCCAAAGTGCTGGGCAAAAGATTCAGCCAAGGGGAATAGAAGATGGGGAGGGGGAACCCTCAGTTTTGGGTGGGATCCTTCGGCTATCTAAGCCACAGCCCTTGGAAATCACCCAAAGAGGAGGCGTGACAGTGTGGCAGCCGGTGAATCAGAGGGGAGTGAAACGTCTTTGGTCATCTTAGCCAGAAAATTCATTGCAAAAGAAGAAATGGCAGCGGAGGGGAGGCAGAACTGGCCCGGGGAGTTTCCACCTTTGGCTTTGCTCCCTCCCTCCTTTGCCCCTCATCTGTCATGATGCAACCATCAGCTGCATGGAGAGAAGTCGATTTTTTAAAAATTCCCTTCTTCAGCTTTTTCGCTGTAAATGAGAAATGAAAGGCGGATGGCAGCCCTTTCTGGCTAAAGAGCTCTTTTGAAATGAATTCCTTGGACTTTCAAGGTCTTCCCGGCTGAGCAAATTTTGTTCCCCTTGAAAGGTTCGTGAGAATTTCAACTGGGAGAGAGGCAAGGATTCAGAGATATTTCGGCTCTCCAGGGGTCTCCGCTGGGTGGGTCCAGCATTTTAGCACGTGGAAAGCTTGGAAGCAGTGCCCCCCCCTTTTTTTAATGCAACTCCCAGAATCCCTCAAACAGTATGGCTAATGTAGTCCAAAGTTTACCTTTCCGGATTCTGATCATTCCTGATAGAAACACTGATTTCTGAAGATGGAAAATGGACTTCCCGTGATAGGAGATGCTGTTGTTTGTCTCCAGCAGACTGGAGGCTTCATTTATTTGTCAAGACTAATAGATAGATAGATAGATAGATAGATAGATAGATAGATAGATAGATAGACACCATCCCCGCACCTTGTTGATATCATCAAGTACATGGATGAGGCGGAACCAAAAGGTATAACCACCTGTTTATATCAAGTGGCAGGGAGTTCCAGAAGTTAACCAGCTACAAGAGGAGGGTGAGAGACTCAGATTTGTTCCCCCTATAGAAGAGAGTGTGGGAAAAGGGATTTTTGGACTATGGTTCCCATCTTTCTCCAGCCCGCATGGCCAGTGGGGGGACATTGGTGGCTCCAGGTGGGCCTTCTGTTTTCGATGGGCTTGAACTCCCTCCGTCCCGTGGCTTAGCAAAGACATCGCTGTTGACGAGAGAAGGCCGTTAATCTTAAAAAGTAAACAGTGACCTTTCGGAGGAAAGTGAAACCAGCTGTTTTACTAGAAACCATTACAGGGCTTGACAGTTTTATGTTATTGTCTTGCGAGGAGACGTAGGAGGAGGGAGCACAGTTGGCAAAAACTGTTGTTTAAGGATGGGGTGGCTGGGTAGGTGGGATGGCGCACAACACACAACACGGAGCTGGTTTCTCACTGTTGCTAATTGCCAAAAAGTCAACCTTGACTTAGGGTGACCCCATGGATGAGAGAGCTCCAGGTCACCCTTCCAGATTTGGGGACGGGTCTTCCTTGATTGAGTCCATCCGCCTGCAATGGGGTCTTTTCCTACTGCCTCCCACCTTTATTGTGTGTTGTCTTTTGTGGGGAGTCACGTCTTCTCATGATATGGCCAAATTACAACAGCTTTGGTTTTGTTGTCTTGGCTTCCAGGGAGAGATCAGGCCTGATTTGCTCTGGGACTCATTCCTTTGTCTTTTTTAGCAATCCAGGGTATGGGTAGAACTTTCCTCTAGCACCACATTTCCAACAGAGCTGATTTCCTTCCTCTCCGCTTTCTTCCCTGCCCAGCTTTCTGAAACTGGAAATACCATGGAATGGACCACCCTGACTTTAGGATTCACTGATCTGTCTTCACACTTCAGGATCTTCTCCAGTTCCTTCACAGCTGCCTTTCCAAATCCGAGCCCTCTCCTGATTTCTCCTTTTACTCCCCATTTGCAAAGCTGGGAGCTTTTTTGGAAGTGGGGAATAGGATCCCTCTTACCCTCCATTACTGAAGCTCTGAAAGCTTAAGAAGGAGGGATCTTTCCTCCTCAAGCTCGTTGCTGAAACGAGGTCTCCTCTAAGAAATGCACCCTGTGCTTTGGGGTCAAGTCTTGCCTTCTGCTCTTAGGAAAAGTTTTAGGAAGTTCCTCCGTTATGCATCGGGGACAGGTGGCCAAGGAGACCTCAAACCCCTGTCAAGTCCATTGTCTAATGCATTTGTTGTTCCCCTCCAAGAAATGCACCCGCACTTTGGGCTTGAGACAGATTGTTATACGTCCAGTAGCCAAAAAGGGATGGAAGCCTTGTTGAAAGTCGTAAGCTTTCCAGATGCATGTGTTATGTTACTGAATCAAGGGCAGCAAATCAGTCACTAAAGATATACAAGTCATGAGTTGAGTTGAGCCGATCCGTCATTTATTACCAAGTCCAAGCTGAGTCACCAAAGCAGCTTAAGTCTAACCTGAATCCACTGACTCAAGTCAACTGACTCAAGTTTCCATCACTGCCTCCCTCAGTACCCAAGAAAGGAGGTGAGCAAGAGAAAGGAAGTCTAGCTTCCACCCTTTCCCTCTCCTTTCCTTGACCCGGTTGGGACCCCAGGTGCCCATTTTCCCCACCAGCCCCGGCCCCGGCCCCCTTCCCACAGACACACACACACACATTTTGATGTTTGCAATTTTCCCACTTTTGCAAGGGTCCTGTGCCCCAACCCTTGTGAGTGTGGAGGACCAACTGTATACATTTTTGGAACACCCTGTATATTTTGGTGTCGTTCTTTTCAGTGTAACTATCCAGGTGAGGGCACTTAAAACACAAATAACCCAAAGCTGGGTGGGTTAGGATGTCTGGGATCCTGTTTATATAGTGTTTGAATCAATGCCAAGGTATACAAACAAATTAAGCAGAATCCTCCTGAGTTTCTTAGGAAAAGCACCTCATGGATCATTCAGACATATTGGGAGAATGATCCATTCGTCACTTTTCCTGAGAAACTCAGGAGAATTCTGCTTTATATTATATAATGTGATAATGATTCAGCTGCCACATAAACAGGATCTTGGACACCCTAATCTCCCCCATCCATGCCTGTACGTGTACGTGTGTTTTCTTTGTGATTTTCCTTCCCTCTCCTGTGAAGAGAATTGCATGCCCTGAACAGAACTTGAGAGCCAAAGTTTCTGCGGAAATGAATCAGCCCGGCTTCTCTCGGAGACTTTTTGCATGTCTCCCTGTGTTGCAAAGTCACCCAGCACATCGGATGCAATGCTCAAACGACAAATTGGCACAACATTCAGCATCTTGGGGAGCTCTTTTAAAATTTGGATCTAAACCCAGGGTGGGCTCGTTAACCCACAGACGCGGGAGCCTGCAGCCACCCCCTTCCGTGCCCCATTTTGTTGCAGAAAGAGTTTGTAGACAGGAGATAATTCTTGGCATTTGAAGATATGCTGCCCTTAGACAAAAAGGTTTGCTTTAGCTGTCGGAATCAGTGGACTGTTTGAAGATTTGGCCAACTTCATCCATTTCGGCACCTGTACAATCTGCACCATTATCTACGCAGTGATTAAACCCAAGACCTGCAATTCAATTTTCCATTTGGGCCTGACAAAGGCGGAGGGTGTCTTTGAACACTTACAGGCTGGCTTAGAAGTTTATTAATGGAGAGCCCTAAAGGAGATTTATCCAGATCACCCTCTGAAAGGGGGCACAAGGCAATCTCTCTAAAAGGGAGGAAAAAAGAAGAGGTGGGAAAGATCTGACTTCTTAAAATAGTTTCAGCTCATTCTCCTTGGGTATCAGCTACTCCATTCATCGTTAAACTGATCGTTTCTCCTTATCTCCCATGTCAGGTTTAACTCCTGGCAACTTTACTGTTCTTTCAAAGGGGATTTTAAAACAAAGGAAGAGAGCATTGGCAAGTTTAATAGATTCAAAGAATAATAGGGGGTTAGAGCTGGAAGGGACCACCAGGGTCATCCAGAAATCAAGCTTATTCCCTCCTCGACATGACATCCCTTCAAATATTAAACACGGCTATCCTGTCCTCTTCTTTTAACCTTCTCTTCTCCAGACTAAACCTACCCAGCTCTCTCAGCTGCTCCTCAGAGGGCTTCATGGATTCCAGACCTTTGACCATTGTGGTCACCCTTCTCTGGACACTGTCCAGTTGGTCAATTTCCTTCCTGAAATAAGCCGCCCTGAACTGGACACAGTACTATTCCAGGTGGGGTCTGAGCAAAGCTGAAAGGAGTGGGACCATCACTTCCCTTGACCTAGACCCCATGCTTTTGTTGAAACAGCTTAGAATTGCATTGGCTTTTTTGGCCACCACATTTAAGGAATTTAGTTGCAAAACCAAGAGAGGACACAGAGGAACTATTTTGCAAAGTGGGTACAGTCTCGCCAAAGTGAAACAATTTTAAGGCCCCCAGGTTTTCAAGGAGCGTTTAAGTGCATGCTTACAATTCTTTCTGTTACAATAAATGAGAGGAATGGGGCTTATCTTTGGCTGGGTGTGCCTTTAATTTTCAGCTCATTAAATGTCCATTTCTCACATGCATCAGATACTGTATCACTCTCCCCAGCCCTAATCCGGATTATCCTTCTAACCTGCTTCTTGTGTGCCTTCGAGTCATTTCCGATTTATGGCAATACTAAGGTGAACCTATCACGGGGTTTTCTGGGGGCTGAGAGTGTGTGCCATGCCCCAGGTCATTCAGTGGGTTTCCATGGCAGAGCAGGGAATCGAGCTCTGGTCTCTAGGGCCATAGTCCAATGTTCAAACCACTGCAGCATGCTGACTCCATCTTAGCGATAGTGCAGCTTAATTCCAGGTCCGCTTCCTGGAAACTGCATTAATCTAGCTAGTTCCTGGAGCATGAGAGAAGCATTGTACACACTGTAGTGGAAGGGAATACAGCAACCCTGTCTTACTGAGCCAAAATCTGCCACCTCTCAACCTTGAAACTGTTATAATTGAAGAATTTAGGTCTTTGGTGTGCCGATGTGTCTTCCTCACCAGCCACTTCCTCCAACTGTGCGCGTAGAGCATTAGCCAATGTACACAGAAGATACTTAAAGGAGCCGGAAGTACAAGATGTTCCCACTTAACGCCTTTCATGTGTGCCTCTGTACACACATGTGCCGATTAGGAAACCAAAACCACGGGTGGATTCATGTGCTGTTTTCCTTCCACTGAACTATGTGGAGATGCATGGAGGACGGGGCAGAGCAGATGCCCCAGGGCTCTCAGGACGGGAGAGCGCGGAAGGTTTCTGAGGGTTTGGGGTTCACAGGTCCTGTATCTTTTCAAACAGAGGTGGGATGGATACCTCTTGAGGATACTGTTATCCATAATTCCTGCACCAGCAGCGGTTGATCTAGATGGTATTCCTTCCAGCTCTACGATTCTGCTTCTTCTTCTTTTGCAACCTGTCAGGTCCAATTGAAGGAGGAAAGCAAAGACAAGATCTAAGCGATCTCAGATGGGAGAATGTGGGGGGATGTGATTGCATTCCAACACCACTGGTGGAGGTACCCAAGCTTGTGAACCCTTCCTGCAACCTAGAAAGGGATCTGTGCCACGTGTAATGGTTAGAACCGTTGGATCAGGACTTGAGTGATTCAGTACCTAGATCCCACTGGACTTTGCAACCTACTAGGGGGACATTGGACCATGCCCCCCCCTTTCCTCTCCCTCCCAGCCTGGCTTACCTTGCAGGTCTGTTGTGAGGATCAAAGTAGACACAGAGATAGTGTGCCATTTTGAGCTTGTTGGAGGAAAGGCAAGATATAACTCTAAATAAGGCCATTTCTGCACTAAACTGTTATAGTGCTATTATTCCACTTTCAACATCCTGTGGAATCCTGGGGTTTGCAGTCTAGGGAGGGGGCTTTGAGAAGTTGCAGCCAGAGAGCATTTTGGCCTCAGTATACTACAAATCCCAGAATTCCACAGGACGTTGAAAGTGGAATGATAGCACTACAACAGTGCAGGGTGGAAACGGCCCAACAAAAACAATAACAGCAAAAATGTAATCTCTGCCATTGCCTGTTGGTACAAAACCCAGCCTGGGATCCTAATACAGAAGGGATGGAGCATAACTTTACGTGGCCATTGAGCCGTATTGCCTTGAAATCATTTCTGACTCACCGTGACCCAAAGGAGAACCTATCATGGGGTTTCCTCGTGAAGGTTTATTCCAGATCAGTGGTTAAATTTTTGCTGAAGCCCCAACAGAGTGGCACTACCTTTGCTTTGCATAAGGCATCAGCGGGGCAAAAGCAGACACCCTCTTCTAAACTGAACGCAGTCGCCATGTAAATTGCTTCAGGACGCGGTGGGACACGCTCAGCCGCTTCTGACTCAGCAACAGGCAACTGTCAATCCAAGCGAACCATGAAAGACAAAAAAATGAAAGTCTAGAGAGAAGGAAGTTTACCAACAGGCCAGCACAGTTTGCGTTCTCTCCTCCTGCAAGCAGTTTTCTGGTCGCCTTCTCCACCCAGCCTTATGAATGGGGTAACTCTAAAGAAGAGAGAAAGCCCAGAGAAATCATGTTTTTGGATCCCAACTCCCAGTTCTGGGAACTGGAGTCCAAAAGGAGGAGAAAAAGGCTTTGTCAAGATTCCAAAATTATGCCAAAGAGTCCAACTGATCTTGCTTGTTTTTTGCCCCCCAGGAATGTCAGTAGTTTGGGGCTGTTTTATACACAGGGGAGAACAGACTGAGAAGGAGAAATTAAAAATACATTCTTCTTCTCCGTTTACTGGAGCAGATTTCCATCTGCATAACGAGGGTGGGAAAACCACACACGAACACACACCTCTTTCATTGTGCAATGTTTTTACTGATGCCAGCAAAGGATATGGGCATTTGGAAGCTGGCAGAACAATGGGGTAGGTAAAGCAAGAAGGTGCCAGGTTTCCATTGCTTCATTTCATACACAAATGGATCAGCGCTCCCGTTTTCGTTCCCCGGATCCAGCTGGATTCCTATTGCTGTGTGTTTCCCAGCCTCTCCTAATTTTAGAGTTGCGTGCAATGAAGAAGACAAACGGTGAGAAACTGGGGAGCAAGAGAGGACTTCGAGCCACGTGCAAAGAGCCAATGCAACTCTCTGCCACAAGATGTGATGGTGGTAGCAGTCACACCAAGAATCATAGACTCTCTGAGTTGGAAGGGACCCCAAAACGGCCAAGCCCCGTGGAAACCTGGCACTTTCTTGCTTTACCTACCCCATTGTTCTGCCAGCTTCCTGGGGGTTGCAGTTTAGGGAGGGGCCTCAAAGGCCATCCTCAAAGTCCCCCCCCCAAGCTGCAAACCTCAGGATTCCATAGGACGTTGAAAGTGGAATCATAGCACTATAACCAGCTAGTGTGGAAATGGTTTGACAATCAAAAACCACTGAGCAATGCTGGCTCCATTTATGGCACTTCTCTCTCTTTATGGCCCAACGGGGGTTCGGACCCTGGTCTCCCAGAGTCCTAATTCACCCCTCCAAGGGCTACGCCACGCTTCCTCTCCTAGGGCTACACTGGCAAGATGTCTTCAGGGACGTTTTGCCACTGAGGCTGAGAGAGTGTGGCTTGCCCAAGGTCACCCTGTGGGGGGATTCCAATGTTGGTCTCCCAAAGCCGTAGCCCAGCACCCAAACCCCTCTGCTATGGGGGCTCTCCATTGGTCTGCCCCCTGATTTAGGGTGATCCTGTCATGTGTTTTTTTCTGCAGGGTCTCCTTATAGATCTTTTGTCCCTGCCTTGTTCTAAGGCGGAGAGAGTGTGACTTCCTCATGGCCAACCACTGGGTTTCTGAGGCCGAGCAGGGACTTGAACCCTGTTTTCCTAAAATCCTAGTCCAGTACTCAAACTATGGCCTTTCACAGGCTCCTCTTGGCAAACTTTTCTCCAGCAGGGGTTCTTCTGGGGCTGAGAGGGTGTGATGTGCCCAAGATGACCCAAGAGGTTTCCATGGCTATGAAGATTGTTTTGGTCCGACCTCACCTGGAATAATCCTGCGTCAAGTTCTGGGCACCAAAGTCCAGGAAGGATACGGACAAGCTGGAAAGCATTCAGAGGAGGGCAACCAAAATGGTCAAAACCTGGAAACCATGACTCCCTTTGAGGACCAGCTTAAGGAGCTGGAGATGTTTAGCCTGGAGATGAGAAGGTTAAGAAAAGGAGACAGGGTAAACATATTTAAATATTTGAAGGGATGTCTGGAGCATCCTGTTTTCTGCTGGAGCAAGCCTGTTTTCTGCTGCTCAGAGACTAGAACATGGAGCAACGGATTCAAACTTCAGGAAAAGAGATTCCATCTAAACTTTAGGATGTTAGGACTTTAGGATTAACATTAGGACTTCTCGATGCTAAGATCAGTTCAACAGTGGAATCCGCTGATGCCTCCATGGAGTGTGGTGGAGTCTCCTCCTTCTTTGGAGGTTTTTAAAGGGAGATTGGATGACCACCTGTCCAAGGGAGGGCTTGGATGGTGTCTCCCTGCGTGCCAGAAGAATGGGGTTGGAATGGAAGGCTCTTGTGGTCTCTTCCAACTTTACAATTCTGTGATTCTAAGATTTAAGTTCCCAGAGGGATTCTGGCCAGAAATAATAAAAAGAAGAGCAAGAAGGAAACAGAGAAGACAAAGAAAGCGTAGCAGCAGGAGTCATTGCCTCTCTGGAACCGAACCCCGGCTTCTTGTAAATGACAGTCATAATGGGAGTGCTAAGATCTCAGGTTTGTTAACAACGGGAGGAAGCTCTTGCACACTGATTCCTACGGGGGATGTGAAAGAGAAGCCAAAAGTGCAGGCAGAAGCTGGGGAAGGGTCTCAGAGCAAAGGGACCACCCACCCACCCTTCCCTTCTTCCACCAACCAGCCCACCCCTTTCCTCACCTGCCCTCTGGGAGGAGGGTTTGCAACTTCTCTCCTGGTAAAAAGAATGCAATTTCTGGAAAGTTTTTGAATGCATTTCTCCCCCTGCCTTTTGGGCTGGCCTAATAAAGCCAATTACAACATAATTGGGGGGAGTTGGGTGGTTGTTGTTTTTAATGGTGGCCGACATGGCTAACCTTTCTCCCCAGTATGGCTAGCTTTGGATTTTGGGGCTGGAATCCAGCTGGTGATGGATGCCAGGATGAGTAGGGTCATTTCCGCACTAGACTGTAAAAGTGCTATTATTCCGCTTTCAACATCCTATGGAATCCTGGGGTTTGCAGTTTAGGGAGGGGCCGCCCAGGATTCCATAGGATGTTGAAAGCGGAATAATAGCGCTATAATAGGCTAGTGCGGAAATGGCCCATGCCAGGAGAGGGTCACTGTTCCCTCTTGACTGGCATCTCATAGGCTCAGACCGTAACATCCTCAACATTTTCCTCCTGTATGATTTTTAACATCTTTGCCTGACGAAGAAGAAGCCAGCAAACCTTTGAAAGCCTGGAGGATGGTGCATTTTATGTTTTGGAGCTGGCCCGGAAAAGATATCGCTGCTTGTGCATTTTGGACATTCTTGTATTTTACTGCATGGCCAATGCAGCTGCGCATGAATATATATATTTTTTTCATAGATTGGAGTTGATTTGAAGGCACACAACAACAATAGCAACAAGAAGAAGCTCTCCTGAGGAAGTGGCTGGACATTTTTGGCCGGTGTTGAATGCCCAAATAAACCATAGGTTGCAGAAACAGGGTTGTGCCTGGATGCAATTGTACATTTATGCCTATTGTGCATAGCTCATGGGATGGGACTGTGACTGGAGGATTCTGGGAATCCAAAAAGAGGAACTTTCCCAGGCTCTGCAATTTGCCAGCAACGCACACACGCATATGCAGAATCATCTCCTAATTGGGGTGCATAACGAAGGGAGGGGTCAGGCAATTAAGAGAAGCGACAAGGCAGCCCAATGACTTCTCTCCTCTTAAAAATTCCTTGGGGCTGACACGGCCTCTGCGTGAACCAAGGGGCTTTTAAAAAAAAAATCCGTTTATCTCCCTTCCTGACAAGTGCACCGTTTTGCAATTAGAGCCATTGACGTTCGGAAGAGGGAGAGAGAAGGGCACTCGCATGAAGTGAGGTTACTTTTTTATGGACCTCTCCAGACCCCTGAGGAAATTATCATGTTGCAGGTAAGGCCGGAGGGAGAGATGCCAGGTTCCCCCGGCTGGGGTTTTAAAACAGGGCAGAACTGGTTGCTACTCTGTGCTGCATTTCCACCAGCACTCTGCACATCTGGGAGGGTGGCCCCCCAGGCCCCGATGCAGCCCCCAATATCATTTCTGTTGGCCCTCAACCCTTCCAGATTGTCTGGATTGTCCCAATTCAAGCATCTCCACCCAGTTCAAGCCTTTCCAACCAGTAGCTTCACATTCATAGAAAGAAAATGCCAGCTAAGCATCAGAAATAAATTCCAGATGTTAAGAGCCACATGGTGTCATGGTTTGAGTTTTGGACTACGATCCTGGAAACCAGGGTTCAATTCCCCTTAGTTTGCCCATGGAAACCCACTGGGTGACCTCAGGTGTATCACACACTCTCAGCCCCAGAAAGCCTCGCAATAGGGTCGCCATGGAACCTCCGTAACTATTTGAATAAACTACTTGCACCTGTTAAAATGCATCCGGAACCTACTGTTTTGGATTTTCCCTGTTTGGAAGGAGTGGAAAGGGAGCCCTGCCATGCTGGGATGCCCTCTCCTGAGAGGACCTGTGGCCAAGCAGGAAGGATCGCCGGTCCTGAACCCTTTTTGTGTAGATGCCTCTGGGAAAACGATGGAGGAGGAGGAACGAGAGACAAGCGGTGAGAAAAGAAGGACATTTGGACGTAGATCAATGCCTACACAGTCCCTGTCCTTCCACCATCACGGATGCATTCAGTGAGGGCACACAAGAGACGGGGCCTTTTCGGTGGCCGCTCCGAGGCTGCGGAACTCCCTCCCACAGGAGGCTTCCTCGACTCCTTCTGCAGTCTTTTCTTCCACCAGGCAAAACCCTTCTCATTTGAGCAAACCGTTGGCTCTTTGCTTGCTGCAAAAGAAGGGTCTTTTAATGCCCTGGGCCATACTTTTTATCCTTTCTGCTGTGTTTAAATGTATCTAGAACAGTTTAGTGTTTTTAACAGAAGTGTTTATGTCGTGATTCTTTTCACGTTTATTTTAAATAGGTCTTAGCTGTATTTTGTCCAAATTTGTTGGAAGTCACTTTGGGTCCCAAACGGGGAGAAAGGCAAAGTATTTATTATATAAGTAGGTCAAATTGTGCACTTTGTAGGAAAATGCATATTCTTTTGCTATTTATTTTCTGCTGAAGCCTTCAAGTATTAAAAGAAAGAGTCAGGAAAGAGCATTGGAGGTGACAAAGCGCAGGAGAGGACCTGCAGTGGATGATGGTTGATGCACCCCTTGCCGTCTGGGAATTGGAAAAGGTTCAGTCCCTGATTGCATCGACTGAGGCTGGATTTTGTCCACTGCTCTCTCTCTCTCCTTCTTCTCCAGTTTTGCTCGGCCGGGGAAAACAAGGCCAGGCAAACACAGGAGATCTGGTGAGGTTGCAGAGCCAGGGGACCAATGACCCCAGAGTCCAGGTGAAATCCATTCTGCTCTCCTGGCACCCGCTTCATCTCAGTTCCTAGGAACTGGGTGACGCAATGAGAAACTGGAGGCCACGGTTTCTCTCTGCTGGCCAGTAGAGTGATAGGAGGTTTATTCAGTGTGAGTGCTGGCCACAATCCCATTCATTTCAGCTGTGCTCAGGCAGGAAAACGTCTGCTGTGGAGGGTGAGAGTTTTGCTAGAGCCCTAAAGATGCCTTTCCTGCCAGAGCAATCATTCAGCATTGTGCAAAAGAGGCATTCTGTCATTTCTTTGGCACCCAAAAGATTCCTGCTTTGATCTTTGGTACTGAGTTTCTGGCAAGGCGTCCCTCCAAATCAGGGAGAACTTTCAGGGAGCCTTCAGTACAGAGCAAGGAAGGAACAAAGGATCAGGTGGAAAAACACACACACACATGCGCGCGTGCGCGACATGCATTGGGTCCCAGCTTAAGATTTGAGAAGGCAACTTTCTGGACTACAAACCCAGACACCACCTAAAAGGACTCAAATTAAAGTTTATTTTTCCCCCAGGCCTTCTTGTGTCCGTCCCTGGTGTCTCAGAAGTGTACATGCGTGGATGGGTCTTTCACATCCTTTTCACTGGAAAAGAGCTTGGAATGGCGTTATGTTTTGGACTACATTGCCCAGAATTCCCTAACCAGCCTGGCTACTGAGAATTCTGGGCACTTTAGTCCAAGCAGCGGGTGTCTCAGCCCCAGCTCCCCAAATCTCTGCCATTCATGGAGTCTGAGCAACACAGAAGACCTTGAGGAGAAACATCTTGAGATGATGGTGGAAACAGGGCTCCACCTACCATAGAGGAGTTGCAGAAAGGTAGGTCCCATGTGAAGGATGGTCGAGAATGGGATCCAACTTGAAACTGCCTTCTTAAGAATCTATAGGATGACCAGAACCTGGATTCTGTGTCCAGTTGTGGTGACCACACAACAGAAAGGACAGGACAGGTGAAATGGACAAGTGGCAGAAGTCACTCCCTTGGTGGGAAAGCTATAGACTGGGGTGGGGTGGCAATGACAAAAGCAACCCCCTCCCCTCCCAAAACAGCCTTTTGGACTCAGCTAGCAAAGGCCAGGCTGTAACTTTTGCTCTGGTGGGGTTTTGTGTCTTTGCCTGTTTGGTGAGGATGATGGAGTTGCATTGCTTTAGGGATGAATATTTTGCTTCTCCTTACAGCCAAATTTGGGGAAGCACCCCTAAGCCCTCTGCAAACGGACTTTTCTCTCGACTCCACACTTTGCAAACCGTCAGCAGCTACAGCAGTCCTGCAAATCTTTGACATTTCTGCAAGAGATTTCTAAAGAAGTGAACCTCAGCTTCTCAAGAAGCCCAGAAGGAAAACAGGGGGTGGAAACAGGCGGAGGGTGTGAAAAAGAAACCAAAGATAAAGCAAACAGCTTTTCTGCCCCCAGGAATAGTCTGCACCCTTAGCTTGGAGGTTACAACTTGCCACAGGAGCAAGGTCACTAGCCATTCGCTTGGGATGGAAGGAACATTGGAAAATATCAAAAAGATGGTCCAAGAAGGTGTTTTTCAAGCCTCAGGAAACCCTAAAAAGAACCTTGGATCTTCACAGCTCAGGACTAATTCCATGCAAAATTTGTACACAGGTGTTTTGCAAAGAAAACATAATTCTCTTCCCAGGAAACAGCCTTTTCTGGGCATAAAATAATATTTTTTGCAGGGGAATGTTATCGTCTGCATAGAAAAGACTGTTTCCTGAGCAGAAATAACCGTTTCTTTGAAAAGCAACCCTGTGTAAATTTTGTGCAGAGTAAAAGCTGCGAGTAGTCAGTCTTTTAACAGGAGAATGGAAACCGCCAAAATTACTCACTGCTTCCTTGGAAAAGAAAATTAGCAAAGCATAATATCCATAATGACCCTCTTTTAAATAACTAGGTTATTAACCATCGCTTATGGTTTCCCTAGAACTGGGAGGAACAAAAATTCATTCGTGGTGAAAGAAATTAAAAACTCCCACAGATTTTTGCGGTCGTAGTACTTTTTTGTTCCCAAACCGAATAGATTTGCATGTTCCCGCTTTGCATAATAGCTTGGGACCGAGGTGTTCTTTCCCTCTTCGCTCCACCTGACAAAGTAACTTGGATTTGTTTTATCTGATGTGAAACAGGGCAGGAAGGAGGCAGGAATAGACGGATGGGATCTCACAAGGCGTCACAGGTACTCAGAGCTGCCCCTGAAGACAGCCTGCTGAGGCTGAGAGAGTGTGACTTGCCCATGGTCACCCAGAAGGTTTCCAGGGCCCAGTGGGGAACCAACTCCTGATCTCCTGGAGTCCTGGTCCAATACTCAAAACGTTTTCTCTCAGGTCGGTCACCGGCAGGACTTGCAAAAACCTCGTCAGTAAATTCGATTAAAATTTAAATCAGTTTTCCAAACAACCAGTGTGTTTGGCAACCAGATTTTTCCCCCAGGTTTTCTGGGAAGTCCAGTGGTGGTTGAGGGACTCCAACATCAGTAGAGATGGTCAGTCCACTCCGGGTTTTAGTCTGAATTCTAACAGGCTTATCCAAAACCCTGCACTGTTGATGTACTACACTGTGCCCATCTGTGGTTCTGAAATGACTTCACAGTTAGCTATCTGGAAAACCTCTTGCAGTCAAAGGTGGGTCATAAATGCATCCAAATGGATTTTTAGACCGAAGACAGACCACAAATCAGTTCTCAGAGAGGCGTATACAAATCCCTATAATTAAAGACCAGAGAAACGACTATTATTTTTCTTAAAAAAAGACCAATAAGGTTTATTAACACATTTATAAAAATAGGTACCAAATAATAAAAGAAAGAAGTTCTGCCCAGCAGAAAATTACCAGCTAAGACCTCCAAAAGGGCCTCAGTTTGTGCAGTCTCCCCTTCTTTCCCTCTCCAGTTGTGTAAACATTATTTTTTTGGAAAAAAATCCAAGTGTTCAAATACAGTGGAACTGCTACAAAATGGCATGTGTGTCCTGTTTGTAGTTTGTATATTTAAAACAGAAGGAAAAATCCACACGAGCACATTTCCTCTTGTGTTGCACGGCTCACACGCTCGTGCACACCCGAGCTCCCCGTGCAAGGTGAAAAAGCTGTTCACCATCCCATATGACTGCCCCTCTCCGTGCGCCAAGCGGCTCTTTCCCGCTCGGTCCTCGCAAGGCCGTTTCCAAAGGACGCCCGCTCTTAGCAACCCGGGCGGCTTTTCCGCGCCCCCGTTTTCACGGCCGCGCCCTCGGCTTTAATGCTGAGACCCTCACAGCTTAAAAGGGAACGACTCCAAATAATCCTTCAGGACGGGGTTGAGAGGGACGTGGGCCAAGTTCTCTCTCCCGAAGGTTGCCACGATGCTTTGGCGGCACAGTTCCTGCAAGGGGCGCACCCGCTCTTTGCGCAGCGGGCGGGCCAGGACTTTGCGCGGCGAGCTGACGTAATGTTCCAGCAGCGTGAAGAGGCAGTCGAAGCTCTCCTTGCTCCCGTCCAGGCTGAAGCGGCCGCCCTGGAAGATGACCCGGATGCTGGTGGGGCCGGTGGCCATCTTAACGCTAACCGTGAAGAAACAGTTCGTCTGCCGGCTGTCCCGGATGAGAAAAGTCCCCACCGGCTCGCCTCTGAGCTTCTCGTGGGCCGCGTTGACCGACAGCGGCCCCCAGTAAAACCCGCACGCCTCCAGCAAGGCGCTGGTGCGAGTGATGGTGCTGAAGTCCTGCTGGGAGCGGAAGGTGTGGAAGTGGGTGTCCCGGGACGCTCGGACGGGGCTGGGTTGGCCATGGCCGTGGGGGACGCGGGCCTGCAGGCTCTCTCGGGCGGGCAGCTCAAGTCGACACCTCAGCTCTGTGGCTATTCGATTCTCAGGCGTCACGTTGCTATGTGCTACCATCCTACAGCCGAGACCCACCGGTGTGGTCTCCCATAGCTTCCAGAGCCAGGGAGCGGAAAAGCCGACGGCTCCGGTCTCTCCTACAAGTCCCAAAAGGGAGAGAGAGAAAACACGTTAAAGCTCAAGTTGACCCAGCTGTTTATTTATTCATATCCTGCCTGATTTACATCCTCTAAAACAAGACAGGGTACAAAGGTTTAGGAAGCATCAAAGCCATGCATGCAATTAAAATGCTGCTTTTAAAGCATGAACAATGAATTAAATCATGTAAAATACATATTAAGTTCTGCAAAAAGGGCACACGTATAGTAATTCCAATTATTTATTCGATTTGTATGCTGCTTTTCTCCCAAATTAGACACAAAGCAGCTTACAATAAAACACAACATCTAAAACAATACGGAGTACAAAGGTTTAGAAAGCATCGAAGCCACACATCCAATTAAAACGCTACTTTTATAGCACTGAATTAAACTACGTAAAGAAACAGAACCACCTATAGCAATTCCAGTTTATTTCTTTGATTTATATGCTGCTTTTCTCCTGAATGGGACTCACAGCTAGTTGCAATATCACTCTATTGTTAAGAATGAAGGCCAGTTTAAAGCAGGAGGGTCTTTGCCTGCTGGTGGGAAAGAGACTGAGAGGGGGCCGGGTGGGCGTCCTGTGGAAGGGAGTTCCAAAGGCTCCCAAGACCCCACCAGCTGAGCCCCCAATGCAGGGGCTGTGGCAACCGGGTGTCAGATCCCTGCCCTTAGCTCCCCGCCCCGAGGTACACACTCCCCATAGCAAGCATAAACACCTCTGTTTTCCTCTGCAGTTTGTTCCCAGTGAGAGGAAGTGATGGAGATCACTTCCTGTTATCATTTCGAGAGGAACCGCAGAGGAAAACAAGAGGTATTTGGGGGTGGTTGAGGTGTGCTTTTTGGTACACACACGCCCCACAGCACACCTTTGTTTTCCTCTGCGGTCCCTCTCAAAATGGTGACAGGAAGCGACGGACGTCACTTCTTGTCACCATTTTGAGAGGGACCGCAGAGGAAAAACAGAGGTGTTTGGCGGGTAGATCAGGGTTCAGGTGGGCTTTTCAGGGCAGGGATATATTCTTTTTTTGCATACATTTGGTGGACTTCCTATGTGACTTTTACAGGGAAATAACTGTCCCAAAACAATGCTGATTTCCAGCACACGCTATTCACTGGTGGTCTCCCATCCAAGGACTAACCAGGGCTGGTCCTGCTTAGTTCCCAAGATGAGAGAGCATCTGGAGCCTTTAGGGTATTTAGCTTTGCCTCTGGGAAATCCCAAAGGACTCTGAAGGCTAGAGGGAAATCACAACTCCCACAAAGATGGTTGGAGATGCCCAAGACGAATAATATCCTCTGTACACAATGGCGAAAAAGAAAAGAAACTCCCCGGTTTGCTAAGTTACAGAGCAATCCTCCATCCCCTTCACGGAGACATCACACACACACACTTCCTTTTCACCCTTTCCTACAATCCCCAAGGCATTGGCTCAAGTAAGAATTCTGTTGCCCCCTAAATTTTTCCTTTTCATCCCCCAATTTCTAGCTTCGCTTTAAACGCAGAAAACCATTCCTGCTAAGACCACTTCCGTACGCAGCATCCCCGTTTTGGATGCCTAAATTCTAATATTTTAAGTTATTGCAGTGCAAGGAATAGCAGGAAACTTTTCCTTTGGGAGCGCAGAATTCTTATCGGGGGCGGACAACAGTCTCATTTCATCCCCCCATAGCTGCATCCTTGCACACACACACACACACCAACTTTTATGACCCTGTTAAAAAGCGTTATTCCACTACTTCCCATCTTTCACTTACACAAAGAAATAGAAAACCTGCTTGTCCTCTTAAGTGGTCCAGAGCTCCAACGGCTTCCCTTTATGGGTACCTCTCTCACGGTGGGGGCAAACGAAGCAGCCACGGCGACCCAGAGCTGGGGACGGATGCCTTTTCTCCCCGGACCGCCTGGCTGCTGTTCAGTGCATTTCCTTCACCTGCCCTGACCTTATTGGCAAGCAAAGATCGTTGCTGTGGGTCCCTCCCTCCAGCGCCAAAGAATTTATTCCCTGACTGCAGTCAGTTTATAGATCTGTGCCGGCGCTTTTCTGAGAAGGCACGATGCCTTCTCAGAAATCAAGCACCTCCCGGTTCTGCGTGACACCCACAAGAGGCGGGCTTTTTGCCTTCCACTCTCTGCGGCTGCCCCGTCAGAGCCCAGGCGCTTTTATCAGCACAGCCGGGGACCTTAATTGCTTCCAGGCAGAAGGCTGCAAAAAACCAACATGCGCTCCATCGGTCCCCATTTGGAAAGGATAGCCCTTAATCCTGTCTTTAATTCTCTGCCATCCTACTTTTTTGGTCCCTTTCAAATGTCCCAGCTTCTCTCTCCTCTGCCCCCTTTTGTCCTCAGCTGTCCTTACTTGTTGCAGACAAAGTGCAAAAGGAGTTTGCACTCCCTTGGCAAAATTAAGGACAGAGGGAGAGGAAAGGGAGAATCTGGCACTTCCCAGTTGGATCAGGCAAAAGCAAACTGCCATAACCTCTCCGAGCTTGCATATCCTTCCTAATTCATAAGGCATGCCATCTGGACCACTCCCAGATGCTGCCTAGCCACACACGTGTCCAGGTTTCCATCTGTTAAAAGTTAGAGGGAACAGACCAAGCAGGAAAGAAAGGAAAAAATGGGAGGGAAGGGATTCTATCTATACTGGATGGAGAACCAATCCCACTCAGGGGACACCCCCCCCCGCAAAACAGCCCAGTGACCACCCCTCTTCCTTCCTGGCCAATCTCAGTTTGAAGCCAGCCTCTAGGAAGGGTTGGATGATCCGTGATTCAGCTGGAACAATTGGTTCCAGCTTTCTCCAGTGCTGAAAGTGTGACTTATCTCCTTGCATTCAGCCAAGTCCCTTCCCAAATGTCTGTGTTTCTGACCGCATGGAAGCCAGATGAAACCGCAGGGGATCAGGCACTGATTTCCCCTGAAGTTTTCTTATGGGCATCATGTACCTCCAAGTCCACCTTTTTTTCTTGGGAAGATTGATTATTCCGAGGAGTGCTGCCACGGCATTCCTCTGGGGCTGAGAGAGTGTGACTCACCCAAGGTCCCTCCCCAGCCGGGACGCGAGCCTGGGTCTCCCAGCGCCTTATTCCATCACTCCAACCACTACACTCTGCTGCCTCCCTGAAGTTACAGAACTGAAAGCGGGTTCAGAGATGAAGCGCTTGGTGCTGCTGCCCGTTATGCTCCGTAATTAAATAAATGAAATTATGCCGCCACCACACCCAGGATGGGTCATAATTCTAAAGAAAGAGGTTGCTGTTTTTGGAATCGTGCCTGGCCCTGAGTCCCATTCCGGGGTTGCCCACCGGACACAAAAAAAGGACAAAGACCAAAAGAGGGGGATTGTTTTCAAGAAGAAACTCAGAGTAAAAGTGTGTGCGTTTTATCCGGAGGTTTACCATGCCTTGCTGGAGATCTGGGAAGGGTGTGAATGTCCCCCGTGCCACAGGCGGGTCCAATCGGGCATTTACTAGCCTGCAGGACAGGCATTTACTATTGGCTACAAGGGGGGGGAGCTAACATTTCCTCTCTTTAAAAAATGAGAAAGATTCGCCAACTCATCACAGGAGAGGGGGGGGGTGTCAGAAACTGGACTGCCGGGTAGGGAGGGCGAATAAGATTGAGAGTCATGGGATTTTTGGAAACCACAGAAGTGGGGAGCGACTCCGGTTTAGAAAAAAAGTGACTGAAGAGAAAAGCAAAGAGAGAGAAAAAGGAAAATCCTTCTCCTTGGTAGCCCTTGGAAGGATGCCTTTTTTAGCACTGGGAGGGCAGAGGTCCAGCTGGCCGGGGCTTTCTCCCATTGCCCCCCCTTTCTCTCCCCCTCCAAGCGTGTCCAGGGAACGTCAGTTCTTATCAAATGAACATTTTTGGCACTTCAAGTGGGGCTGCATTCCAACCCCGACTGACCTCTGGCCAGAAGCAGCCGTAGCCCAAGGCTATGGCGATTTCTTTGCCATTGCAAAATCTGACGCCCGCAAGAAGCCTGGCCCTGTGGGGTAAAACACAAACGGCCCCCATCACACCAGCTCTCAAGTTTCCAGCTTCTCAACCAATGAAGCGGCGGCCTGTCTGCCTCTGAAGCTTGCGACTTTGCCTTATCCGCCACTGCCTGGATTACCCATTTCGTCACATGTGGATCTCTAAAGTGAAGGGCTCAGAAAGGAAAGCATAGGAGGGTATGGCTCCATCCCCAGGGCAGCTACTGATGGGGGAAGGCAGAACCAGCGAGATGGATGTGACCCTAAAGACCGCCTAAACCAGCCCTATGACCTCTGCACGAACCAATGCATTAAAAGCCATACTTAATCATCATCATCATCATCATCATCATCATCATCATCATCACCACAGCCAAAGCTTTCTTGCAAAAGGACGCTTCTAGCCACATCTGGCAGGAATAGCACCCGGGAGGGGGCTTCCAAGGGCCATCTAGTCCGATCCGCTTCTGCCAGCGGAGGTTTCTGCTTGAGTTCCTTCAAGCCATTTCTGATTGACAGCCAGGGCCTCTCGGGGGGGTTTCTTGGCAAGGTTTGTTCGAAGGGGGCTTGGAGAGTGTGATTTAAATAGCTGCGGGGGTGCCACAGAGAGGGGATGGGGCAAGCGCTTTCTCGGCTGCTTCAGAGACTAAGACACGGCCAAGAGATTCCGCCTGAACTTTGGGAAGGGTGAGAGCAGCTGGGGGGCGGCGGAGCCTTCCTCCTTCTCTGGGGGGGTTTAAAGGAAGGCCGGGCGGCCACCCGTCCAAGGGAGGGAGGGAGGGCTGGGACGGGGTCCGGGAAGGGGGCCGGACCGGGGGGGCGCTCCTGGACTCGGCCCAGGGCCAGTCGGGGGGTCTCCACGGCCGAGGGGGCTGCCCGGACTCCGGACTCCAGGGTCGCCGTCCCCCCCCCCCCCGGGCCCGGGAGACCCGAGGCGCCGGCGGCTTCCCGTTCAGAGCGGCGGCCCCGGGCCCGCTTTCGGGGAGGGAGGGGAATTCGAATTGGGCCCTTTCCGCGCGACGCCGCCCGAGCGCCGCGACCCCACCCTCCCAACCGCCGAGGGGACCCCGGGCTTCCCAGGGCCCCTCCCGGGACCGCAAAGCCCGCAGGGGGCGGACAGCGGCGCCGCGGCGCTCCAACGGCGCCGCGCGGCCGGAGGGCTCCGATCGCGCCCCCGCTGCCCGGCGGAGCCGAATCCGGGCCGAGCGGCGCCGGCCTCGGTTTCCCAGAGCGCGCGTCCCCCCTTTGCCTCCCCCCCTGGGCCTCCCGATCTCCCTCCCTCTCCGGAGCGGGTCCGGCTCACCCCCCGAGCGGCCGCTTCGCTTTCACTTCCGACCCGCTTTGGCTGCGGTGCCGAGCGCCCTGCCCCCCGACGGCTCCTTCGCCCGGGAAGAACGCCCAGCCAAGCCAAGCCAAGCCAAGCGGCCGCGGACTCCGCGCGGAGGAGGCGCCGGGAGCCTTCTGAATCCGGATCGAAGCGCTGTCATCCGATATATATCTATATCTATTTCTATTTCCCAAAGTACCTGTTCCTAGGGCCGCCTCAGCGCCTGCGGAGCCCGGTCGGGGCGGGGCGGGCGGCGCGGGGCCGGGGGGCGGCTGGGCTGGCTTCCTCCTCCTCCTGCTGCTGCTGCCCCGGCGGCGAGCCAGCGCGGGGCCAGGTCATCCTCCTCCTCCTCCGCCGCCTCCGCCACCGCCCGGCTGGAGCTGCGCGTCTCCCCTCCTCGGCTCATGGCCGCGGCTCTGGAGGCCTTTTAACCGCCGGCGGCTTTTGCTGGCCCGCCGGGCTCCGCCTCTTCCCCGAAAACACGTGGCGCGGCTCCGGAGCCCCGCCGGGAGGGGAAGCCGAGACTTTCGCTTTCGCTCTCCGGCCCACATCAAAGGCGGCGGCGGCGGCGGCGGCGGGGCGCCCGGGCGTGGAGGAGGAGGAGGAGGAGGAGGAGGAGGAGCTGCTCCGGAGGCTTCCCCTTTCTGCAAAATGCCAGGGCGGGGGGGGGCTGCGGAGAGGGGCCGGGGGGGCTGGTCGTCGGCTTTTCCTGCAAACGTCCCGTTTCCCCTCTTCCAGGACGGGAAGGGGACCCCCTGCCGCTTCCTCCCTTCCTTCCTTGCGCGAGCGGAGTGTTGCGAGAAATCCCAAAATGCGTTCAGGATGAGCAGGGATCGGCCAGGAAAAGGACGGGAAGGGGCCGTCCTGGCAGTTTTCGGGGGGGGGGTTTGCACTTTGCAGCTGCTCAGAGGCACCCCCTCGGCTGCAGCTTCGGTCACAATGCAGCGATGGCGGCGATTCCCCAGGAGATCTGGCCCGTGGCGCAGGGACCGCAGAGGGTCGGAGCCGAACTCGGGGGTCCGGCACCCCAGGGGCAAGATGTTGTGACTTTTCTTTTTTCCCCTTTTAAATCCCGTACCCGAGTCAGCAGTAGGGATGTGCACAGAAACATATGCATTTAATGCGCTTTAGCTGAGCATTTCTTATTTAGAATTATCTTTCCCTGCAGCAACTCGGTTGTCTGCAAAACTGTGCAGGTTTTGGACCGTAAAACAAATAATAAATCCATTACCATTCAGTGGCCTCTGAATGGCAGACACTCAAGGTAGAGGATGCCAGTTCAGGGTGTTGCTCCTCTTGCACCGGGGCTTCTGGGAAAGGGAACTTGAGAAAAGCTCCTTTTGGTGGATTGCAGTTCCCTGCAGGGTTGGGGGGATTCTGGAAGCTGCAGTCTGCCCCAAATGAGGAAGATGTCCAACATTGCCTGGCTTGCCAGAGGGGAATCTTTGCACAACAGCAGCCAGGCTCCCCCCCCCCCAGCCTGGAGTTTCCATGCTGGTGGACCTCGGGGCGAATAAACTGCGGAGAGGCCTTAAAATCCTGAGTCTGTGGCCATTTCTGCACTAGGCTGTTCTAGCGCTATCATTCCACTTTCAACATCCTATGGAATCCTGGGGTTTGCAGTTCAGGGAGGGGCCTCAAAGGCCATCCTCAAAGGCCCCTCCCTCAACTGCAGACCCCAGGATTCCATAGGATGTTGAAGGTGGAATGATAGCGCTAGAACAGCCTAGTGTAGAAATGGCCCAGCTCACCCGTGAAAGGGAGGTAACTCCCTTTTGCAACTCTGCCATCCAAAAAAAGTAAATATTACCTTCCCTTTTAGGGAGCAAATAGACTCATCATAGCCTTCCAGGGCCTCTTGGCAGCTTATTACCCCTGAGAGCTGAGGAAATGGAGCCTCCCTGCTTGGGTGCAATCTACCTGTGGACCGGACAGCAAGGAAAACCTGCCCCTCCTGGGATGCTAGGTTGGACTGGCTCTTTTGGGGGTCTAATCCAGAAAACTGGTCCTCAGAATCCTCACCCCTGGGTGGAAAAGTGAGGATTTGCCATCAACCTCCCTGGACCCAGATGGGTTTCAGTTTCAATTCTTGGGCAGGGACTCATGCAGGGGGGCAGCTGAGGAATCAAGGAATCGGCCAAGAAAGAAAAGAAAAGAAAGAGAAAGGCAGGCGTGAATTCTCTGCAGTGCATCATCCCCCTGCTGGCAAAGCGAGTGATAGTATCGTACACACAATTGCCCTGGGAACAAGGAGCAGGACAGGGAATTTGGCCCCGAGCGTACTCCAAAGCAAGTCTCACTGTGCTTCCTTGCAGCTTTGGAGAAAAGTTACTTTTCCTGTTGGACCACTCCTCCCACATTTGTGCCTGGGAGCAAGAATTTTGCTGAGTACTGGATTATTTTTGTAGAATCATCAGCTCTGAGGCAGGAGGGGACACCTCAAAGAGCATTTATTCCAACCCCCTTCTGCCAAGGGCAGTGCATAATGTCGTGGGTTTCTGTGCCGCCTGTGCCGATTTCTCTAAGTCTTTGCAAAATGTAGACACTGCCATTCCACCCGCAGAACAGTACTCTCGGTTTCTGTCATGTCGAGAGCATGGCCAAATTTACGGTAAAGAGTCCAGCCCAGGTTTCTGTCACGTCAAGAGCATGGCCAGATTTAGGGTAAAGGGTCCAGCCCAGTCCTCCAGGATTGGAAAAGAAGGCTTCACCGCTCAGCAAGCCTGACTGCACCGGAGGGGTCTTCGCCCTCCTTGGCACGCTCCCTCGGGCTCACGAAATGCACAAAGTCCAGCAGACTCTCACCAAACAAAGTGGCGGTTATTATGGGCGATGCGGAGAGGATACCCGGTGCGTTCAGATGAGAAGGAGTGAGAGAAATTGAGACTGAAAGGCCTGGCTTTCTGCTCTGTTGACTGAGAAGGGAAAAGGAAGTCAGCTTCAGTTTATCAGAAATGAGACCTGAAGTGTCTGGGAAAGAAAGAGAAAACAAAAGAAAGAGGCTTCACAGCCTGGCTGACCCTCCAGGCTCGGAATGATGGGCTTTGTTGTCTAAGAAGAACACGAGCTCCTTCTGGTTTTAAAAGGAACAAGGTAGGGCAGCAGGATGTTCAGGGGAAGATCAGGTGGAAAACAGGTTGACAGATGAATCATAGCAGTTGTCATTGTTTTTGGCAAGACAGACTCCGGGACAAGGTGCCTTCAGCATGCTTGCAAAGCCATCTTGAACAAAGAGATAAATTAAAACTGACAAAGAGAAGGAGATGGAATCCTGATTAACGCTGTGGGAGTTGCACACCTTCCAGCAGGAAAAACCTCTTCCTCCTGGGTGTATATATAATAATTTGAAAAAGGGGGTTTCCCCTTCCCTTTTAGAGTCATCTTTTTTGGAACGCACTGTTGCTTCATTGACGAAGATTGGCAGAAGGGTGTTGCAACAAGCCATGGGCTTCCATGTATAGGGTGTGGGGGCAAGCTTCCAGCAGGGAGGGGTCAGCTTCCTGCCTTCATTTCCATGTGCCACAGTCCCAACCCCACACAACCCCATTTATGCCTCCTTCAGTTGGCCCATTTCCACACTACATTCTTATAGCGTGATTATTCCACTTTCAACCTACTATGGAATCCTGGAGTTTGCAGTTCAGGGAGGGGCCGGCCGGCCCCTCCCAGAACTGCAAACTCCAGGATTCCATAGTAGGTTGAAAGTGGAATATTCACGCTATAAGAATGTTGTGTGGAAATTTATGACCATCACACACTGTCCCAAAATGTCACTCCCTACACATAGTGCAACCTACATTTCCATAGGCTGCTGACTGGGTGGCAGCCAGTGGCCAGAATTCTCTTACGGACAGAGGCACATCTAAGTCATGCTCTGCAAAAAAAGTCATCAATTGCCTGACAATGGTGATAGTGGTGGTGCTAGAAGTGGAGTTTTGCAGGCTGTATGTTCCCCGTGCCTCGCCTTTGCAAATTGCTTTGCATTTGTGTGCACTACACTGTGCATTGCACTGGTCTTATGCTTTACATTGTGGTTATGTGTGGTGCTTTGTACGTTGTGCAATGGCACCTGGTCACTGACGTGTGTTGTGCGGTCAGGTTGCGAGGCCCCCGTTGTGGGAAATGAGTGTGGACTGCTGGGTGTGTATGGAGGCAAATGTATTCCTCTCTTGCTGAAGTAGTTACTGTGTATAATTGCTACGCTTTGATCTAATTAGTATCTATTGTTAACCAATCATAGCAACAGTATATCCATACTAGGGGAATTTTGCATTGGATTGTTGCAAAACCACCATTGCTAATTGCTTCTTGGAACAATGTATGCAGTGAGGGGAAGAACAGATAAGTGTAGACTGGAGAGGTTGTTGTTTTGAGAAACTGGCATCTCCAGAATAAGAGGCAGGAAAACACGTCATCAAGTCAAACTGTTCAAGAATGGACAGAAGAGTGTCGCAGGCACAGGCCCGGGAACTGTGGGGGAGATGGTGTGATGCATGGATTTATGGCCCTCACCAGTCACTGCTTTGTGCTCCACGAATTGGAATGTTTACTTCTAAAAGTTGCACACTGAGTTAGACGTTTTAATCTCAGCAGCTTCCATGCAAATGTGCTATGTTGCTCCTGTTCCTTTCACAAATAAACTACTGCCTACTTCAGAGTGGATTTTGGGGGATGTGGGTTATCCAGTACGTGACATGCACAATCCTGTTATTCTGCATGGGGGTTGCAGAGTGCTGCCGTGGCATGTGTTGGTGTTTACAGTACCCTAAGGGGATGTTGGGTGTTTCCTGCTGCGTAGCTAGGAACGGCCACATGGTTTGGGAAAGTTGCTTTGGAGGACTACAGCTCCCAGCTCCCCCCATCAGTCTGGTGCATGGGGGGAATTCTGGGAATTGTCATGCCAGTTTAAGAAGTCCCCTTTCCTGAGCTACGTTGGGCTGGGTGAGCCTCCCTGTGCCCCACGAGGGGCCTTCCAATGCTCCATTTCCCACGCTGGGCCCCATGGGAGCGCACGGGTGCCTTTCTAGAAATGCACACCCTTTAGTTTAGCAGAATCCCAGCTGGCCCTCTCGCTGTTCCCAGAAACCGCCTGCCCCTTGCAATCGCTTTGATCGAGACTTTAGTAAACACTGAGACTTTAATCAACACTGGCTTCTGCGGCTCTTTTGCTTTTCCTTTTGATAGTCTGAGAGACAGCAAGGATTTCAAAGGTGAACCCAACAGAGCGCTGAAAGTCCTTTCGGTTTCTGAAGCAGCCAAAGCCAAGAGGCCCCTTTACGGGGGGGAGGTAGGGGGAGTGGGGAGGGGGAGTCGTGGGGACGGAAAGGGTGGCAACGAAGGAGGTGGGCAAAACATCACCATGAACTAACTGTCAGCCTGTTTTTATCATTTTATCAGAGGTGAGCCAAGTCCCTCTCTAAGGAGCCTGCAATTCTTTCAGCTGGGGTGTGGTAATAAAATGCTGCGGCGCATCCCTGAGCTCCCACCAACTGGTGACCAGAATGGCGGGGGCTGCATTCACCAGCAAGGTTTCTTTTCCATGAGCTTGCAGCTGGGATGTGGCTCTGGGGGGAGCAAAATGAGAGCAGGCAAGGAGCCCTATCACACCGCACAGTTGCAGTGCTGTTTGTACACTTTGACTGCCGTGGCTTCATCCTGTGGGATTCTAGGGGTTGTAGTTGCGGGAGTCCCAAGAGCTCTCTGGCTGAGAATGCTAAATGCTGCTCCCTAAACTGCAAATCCCAGGATTCCATAGGATGTTGCCACGGCTGTTAAAGTGGAGCAATAGCACTACAACAGTGCAGTGTGATAAGGCCCAAGCATTCCGCCCCCTCCCATGAAATTTTCCTTCAGTCTTCAAATTTCTAGCTTTGCACAGAGAGAGACCCTGGAAACCATTTACACCTCCAGCTCTTACGTCTTCTGTGTCCGTGTTCCTTGGGCTCTGTGCTGGCCAGGGGCCAATGGGTGTTGTAGTCCACAACCTCTGGGGGTTGACATGATTGCCGCCCCTCCCTCAGTAGTGCAGATTGTCCAATTATAGTATTTTAAAACCTCAAGAGTTAAGACCGGTGAGGTCTTCCTCTGGCTTGAGGACTAGCGGATTTGCAAGATTTAAGAAAAGAATGAGTGATGAACTTGGAAGTCATCAGTACACATTTCAGCTCAGGCATGGTCAAAGATGTGGCCTGAAGCAGATTTCCTTCATCTCTGTTTCTTTTGGGTGGGGTGTGTGTGTGATTGGAGGGTAATGGTACTGGTCTACCTTGCAGGGCAGTTGTAAGGAATTACTGAGAGTTTCTTGGAAGGCTAAGTCGGGTGACTCCTCTCTTCCCAGCTCCCCTTTTAAGGATGTATTGTTTGGAAATCAACAGACGCATTTCTAAACATGCTTTTCAGGATTCGTAATGGGATTGCTTCTGTGTAAGCACACGTCGGATTGCATTGCATGAGCATCTGCCTAAAGAATGTGTGTTTCCCAATGTTTCCAAAAAGAAAGAAAGAAAGAAAGACGGACGGACGGAAGGAAGGAAGGAAGGAAGGAAGGAAGGAAGGAAGGAAGGAAGGAAGGAAGGAAGGAGGTGTAGAACAATTCACGGCTGAACATCCGTCATGCGTCCGTGCAATATTACCATATTGGTACCGAAAAATATAATTGAAGCTGACAGGGTACTACAAGACTTCACTTTCTTCTCCCCAGGTAAGAATCTGGTCCATTCTGAAAGCTTGCAAAGACACACTTCCAAGCCTTGGTCTCTGGGCAGCCTAGAGCCCTAATGTGTGAAGCCTCTGGGATTCTGCCCATGACCACCAGCCAGCGGCAAATGGCTAGCAGTGGCCTTGCTCTTGGATTAGCCATTTTCTGATTCCAGGGATGAGCCGGGAGCGCAGAAAAAGCAGCTGCAAGATGACGCCAGCGCAGCCCCTGTCCTTCAGGCCACTTCCCTGCTGCAACAAACAAGGTCAGCGCCCCAGCGGATTTCGAAATCGCGGCAACGCAAACAGAAAAGTGGCCCCTGGATCCACCATGTGTTCCACTCCCCTGGACTGATGTGCTTTGTAATCTAGGAAAGAAAGTTTGGGACTTTTCAACCTTGTGGATGTATTCCTTATTTGGCCCCATTGGCTGCTTTTGCTTCTTTCTTCCAGGAAGCTCACCGGGGACTGGTAGCCTAATGGCTCAGGAACTGGCACATTTGGAGGCCCACCGCTTTGTGTCAGCACTGATGTAAATACCCTAAAGGCACCGGATCCCTTCTGGTGTTGTGAGCTAAGCAGGATCAGCCCTGGTTAGGACTTGGATGGGAGACTGCCAATGAATACCAGGCCCTATTTCAGAGGAAGGAACTGGCAAAACCACCTCTGAGTAATTCCTTGCCTTAAAAAACCCTCTGAAATTTCTGGGGTTGCCGGAGTCAACAGGCAACTCGAAGGTGCATATGCAAATACCGTTTAAAGATGGGCTGAACTTATTCTCTGTTACTCCAGACACCAGGGCGTAAAGTGAGGGGTGCAAATCCCAAGAAAAGAGATTCCACCGAAGCTTGGGGGGACATCTTGGCTGCAAGAGCTGCTTGAGAGCAGAACGATGGGCTTTCCTTCTTTGCAGATATTTAAGTAGAGGTTGGACAGCTGTCTCTTGGGAGTGCTTGTATTTCTGTGTGGCAACTCACTGTCCTTTGGGGTGCCTTCCAAATCTATCATTCTCTAACCCACACCCCATTTCAGAAAAAACCGGGGGGGATACAAAGAATGCAGAAACAGGGCCTGGCCGGTTCCAGCTCACATATCAACCCCATCTTGCATTCTCAAGAAACCCGGCTTTGGGGAAACTTATCTAAAGCCTGCACAAGTCACTGATGAGATAAGAGATTTGACAATGAGAGGGGAGGAGGGTGTCTCGGGGTTTTCCTGGAAGAGAGCTGCAGAGCTGCTCTGCACCCTTACTGGGAAGGAACAGGCCTGCTTGAATCAGTGGGGCTTCCTTCCAAACAATGGCCCCTGTTTGCCCGGCTCTCTCATCCAGGAATCCCCAGGGTAATGCTTCGTTCCAGGAAGACACAATGCAGTCCTGCAAATATATAAATGTGGAATGAGGAGGTCTGGTGTTCCTAATATTGTTGGACTGCAACTCCCATCAGCCTCGTCAATTGACTGTGTCAGCGGCTGGATGCAAGAGAGCGGGGATGAGGGGGCATGCCCCTCCCAGTCCAGTCCTTGATGGGTTTAATGTCATGTGAATATGTGTGTGTGGAGGGGGTCCCTTCATGAATTTTTCTTAGGCAAGGAATCTTCAGAGGTGGTTTTGCCAGTTCCTTCCTCTGAAATAAAGCCTATAGCACCTGGTATGCATTGGTGGTCTCCCATCCAAGTACTAACCAGGGCTGACCCTGCTTAGCTTCCAAGATCAGATGGGATCTGGTGGTGCTTTTAGGGTATTTCGACCCTCTGTATTTGTGTCTTTCTCAAATCCTTGTATGGGGACCCTCATGCATTTCCTAGTGCAGCGGTTCGTAACCTTTCCTTTACTGGGTACCCCCTGTAAATATAACTTGTTGCAAGGGTCCCCCAAATCTTTATTTAAATATCCAAATATTTGTTTATGTACTTATTTATTAAAGGCTTCTAGAGACTAGGATTCAAATCCCTGCTCAGACACTGGGTGGAGTTGGGCAAGTCCCTGTTGCTGATGCTGGTGTCCAGCAGGAGGGCTTCGTGGACCCCCAGGGGTTCCTGGACCCCAAGTTAAGAACCAC
Source organism: Ctenosaura bakeri (assembly GCA_948474755.1). Taxonomy (NCBI): domain Eukaryota; kingdom Metazoa; phylum Chordata; class Lepidosauria; order Squamata; family Iguanidae; genus Ctenosaura; species Ctenosaura bakeri. The sequence goes on from CAOLHI010002293.1 coordinate 187,797, forward strand.
TCTTCTATGGTGTTCTTAGGGCAGGAATCCTCAGAGGTGGCTTTGCAAATTCCTTCCTCTGAAATGAAGCCTACAGCACCTGGTATTTGTTGATGGTCTCCCATCCATGGACTAACCTGGGCTCATCCTGCTTAGCTCCCAAGACAGACCCAAACAAAAAAATGCTGGCCAAGATTCAACATCACAACCTATATTTCATAACCTTATGAATCCATAACTATATTTGTTATGGAAATGCAACAAAATCCTGTTAGTGAATTGCAAGGACAGGAACCCAAGCGCCAGGGACAGTGGTCAGATGAGCATCATGAGCTTCTTGTGGCACTTCTGATGTGCGTTGAACACTCTTGATGTGCCCCGGAGACTTCTGATGGGGGATGGACACTCCTGATAACGCATTGCACACTTGCGACGGAGGCCACGCCATTCTGCTGCACTCCAGGTGCTCCCACTATGCTCCAGCACTTCATAGGTGGTGCTCCCATGTGCATTGACTTCAACAGGTCATGTTCCCAGCCATTTCTGGGTCTTTGTGCTGGAAGAAACCAGCACCTGTTGAACTTCTGCATGCCACACTGCTGCAAAAAAATCACCAAGGCGCTGTCCTGGGAAAAGGTGCAAGCAGTGAGGGAGAAGGAGATTGGGGACCCGTTTTTTGCACCTCAACAGACCTGGCCAGTGTGGAGATGTTACCTCTTTCTTTCAAGAGGCGTAAACTCTTCCTTTGCTCTCTTGACTTAATAAGAAAAAGACCTGTCTTGACTTTCGGTGACTCCTCTTACCATCAAAGCCAGTTCTGTTTCCTGAAGCTGGTTTCTGATCCCTCAGAAAGATTGAAACTGTGGCTTCTTGTCTTCTTCTTTGCTCTTTTCAGAAAAGGGTGATTTCAGGGAAATGGAGCCGTGCGGGCAGGAAATGGCAGACGATCGGCTCGGCTCCTGGGGTGATCTCAGCGCTCCCCGAATTCCTCTGAACTCCCCGTTTCTCACAACCCAGGCAGAAGCAGGAGGGGCCACTTTGGTCTGGATTCTGCCAATGCCCTTTGCCTCTAGATGCTCTTGGACTCTAACTCCCAGCATCCCTTAGCACTGAGGGATGCAAGGATGGGGGCACAGTGGCCCTGGTCCATCAACTCCCCCCTCCCTGGTTGGAGAAACCCACCCACCCACCTAGACCTGAAACCCTGGACGTGGTTTGGACTGCACCTCCCAGAATCCTCCCCAGCCAGCTGTGATTCTGAGAGTTGTAGTCCAAAAAAAGACATTTCCCAAGCTTTCTTCCCCTCGTACAGTGTCCAGCAACCCCAACATGCAAACAACAGCCCAGTTCTCTTAGATTGCCCCTAAATATGGACGCTCTATTTTGTTAGCGTAATTAAAAGCTCGTCCGTGGATGCACAGCTGTACAAACTTGAGTTGGGATGCCTGGAGGATTAGAACCCAGTCCTTTAGCTATAACTAGAACAGAATCATAGATAGTTGGACTTTAGACTCTAAACAAGCCTACACCACAGGGTTGTTGTGAAATCACAGGCAATAAAGCAAGGGAATTATGGCAACCCGCTTGAAGTTGTTGAACTGTGACTCCCAGAATTCTTGTCCACCTCATTGGCTAGGTTGGCTCTGGGGGTGATGGGAGGTGTAGTCCAGTGAAATCCAGAGACTCTACAGCATTACCATTCCTGCTATAACAGTAAGAAATGTTGCATTGTTTCCAAGTGAAGTCCTTTAAGGAGAGATGAAGACAAGATCTATCAGGCAGTTTATGAATCTTTAGCAGGATCCTTCTTTTTCCTAGTTTTTAAGCCTTGAATTCCAGGACACCCAAAGTAAATTAGGATCTTTCAACTGATACTCTCAATAAAGACCATGGGGCGGGGGGGGTAAAGGGGCTTGCAGCCCCTCAAACAACTGGGGTGTAATTTAGTATTAAGCCTTGAGTACCAACCATAGATGCTTGAAATATTCAAAGAAACGCATGGAAAATATTATCCTGTTTGGAAGTTAAGGCCATTTCCACACTAGGCTGTTATAGTGCTATTATCCCACTTTCAACAGCCTATGGAATCCTGGGGTTTGCAGTTTGGGGAGGTGCCTTTGAGGATGGCCTTTGAGGCCCCTCCTTTTTAAACTGCAAACTCCAGGATCCCATAGGATGTTGAAAGTGGGATAATAGCACTATAACAGCCAAGTGCAGAAGTGGTGTAAGACAGAGATCTTAGCTCAAGGGGCTGATCCCAGATTAAAGTAAAATGGGGAGGAGGGCGTTCCTTCTCATTTCATTGGCAGGGACAGGATAAGGACCATTTAGCGTAGCCTAATTGCTCCTCACCGGAAGGTGGATGCAGAGCAGAGGCTGGGCTCTGGCACCAGAAAGAGAAGGAGGCAGCTAAGCCAATACATAAACGCCCTGGAAGGCCTTTGCAAGGTGCAGCAAGAAATCCACGGATCCTTGCAAACCGTGGCAAACTGGTGCTCTACCCACAGCGATGGGGATTTGCACCCAGCCCTTTCCTCTTGCCTGGAGCTGAGCCCCCCAAAACTGGAGAATTTGCAGCCTCCTCTGCCCCGGAAAGTGGAGACGCAGGGACGGAACTGGAGAACTGGCCACCTGAGCAACCACAGCCCGTGCAAAGGCCGTGACCAAGACTGCCTCTGACGCTCAGAAGTGCACAGTCCACCAGATTAGCCTCCGGACTCAGTCTGTGAATGGGACATAATCTCTGCAACAGACTCTCGGCCCCGCCACCTGCGCAGGATTTATGCAAAGCAGGCGCAATGGGAGCGGAGACACCGGTTTCCTCCCCGCCGGCACCGCCGGCACTCTGGCCTCCAAGAAGAGGGGCCTGCTGCCTCTTTGTGGTGAGGGGGCAGCTCAGAAGGGAAGCAAGAGCCACCCGGATTTGCTCTCTTCGGGGGCTTTGGGTTTCAGAAGAAGTGCTGCGTTTCACTGCAACCGTGCACAAAGTTCCCATAATAGTGACACACACGGGGGTGTTGCTCGGCTTCCAGAGAAACACACACACAACTGGCTTTGGTTAAAAGGGGGAGGGGGAGGAAAGAATGGTTGGTTCGCCTGCTGTCCCCTGCTGGAGAAACTCTCCTGGATCACCGGGGAGAAAAGTCATAGCTCAGTAGACCAGCTGGACTACAACTCCCAGAATCCCCCAGCCACCCTGAAAATAGGGATTCCAAACCAACTTCCCCAATCTCTCCACCCTACTCAGAACTGGCACACTTGTCAAGCTGCATCCTCTCCTCTCAAAGATCTATATTCTGACACATCTCCAAAGGCACTCTGCACATGGGCAGAGACCCTTCCCTCTTGATCACTTTACTCGATTCAGCTCCCTCCCTCTTTTAAAGACCTCATTTCAAGCATCTCTTGGCAGTGACTGGCGGCCAGTATAAAGGTCACAGAATCCACTCCAAGTTACTTTGAATCATATCCCTGCAAGAGGTTCAGCGTTGCCTTAGGTGTAGCTCTTTCAAACTTCAGACTAAACCTCGGAATAGATTTGCCACCGTCCCTGGGATCGTTTGCAGGGGAAGGGAATTGGCAGTAACACAAGCCGAGAATTTGTGGGATGAGGAATTCTGGGAGCTTTAGTCCAAAAAAGTAACTTATCCAAGCTATGTGTCCACGGACAACTGGCACAAACAATAGAAAACTCAAAACACTTGCAAAATAAAAACAGAGATCATTCACAACAAGTGCAATTGAGAGTAACATAAGCTTGGAGCTGGGGGGGTGGGGTGTTTGGACCACATCTTATGGGAGCTGTAGTCCAAAAAATGAATTAATTCTAAATGAATTAATAATTTCTTGCTTTTGTGGGATGCTCAAAATCAGCCGCCCAAGGCAGCTGCTCCCTTCTGCCTCATAGCAGAGCCGGCCTAATTCTGTTAATGTTCTTAGAAGCAAATTTTTTTCAGTTGTTTCACATTTTTAGAACTGGCTTTTTCCCAGTTGGTTCCCCTGCTGAAATTATTTTAAATTGTTCTAAATTTTAAATGGTGTAAACTGATTTTATTGCAAGCTGCTGAGAGAGCTTTTTGAGAGAGCGGGCAATAGAAATATTTTGATCAAATTAATGAAGTAAAAGGCATTGGGGAGGGGATGAACCCCAAAAGTTAACCCTCTCTCCCCTGGGCCGTCCAGACAGCATCACTCACCCAGGTTTCGAACCCGCTTCTCTCCTCTTCCCCGACTGAGTTAATTGGGTGCAAACAATTCTTGCATTTTGAACCCACTTTGCAGCAACTGAAGTAAGCTGAGGACAAAGGCGGAAGAAGAGAGAGAATCGGGGACATTTTGAAAGCAGAAAAAGTGGGACGATGCAGGGTTTTTGGACTGTCCTTTTCAAATTGAGACAATGAGAGAATAAGAAAAGAAAAGAAGCCATGTGAATTTGGATACTGGTTGGTTTTGTCTTCCTTCTTCCAAAAAAATTAGTTTTGCTCAGAAATTTTCTCTCCTTACCACCACCAAAAGTGAGAGATTTTTTGAAAAAGAAAGAAACAGGCTTTGTTCTCTTTGCATTTGCAAAATTCAGCATTTCATCCCTTTCTTAAACTGAAGATGAGGAGGGGAGAGTTCGGGGAGGGGCTGCAGACCGAAAAGGCTTCATGGTAATAAATCCCTTTTTAAGTGTTTTAATGTAATTATATTTCAGGCAGAAAATGTGAACTCATTAAAGCTGCCTGTAATATACTGTGAGTACAGCGTGTATCCTCCAGAGGTTAAATGAGTATTTAATCTTAATTACGGCATCCTATGAAGGGTGAGCTGGGAGGGGGGTCACTAACTCTCCACCGGGCCTCTGTACCATCTGGAAAACCAGCGACAGACCCCCAAAGGCACGGAGCATGGAAGGATCTTTGCTTTGGTCATGCCGAACCTGAATGGCGCAGCCTGGGAAAATCGTCGTTGTGATCCATGACTCCAAAATGTGCAGACAACAGGCGTGATTCTTGGAGCTGCAGCCTGAAATAGTAACTTTTCTAAGTTCTAAAATGAAAAAGAGGATAGGAAGGAATCTAGAGGGGTGACTAACTGATTTATATTTTTCAATGAGCTTTCCTGGATCATTGACTCGAAGGCCATTTCCGCACTAGACTCTTATAGCGCTGTTATTCCACTATCAACATCCTATGGAATCCTGGAGTTTGCAGTTGAGGGAGCGGCCGGCCAGCAGTCTGAAGAGTTGTTCTTGTGTTTTTAATTTTCCCGTGAGTTTTCGGAGAGGGGTGTTTACAGTTTTGGCCTCCCTTCCCAAAAGCATTGGGCTGACTGTGGGCACAGCGTACCTGGCCTTGGGAAGAGGCAGCACAACCTGAAGGAGCCAAACTGCCTTGCAAGCCTTGCAGCGTCAAGAATGCAAGTGTTTTAAAATTGGGCTTGGCTGCCACCTCTCCGCCACACAGAGAATTGCAAGGAAGGTGGGAGGGTGTGTGTGTGTGTGTGTGTGTCAGTCGGAGGCCTTCAAACCATTTCCAAGGGCATTTCCGCACTAGCCAGTTATAGCGCTATGATTCCACTTGCAACCTCCTATGGAACCCTGGGGCCGGCCAGCCCCTCCCGAAACTGCAAACCCTGGGATTCCATAGGATGTTGCAAGTGGAATCATTGTGCTATAACAGCCCAGTGCGCAAATGGCCTCAATTATGGTGAGGAGCCTGTCACAGGTTCTCTTGGCGAGATTGTTCAGAGGGGGTTTGCCTTTGCTTCCCTCTGAGGCTGAGAGAGCGTGACTTAGGTTTCCATAGCTGAGCAGGTATTTGAATCCTGGTCTCTAGAGTTCTCGTCTGACACACAAACATCAGGCTGGCTCTCTGGAAGGAAGGAAGGAAGGAAGGAAGGAAGGAAGGAAGGAAGGAAGGAAGGAAGGAAGGAAGGAGAGGAAAGATTTCCTCTGGAAAATCTCTTTATTTTTTCCCTGCAACCCTACAAGTAAACCCCACAAATGCTTCTAAAAATGCAACTGGGAGCTTAGTCCCAAGGTAAGGAAATTTAGGATGGAATGGAGCCCCCAAATCCCTCCTCTCTTCCAGGGAAGAACAGACACGCTCCCTGATATCACCTTCCCTTGCTAGCTTGACAGTTTCTGGGGGATCCTTTATTAGCCATGACAGAAGGGCATCTCGTCCACGGAAAGCCAGCGTGTGACCTGCCCAGCGTCACCCCGTGGTTTTCTGTGGCCAAGCAGGGCTTTGAACCCCAGTCTCCAGTTCTAGCCCAGCACTCAAACCACTAAACAATACTGGTTCTCCACGAAAGCTCACAAAGAAAACTTACCTGGTGAATATTTTTTGATGATTCACTCATTCTCTGGGACGGATTAGAGTCAGGGTTGGGAGTGGGAAAAAGGTGAAGCAAGTTTCCTGTGAGGAGGCGGGTTTCCGAGGAGGGATGTGCATTAAATCACCAAGAGAGGATCCCACAGATCTGCTTTGATGCCAGAGTCAGCTAATGGGTACCTTTATTTAGATTTAATTGGACGCATGGAAAACAGCTCACCATTTTGGCATCCATTAATTTGCTGAGGCCTTAAGGAGGTGTGTGTGAATTCATCCCACGTATTCTGCACCATGATGCAAGTCTCTCTTTCACACACACACACAAACGCACACCGTTTTGTTTTTAAGGACAGGTGCCACGCAGCAAGTGCCCATCAGCCAGGCATCTGGGAAAACTGGCTGCCCGGCCCGAAGGAGAAACCAGGCAACAGATCCACGACTCCAGCGTGGCACCGCGGTCCCCATCCCAGAGCGCCAGATGGCTCATGCGCCCATGCGCTGGTGCGGTCAGGAGGCAGACGCCAGCCATAAACGACACAGTTTGTTTGCTCGTGTTTGCCTCCAGTTATCCAAGTTATACAGTGACGAAGAGGGTGCAGAGCAAGAGCGAGAACAGATGGAACAGATATTTGTAATTATTTGCTCCCAGGTTGCAAAACAGGTTCGCCAATTCGGGAAGAATGCCAGGCTGGCGAGAATTTGGTGCAATTTGTTCCCAGTATTCAGCCTCTTGAAATGTTCCAGGTAGGAAATGACATCTTTTTGTGCAAAAAAACCTCCCTGTTTTCAGCCCAGGAAATGGGTTTCCTTCACCAAAAATACAGTTTCCTGCATGCACGTGTGCGCACGCTTGGCCCAGAATCCTCCAAATGTTGTACATCCACAGAATCCACAGACGTTGTATTATGCGTAGGTGTGAATGTCAAGCTTGCTGAAGAATTCTGAAAACGTAGCCCAAAAAAGGAACTTTTCCAAGCTCAGAAACACTCCCTCTCTCACACACACAAACACACACAGGAAAGCCCTTTACAACACCAGCTTTGTCAGGATAATTCTCAGCCGGAGAGCTGCTCCAGGGCCTCACCAGCAAACTACAAATCCCAGGATTCTGCAGGAGGCACTTAAAGAGGAATCACGGTGCTATAATTAGCTAAGCGCCAAAGCGGCCCAGGAAAGATAATCGGATCATGAACTTCTTAAGTCTCAGCCCTCCAGAAAGATATGGTTAGACTGCAATTCCCAGCAGTTTAGTTTGCATAGTTATATGATACTTTAATCACACTTTAGCAATGATTTAGGACCTGTTTCAACCTCACACCTTTACACGGCCTGTTATCTGTATTTTTTCCCCAAAGTTGTTGTCAGTTGCCCGGAGTCCCAGTTTTGGAGAAATCTTGGGATAGACATGAAATAATAACAGAAATAAGGATGACCATTTTAATCACGGCCACTATCCTAGAAGCAGCAGAGCTAAAAGTGAGGGTAAATGCTGGGAGTTGTAGTTCACAGCCATGAAGGCGGCCTCAGGGTTCACACCCAGGGTGTAAATCCGTTCGTTAGATCCACAGAGACCGTGGGATCTTGGGCAGCCAACAGTCAGGTAACTTTCATTGATTCAATGGGTCTGCCCTGTTTGAAACCAACCAGCAGACGAGGCCACTGTATCTAAGGGCCTTTCCGCACTACACTGTTATAGTGCGATTGTTCCACTTTCGACCTCCTGTGGAATCCTGGGGTTTGCAGTGTAGGGAGGGGCATTTAGGATTCTCCGCCAGGGAGCTCTTGGGCCTCCAGGAATTACAAGCCCCAGAATTCCACAGGATGCTGAAAGCGGAATAATAGCGCTATAACCGTGTCGTGCGGAAAGGTCCGAAGAGTCCAGCACATTTTCTCAGGCTGCGTCTGCGCTGCACAGTTACACCAGTTTGATCTCGCTTTAAATGCCGTGCCCCCACCCCAGGGAGACCTGGGATTTGCAGTTCAGGGTGGGACTTGGAATTCTCCCTTGCGCTCCCAGCCCTTGAGCCCCCGGAGCTGTCCGGCAGAAGACTCCTGTAAGACTTCCTCCCCAAACTACAAATCCCAAGGTCGGATAGGATGTCGCCAGGGCTAGTTAAAGCGGGATCGAACTGGGGCAACTGCCCGCTGTGGACACACCCTCTGCTGCAACAGACTGACAGTTTCTGTGAGATGTTTCCGGTTCCATCCGCAAAGCAGCGCGCAGAACAATTTCCGTGGCTCCCATTTCTCGCTTGGCTGTTTGCAAAAGCTCTGGAAAATGCAGCCACCCGACCAGCGGCGCCCGAGCCCCGGCGCCCCGGCCTCCCGCCGGCAATCTAAGGCCATCTCCGCACTGGCCTGTTATAGCGCGATGATTCCACTTTCAACCTCCTCTGGCATCCCGGGGTTTGCCGTTTCGGGTTTAGGGGCCTCCGAGGCCGTCCTCAGAAGCCCTCCTCAAAGGCCCCTAAACCCGAACCGGCAAACCCCGGGATGCCAGAGGAGGTTGGAAGTGGAACCATCGCGCTATAACGGGCCAGTGCGGAGATGGCCTAAGAGGCCGTGGAAGAGAAAGCGCCCTCCTTCCAGACCAAGACAGATCCTTTCCATTCAACGGGGAAGACTTGGGGAAGTTACTTTTTTTGGGCGGCGGCGGCGGCACCCAGAGCCCGGGCCGGCTCCGGGCGCCCGAGGCCAGAAAGCAACTTCTCCCCCGGCCCCTCCCCCCACTTCCGCCCTCCCGGGACCTCCGGCGGAGCGGAAAAGAAGCGATACAAAAGTTTCAACGTTCCCGGGGCCGCCGCCGCGGATTGGCGGAGCCCGGCGGGCCCGCGTGACCGGCAGCCAATGGGAGGCGCCGCCGAGGGTGGCCGCCCTGCTCCGGACCGAGGACCCGGCGAGCCCGGAGTGGCGGCTGCGGACCCCGCGCAAGGAGGCGGGCGGTGCGCGCGATCCCCCGGCGGGCAGGGTGAGCGGCCTTCTCCGGCCAGGCTTTCTGGGGGGGGGCGTCTTCTTCCCCGGAGCCCCCCTCCCTCTCCCCCGGAGCCCCTCTGCGGCGCCGGACTGCAGCTCCCATCATCCCCGGGCGGAGGGCCGCCCCTCCTCTCCTGCCGCCCGGGCCCCCCGGCCCCTCCCCTCTCGCCGGAGGGAAAGATCTCCGCGACTCGGGGGATGCGCCGCCCCCCGGGGGGCGCTGGACTGCAACTCCCATCGGGCAGCGGCGGCCACGGGCAGGGAGGGTGGGAGATGCAGTCCAGCCCCGCCCGAAGGAGTCCGTCCCCCGCCGCCTCCCCCGCTCCCCCGCCGCCGCCACCGGTGCCTTTCGGGAGCTTTCGGGCCCTTTTCCGTCTCGCCCGATGGGCTTTGTTGTCCTCTTACCGGTACCGGGAGCTCAGCGCGGGACTGGCCTCGTTGCCTTTGGACTTGGGACCGAGGGAGATAGAGCTGGGTATGCGCCGAGGGGCGGCCCGGATCTCGCAAGGGGTCCGCGGGGGGGTGGAAGGCCAGGGGAGGGGGCATCGGACCAGGGCTGGGGTCCCCTCTGTTCGGCCCTGGGAGGCGCTGCGAGTCACGCTCTCTCGGCCTCGGAGGAAGGCAAAGGCAGCCCCCCCCCAAAAGACAAATCCGACCAAGAAAAAACCCTGCCATAAGGTTAACCTTGGGGACACCATGCGTCAGACACAACTTGGAGGCAAACACCCGGTGGAAGGGGTGACGCACTCTGGCCCCGTGCTGGGAAGGGATGGAGTGCAAAAGCAGCACCGGGTGCGCCCGGTGAGCTCACCTTGGCAATCCACTAACCATCTTTCATTGCCTTTCTACAATGTAGCCAAGGATTTGTAAAGTTACAGAACGTAGTATTTGAAAGGATGTCCTGTGGAGTAAATATTTAGATGTTTCAAGGGATGTGATACGGAGGATGGAGCAAGCCTGTTTTCTGCTGCTCTGGGGACTAGGACACGGAGCAGCGGCTTCAAACGTCAGGAAAAAAGGTTCTGCCTAAACACTAGGGAGAACTTCTGGGTGGATAAGGGCAGTTTGAAAGCGGAAGTATACTGCGGCCTCCATGGAGGGTGGTGGAATCTCTCCTTGGGAAGTTTTTGAACACAGGGGAGGGCTTGAAGGGTGTCGTCCAGCAAGGCAGAAAGGGGGCTGGTCTGGATGGCCTTTGGGATCTCTACCAGCTCTTGTCATTCTATGAGTCTATAGGCCATGATGTAGGATCGCTATTACTATTGTCACTGCTGTTGTCAGGGTTTATTTACGGGAGTGTAAGAAGGAAGCCTTTCTCAGGTCTCCGCCCACACCGGCTTCCAGTAGCTCTTGACTCAGAGCGGCTGGTTTGTTTTGGCGTCTGTCTGCCGTCGGCTGTTTTGCTGAAAGAGGAAGGAAACCGGTCGGCCTTCCTCCGGCCAAACCAGGCTGCTAGTCCCGGCTGAGGCTCTCCTCCCGTCCACACATTCTCACGGGGAGAAGTTTTTAGGAAAGGAGTTTTGGCCGGGCGGGAAAGACGGGCGCCGTTGCCCTTTTAACAGAGGCAACCACAGAGGTGACCGGGAGTCCTGTGTAGCCTTGCAAGCCTGCTTCGGTATAAGAAATTGCAAAGGAATAAAAGAGGGAAGGAGTCATTTTTCCGCACCTTTGAGACCGATTTATTTGAGCAAGAGTTTTCATGGGTTGGAATACACACACACCTGCCTTTCTCCCGTGAATTTTTGGGTTCAGGTGAGATAGGAACACAAATGCATCCGTTACGTCCTGCCTGTCTCATGATCTTGGAATGCGGGGGCGGTTCGTGGCATCATTAAAAGGAGATCCAGCTAGAAACACAGTATGCTTTTTAAAAAATTAAGCAAATTATCATATTGAAAGCCGTCTCTGACTTGAAAGCAATGTTTAGCTAAGGAGGAAACGTGGCTTGTTGTGTTGTCGTGTGGAGCTGTCGTGGGGTGGTCTGCGGCTGAGAGTATGTGACACGCCAAGGTCAGCTAGTGGGTTTCCGTGGCCGGGGGAGGGGATCGAACGCCGGTCTCTGGGATTGTGGTCCAACGCTCAGAGCCACGCGGGCTCTCGTGTGGCTTAGCTACCCAAATTTGATTGTTCGAGGCAGGACACCGGTTGTGGTTTCGTGTTTCTCATCCATTTATTTTGGGGTGTGGCTTGGAGGTGGCATCCCGGATCGTTTGGGCGGCAAACGAGCCTGCAGTCCTCATGGTGGGGGTTTGGAAGGTATGTAGGTCACCCAGGGTGGGGTACAAATTGGTATCCTTTGGATGAGCCCTGAGATCGGTATGTTATTGTTTGGGGAGCTGAGATCTTGGGCAATGCCCAGCAACGTAAGGAAGGAGAAGGGAGAAGAGAGAACCTGTGGCTCAGTGGTTAGAGCAGGCGCTGTGCATCTAGAAGACCTCAGTTCACTTTAAAAGAGGGGGGGAGTGGTGGTCTTAGGTTCCCTGTGGCCCCGAACCCCAATTTTGTAGTCTCCAAATGCCCCTGGCAGTCCCTCAGAGCCCCTCAAAAATTTTAAGTTGGGGGATCCCAGCTTTAAAAGCCCCAAATTCACCCAAAACTCACTAAAATCCCCTTTCTCAGCAGCCAGTTCATTGCCAAAAGCTCAGTTGAATTGTAATTTCTTGGAAGGCCAGCGAATGGAGGATTCCAACATAATATCCCCTGGCAGGGAGTTCCGCAGGCTGAGAGCAACCAACGTGACTCTTTTTTATTCCCTTTACCTGTTGCACTTGCTGAAGACGAGAGGAAGTCTCCTGAACATGTGCAGAGTTTTGTGTGTTTTTACTTAGTGGAGTTAGGATGTTTTTAGAGTAGCAGATTAATTTTTTAGTAATGGGTGTTGCTTTTATGTCTTAGTTTTGGTTTAATCCAATTTATACTAGCTTAGTTTTAATTATACATTTATATTGTTTGTGTATACTTTGTTCCTTTGCCTCTTGCTCCCTTTCTTCTGTAGTTGTGAATCAATTAGTTTGTGCGTACTAAAATTAATAAATACAAAATCTTTTTTTAAAAATGCAATCAATTAATGCTGCCCCTCTAGTTGCAAATCGTAGTCCTCTGTCGTTGGCATGCGGTTTTTGTCCTGGCTCGGTTTGCTTTTGGTCCACATCCGAAACTGTGCCTTGCAGGACGATTCACAGAGGGGCAAAAGAACACGGGAAAGATTCTTATTCCAAATTTTCTCTTTTCCAGTTCCCTGTTTGTAGCAAACGATGCAAGAAGGACTTCAACAATGAGTGACATGGAAAGGAAACAGTTCAGCTCGGTGGAAGAGGAGCGCAATTACTGGAAAGAGCTTGCCACCAAATATAAAGAATGGTATAAGGGCTGCTGGTTTTGTTTTTCCATATATATTTTAACCATTCTCTCTCTCTCTCTCTCTCCTTTCTCTGCTGGTTTTGTAGCTTAACAGTGTAGTACGCTGGCTGGTGGAGATTCTGGGATACGTAGTTCCCCAACAGGAAACTAAACCCCTGCCCTGGGTATCAAGAGTGGGCAGCGGATCCAGTTTCCAGCCCCAAAACCTACATAAGGAACAGTCCCAAACCCAGTAAGCCCAATTGCCTTCATTTTCTTCTGCAGTCACTCCCAAAATGGTGACAGTCCACCATTTTGAGAGGGACTGAAGAGGAAAATGGTAGTATTTGTGGTAGTACCAAGTTCTGGAGATGGGATGAGGATATTTCCATGTATTCTCATATGTTTGGAGGATGTCCTCATAGTTTGTGGGCAACTTCTTTTAAAAAATTGGCGGGTTGGGTCGCTTCACGGCTCACAAAAGTGGCCACGTGAAACCCAAGAGTCACACGTGATCTCTCCCTGGTTTGAAAAATGCCTGTTTTCCTTCCCCTCCCAGTGCGGAAAACGCCCAGGCGGAGCTGCGGGAGTTTCAAGAAGGGAGCCGGGAATATGAAGCGGAGCTCGAGATGCAGCTCCAGCAGATGGAGACCCGGAACAGAGACCTCCTTTCGGACAACAACCGCCTCCGGGGGGAGATCGAATCGGTTAAGGTAGGGAGCGGCTGTAAGGAACCTCCAGTCCCTACAAAGTCTATCTGCTAATGTTGGCTAGGTGCTAAAAGCAGGAATTGGTTTCCTTCCTGTCCTGCTTTTGGAATCCCCACCTGCTTGGTCCCTGGAAGAAACAGGGATTAATTTATTTTTATTACAGGTTGAGCCTTATCCGGCAATCCAAAAACCTGCAAAGACTGGAACATTTTGCTGCCCACTTCCTGCTCCCACCTTCAAGGCGGTGGCGATGGGACTCTTGTCCGTTCACCCCTCAGATCTCAGGAGTGCCACGGCCGTCACCTCGAAGGTGGAAGCGGGCAGCTGGCAGCAAAAAGAGAGAGAGACTGAGGATCTGTGAAATGGCAGGCGGTGTGGAGCCGCACTGAGCACTGTGCTTGGGGTGGAATATTAATTAAATACGATTAATAAACTCGGCAACTTGGACAGAGCCTTCAGAGTTCGGACTAAAGCAATCTTTAACGCCATAGCGACACTGCAGAGGTGTTACATCATCCAACCCCTCCGTCGGACCTTGGAAGTAATTTTTCCAAGCTGTGCATCAGCCTGCTAAAAAGTAACGAAAAACTGGATTATTTGGCCAGGGTTAGATGTGAAAGGGAAGTCCTGGCCTGGGTGCATAACTCTTTGGTGCTAAAGTAGCTTTAAAAACTTAGAAAAATTAAATGGGATATTGCTGTGCCCCCATCCTTTGGTTGTCAAAAACCTGATGGAAAAGCAAGGCCTGGTGACAATCGGTCCATTCATTTGTTGAAGCAGCAAAGGATTGCCGCAACCGTCCCAGCAGGGAAAGGAGCGAAAACAATGGCACGATTGATGCTTTGTTCAGCCGCCTGTCGGCTACAGTGGGGTGGAAGCGCAGGGCATGGGGAGGGATGGCCTTTGGAAGTTGGGCACGAGGCCGGATCGGGGGCAGGGGCAGGAGGAGCGAGAGAGAAGCTGCTAGCCCACCCAGCGTGCGCCCTGTTTGCCCATCCGGCTTCTGCTGTTCTGAAAAGCAAGGGGGGGAGTTCATGACCTGCAAGAGATGTGGGGGTCCGCAATGCCCGATCAGGCAGCCAGTTGTCTTTGGTGATGCCCAAGCGGTGCCATAAGGGGTGAATTTGGGGTCAAGAGGAGACCTCGTTTCTTGCAGCCGTCTCCTCTCCGTAGAGGAGAACTATTGGATCTTATGTTAATTTGATTCTGGGCGTCCAGGGAGGGAATTTTCCTCCCTTCTCTCCCTGCCCGCGCAGTCCCAGAGCGACCGTCCCTGTCTGGCAAAACCAGTTTAACTCTGCGGGTTAGGTCTCCTCCATCTGGTTTTTTGGGCTGAGTCTGCCGTGCAGCCCTGTAAAGAGAACAGAAGGAAACTGGATTTTAAAAGCAGAACAAGAAGTAACAAGGAACAGGAGGCGTATCTCAATTAACAAAGCTTCGGACAAATAAGCTCCTTTTTACGTGGCTTCGCAGATCCTCGGTCTCTCTCTTTTTGCCACCGGCCGCCTGTTTCCGCCTTCGAAGCGGCAGATGAGACGTTTCTCATACCTGAGAGATGGAAGGAGTAGGAGAGCCAAAGCCACCGCCTTGAAGGCGGAAGCGGGCAGCTTATGGCAAAAAGCGTTGGGTTTTGGAGGTTTCTGGATTTCTGGAGAAGGGATGGTCACTCTGTCCTGTTTTTCGTCTCTTCTCTCACTGGGCTCCCCTCTTCCTTTTCTTTTAAAAAATTAGGAGAAGATCACAGCCCAGCACTCGGAGGGCTACCAGCAGATCTCGGCTCTGGAGGAGGAGCTGGCCCAGACGAAGGCCATCAAAGACCAGCTGCAGAAATACATCCGGGAGCTGGAACAGTCCAACGATGACCTGGAGCGAGCCAAGAGGTACTGGCCGAGATTGGGGGGGAGGTCAGCCCCAGTTCTCTCCCTCCCCCAGTTGTAGTCTTAAGGGAGCAGAGCTGGATAGTCACGTGGCAGAAACTAGTGCTGGCTCTTATGGCAGTGAGTCCGCTCCGGGCTTGAGTCTGAACTTTAAAGCTACTCTATACAAGGTGGGGGTGGAAGTAGCAATAGGGTTTGGCACCTTGGCCAGCTACTTAGTGTTCAGACTAAAATCCAGACCAGATCTCCAAGTTTGGGGATCTGTTTTGGGTTTTAGTCAGAACTTTAAAGAAGCTGACCAAGGTGCTAGACCTATTGGAGGGGAGGATAGGAGTCAGCATGTTAGAGAGCTTTAGTTCAGACTAAAACCCAGAGCAGATGTGCTACCACCCTGAAGTCTGAGCTGCTTGGTCTGCCTCTCACTTGTCCGCTTATATAATTTCCCAATTCTGATTCCCGCATATCTTAATTTCATTTATGAAAACGTAACTCCACGTGGGATCCTAGCTGTAGCTCGTCAGCAAATAAATAAATAAGTTTTGGAAACAGCTTGGAGGCTCCCTGCCGTCCTCCTTGTTCCATGGCCAGTGCTTAGTGCGACCGTTCCAGCGCGGCTTTTCCTTCTCCATCCTCCGCAGGGCTACCATCATGTCCTTGGAAGACTTTGAGCAGCGCCTGAACCAGGCGATCGAGCGCAACGCCTTCCTGGAGAGCGAACTGGATGAGAAGGAGAACCTCCTGGAATCGGTCCAGCGGCTGAAGGACGAGGCCCGAGGTGAGGCCGGCCGGCCTGCCGCCCTTGGGTGGATGTCCGGTTGTGCAGTCCAGTGCTGAGCCAGACGCCCTCCTTGCGAAGCGGGCCTGGAAGGGAAGGGAAGGGAAGGGAAGGAAAGGGAAGGGGCATCTCTCCTAACCATCACTCTTGCATCTCCTTTCCTCCAGGGACAACTTCGGGGCACTCCGCTTTCAAGTAGGCCGTGTATTTGGGGTGCCCAATTAATGGAGCATTTGGCACACTTATCTACTTGAGTGCCATTTCTGTTCAAGCTGTGAGAGCCTCACCTCTCTGGCTCATTTGAGAAATTCAGAGAAATTCACATTCTTTTTTAATAGTTCTAACCATTGCATATCTAGAAGGCTGCCCTTTTTGCATCCGAGGTTGCCAACTTAAGAGGCTGAAAGAAAGGAAAGTGTTTTGGCTTTGTGCATGGGATATTTTTATTTTGGCTCAGTGTAACCTTAACAAAATGTGAAATGGCAATATATTTATCATAACTGTAGTATTTATAATTACATTGTATTACTATTTGTAATTATTTGAAATGGTCCGTAAGCTAATTCACTAAATTGATCTCTCGTCTAGATCTACGTCAGGAATTGGCCGTGCAGCAAAAGCAGGAGAAGCCCAAGGCCTCAGCAGAAGGTTTCTCGGAAGCAGAGCGGATGGATACGGCCGTCCAAGCCTCTTTATCTGGGCCGTCCACCCCTGTAGCCCACCGGGGGTACAGCTTTGGAATGAGCACCCCAGGGACGTTCAGAAGAGGTGAAGGGGTCATCTTAGCTCCCCTGCTCTTTCCCAAGAGGGTGTCCTTTCCTTTGAGCGAAGACACTTCTAATAATGGGTGTTTTTAAAGCAGCAGCTCCCTCTTGTGGTCAGGAAAGAGGAGCAACCATGCAATGCACTTCAGTATACTTCGCTGCGGCTTAATTAACTATAATAAACCAGCAATGAATAAAGGGTAGCTTATGGAGGAGCTGCAGGATGGAAGAGAATCCAGAATAAAAATGTTAATGGGTCTTGGAATTTCAGCTATGACTTTAAAAAAAAACCTTTAAGCTCTCCTTATGGTGAAGTTCCAAATATCTAAAGAATATTTAAATATTAAGATTTAAGGAATGTCTCCTGGTACTTGCAAACCTCTTCCCACAGCTTTGAGGACTTGTAGGTTTCTAGTTTGACACAAAATCTAAAAACTAATAGTCATGGGGTGCTAAATTCTGCCTTTTTCCCCCTGTACTTCTGCAAAGTACTAGGTAGTGCTTGCTGTGAATTTGCACTGTATAAATGAAATTATATACTCCTTTTTTCTCCTAAGGTTTCGAGGAGAGTTATAGTGCAACTCCACTCACACCGGCTGCCAGAATATCAGCACTCAATATTGTGGGCGACCTTCTCCGGAAAGTTGGGGTGAGTGGCTAGCATTGGGTTGGATGCTGTGTGGAAGGAAGGTACGGGGAATGGTGGAATGGAGTCATATTCAGATATTAATTTGCCTTTTCCAAAACCCTCGGAAGGGCAGGAATCTTGCAGGTTGGATCTCCATCTCTGTGCATCCATACACTGTGTAGTTACTGCAGTTTGATGCCACTTTTAGCAGCCATGGCAAAGTCCTAAACAATCCTGGGATTATTGTGGTTTGTTTGTGTGTGTAGGTGTGTTTGCACAGTGAGTTTCTGCTCTTGCATTTGAACTTTGCAAAGAAGAAATTTGGATTGATAAATTCTTGAAACCGAATGCCTCCCACCCCACAGTTCATTCCGGAGCTTGGACTAATTGTCCCCTTTTCTCCCACGGGGGTCCTGAACCAAACCCACCTTTTTGCTCCCAGGCTTTGGAATCCAAACTAGCCTCCTGTCGAAACTTTGTCTACGACCAAGCCCCATACCGAAGCACCATGCCCACCCCGGTCTGTTTGGGCAGAGAGGCCTTTGAGAGGCGGCTCAGTGGTTCCTACGGTTCCCAAGGGTAAGTCCTCGGGGTCCCACATATCCACAGGGAGCAGAAACCTGGGTGGCATTGCTTTCCTCAGCCGGGGGTTCAATCTGATGAAGACTTCCAACAGCGTGAGGAGACTTGTTTCTCTTTGCACATTTCCAAAAAGTTATTTTGAGGCTGGCTTTCCCCCTCCCCGAGCACACGCCCTGGTGATGCCATGCGCCAGGATTCTCTTGCATGCTCACCTGTTAAGCGCCACGACAACAGACAGAACTGTTTTGTAACAGGTCCTGGCCTCACGTAAACTTTTTGGAACATTACATAAGGGAGCTGTGCCTTGTCCTGCCCACGGAGAGTTCCCTCCAGGCCAAAAAACCATCTCCAACAGGTCTCTTTATTCCAAGGTTTTGCCCCATCTGCTCAAGTGTGTCATAACTTGCTGCAACAAAATGTATTGCCACGGTTGAAACCATGTTCTTTCCTAATACTGCTTCTTCTTCTTGTCCACTTTCAAGTCATTTGTGACTTACGGCAACCCGAAGGAAAACCTACCATAGGGTTTTCTTGGCAAGATTTGTTCAGAGGGAGGTTGCCTTTCCTTCCTCTGAGGCTGAGAGAGTGTGACTTGCCCAGGGTCACCTTGTAGGTTGCCAAGCAGGGATTTGAACCCTGGTTTCCCAGTAGTCCAGTTCTCAAAGTGCCTCACCATGCTGGCTCTCACACATCTGGGGGGCCTGAATTTTGCCCACTTCCCTGCTCTAGATGTTCTCGTGGGGGGTTACACTTAGTATTTTTGGAAGCAGGGGAAGGAAGGCAGGTATCTAAAAGGGAGACCAAGGTTTATGAGTGCCAAGCATCCCAGCTCCCTTGAGCAGCAAGAGAGGAGACTTGTGAATTCGGACATTTGGAAGCAGAAGAAGACAGGCCAGATTTTCATATTACTTCCTAAAATCCGGCCTATCCTTAGAAGGGATCCCAAGCACCTTCCATGCAGGAAGTCTTCTGCTTCCACATTTCCTGACTCTTGTGAGCTCACCCACTTGTGCATTTTTTCCTCCCCAACTTCACAGGCTGCCCAACCGGCTAGATTTGGGGATGCGGCCGTCCAACCTCTCGGGGCCGGTGGGCCTCACTCCGCAAGGTGTCCAAATGCTTCTCTGAGGGACCGTGAGGATGGGAACGGTCTCCTCCATACAGAAGATTGCTTCTTTGCCAGTTTTTAAGGCAATACTAACATCCAGTCCTGGCTGCTCGCCTGCGATGAACCAACAGCGGAGGAAGACAATTAAAATGTGGGGAAAGAGCTGTACGGGGGAGAAGGAACTACATTTAATTCCACCAGGCTTTTCTTTCCCTGTTGGTGGAGGGGAACAACAGAACTGCAGTCCTGGGCACAGACTTGCAAACAGCGACAGCAAAACCCCGAGTGTTGGAGGGATCCACTGAACAGGGCAAACCGGACTCTTCCAGTCTACCAGTAACTGTTCTCTTGGGCAACAGGCTTCCGGAAAGGAAACGGGGGCATCCTTGCAATGTCAATGCCAGCCTTCAGAAGGAATCCACCATTGCCTGGGGACACCAATCTCATTGCAAAAGCCAGCTGGGTGGAGCAAACCACCCATTTAGAAATTGCCAGAGGGGTGGGATGCTGTTTTCTGCAGATGGGAAATTGTTGGTCCTGCTCAGGCTTGTGCCTGCCCAGGCTGGCATCTCCCTTCTAGATGGTTTTGCTCTCCATGGCTGGTCAAGATGTCAGCCCGTCCATCCCTTTGTGTTAAGTGCCTGCCTGTGATCGGAGCAAAGGGAGCTTTTGCTCTCCCGGAAGTTACTTAGGGAATGGCGTTTTAGTTGGAAGCAACCAACCTTGAAGCCCTCTTCAGCTTTTAAAAACAAAGGAGCCTTGCATAGATAGATAGATGTGTATATATTTTTAATACAGAATTCCTGATGTGATGCACAGCTGTCTTTATTATTTCAGTCATCTAAAAGCCAGGCCTGTGGGTTTTTGTAAGAAAAGAGAATGTCTTTTTGCACTGTGGTGACAGAGGATGTACATGGCTGCAGTCTGGCATCAGGAGATACAGCGCAAGGCATAGCTGAATAGTTTCCTATCCACTTTTTCCCAAAACCCGCTGTTTGCAGTTGCAGCCCTCCATTTCTCAGCTGGGGGAGACGGGGAGCGGGAAAGCAGTATCCAGCAATTGTCCTACGGCCGGCCAGCTGAGGGATTTTCTGCTGCTCCCTTGCAGCCAGGTTCAGGGCGTCTGCAGCTGAGAAAAGGGGGAATTTGGGGTGGATTGTTGCACATTCTGTAAAGAATTTTTAGCTCTGAAATGACCCCAAAAGTGAGTTGCATGGTGTTAACTATGACTTAATTCTCCAACAGATCACCGGCTATCTGTTCTTAAAATCTTCCTTGTCTGTACAAGAGGACTTTTAAGGCAGAATGCAGCTTTTTATTCTGTGCAGCAACTTTGCCAACACTGGGGTGATTTTCCGGGTATCCTGTTCCCCCTCCCATCTCTTCCCAGATGAAAACCCAATGTGGCTGGACTGCAACCCCCAGGATTCATTAGGTTGTCTTGAAGGCTGCTGGGAGTTGGAGTCCAACAACCTTTAGGTACTTGTTTGACCATGTGAACCCTGCTCAGTTTTTCCTATAATTTGTGCTTAATGGGCAAGCCATCTGAAATTAAATTAATCATAACCAGAGTAGGGAATGAGGGACAGATTGCCTAGAATACCTTCCTTTAGGTACGTTCCAGAATGCAACAAGGTGCTAGTTCTCTGTGAGCATTAAATGAAACCTGGAGCATTTATTTCAGTGTCTTGTGAAAGCTGGGAAGCCATGCCTGTCTTTTTCTCTTGAGACAAGACAACGTACTCTGTGGTTTTATAAACCTTTATTAGTGTGTGTCGAAGCACAAAGTTCATCAACTAAAATGGTAAACAATTTAATTTTGGGGGTTGTTTTTTTTTGGCTTGTTTCTTTGGAAAAATGGAGGGAGAAAAATATTATAAGTGGCAAAGAAAGGCACTTTTGCTCTTGTGAAGTGAGTGAATCTGGGGACAGAAAGGTTAAAAGAGAGCAAAAAATTCGGGTGGGCTTTCCCCCTGGAGTGGAGTGGACATTAGTTATGCCATAAAATGTTGCATTTCTGCCTCTGTGGAGTATAATGACTCTTAGGGATGGGAATTAACAATAATAACAATAATAATCCTGCAACAGCGTAGAGTATCAGTGCTTACACTCAAGTAAAAGGCGGTTGTGCTCTCATTGAGGCCATGAGGTGGGGGCGTAACGTGGCTTTTGGAAAAAATAAAGCAGCAGACTGTGCTAAAAATTACCCCCTTGCCTTGTTTTTTATTTTCTTTTCTCTCCCATTTGTTTTCTTGGTATGGGATTTTTTTTTTAATTTTTTTTTGGCTGCAGCATTTAAAATTGGCAAGAAGCGTGGCAAAATTGGAGGGTTCTCATTCTGCTTTGGTTCCATTGAAGTCCCCGTCTCGGGCGTCCACTTCTTCTTCGGAGCCTTCGACAGCATTTTCGATGGTGCGCCTGCCGCCTCCGCCGCCCCCAGATCGGCGGGCAGGGGCGAAGGAGGTCGGCTCGTTGCCCCGCCTGCAAGGAAAGGGGATTTGGGGAGGGGAAAGAGGGACAAAAAGATGGAGAAAATCACAGCTGCAAACCTTCACCGTTATCGGAGAAAGCGAACGATTTAGCTCAGGTAAAAGGGGCGGAAATGTTTAGCATGCAAGACAGTGGCATCCCCATCGCTGGATTGAGCCCGTCTCCTTCCTGTGGGACAAGGGGTCCAGGCACCGTGGGAGCTCATAGAATCAGAAGGGGGCTCCCCAAAAGTCATTTAGTCCAACCTGTCTATCTGCAAGACTCCTCCCCACGCATCTCTCCTTGTACTATAGACTGGGTGTCTTTGCACACAGTATGGTCCCTGACCCTCTCCAAACTGCCTTTTTGTTTCATGACCTAAAAGGAAAACATGATCTCTCCAGGAGCTGAAATTCACCCTTTAAAGAATTTAAAACTCCTCTGACTAAACACCTTAATTTTCAAAAAAGCCCCGTTTCCAAAAATGTTGCTTCTCCACTGCCTATCCCAACCAGACCCAAACCCCTGCTGCTCTCCACCGGACAGGGAATGACCGTTTTGGGGAAGGGGTAAGTTTGGCCATTGTGCAAGGTCAGTAGAAAATTATGGACTCCACGGCAACCAAAAACGTGAGCTATGCAGGTTTCAAAGTTGGGCTCTACAGTTTGAAAATCACTGACACATTGTTAGATATAATGCGTGTTTTCTTCTGAGCATTTGAGTTGCCCATTTCCTGTTTTTTTTTTTTTTTCCGGAAAGATGTAGATAAAATGGAGTTTTTGGGGGAGAGGGTGGTTGCAATGCTTCTGGATGCCCCTGTTCCCTATCAGAAAGAGGAAAGGCCATCTGAGAAGGTAGAGAGAATAATACAGTTGCTAGGGCAAGATGAGGTCTCTTTGGAAAAAATATGTATCTGTGGAACAGCAAAGCCAAGCAGGTTATGTGGTGCTGTGTGGGTGCTTTTTCCTGCAAAAGAGAATCCACAAATATTACAGAATGTGAGTGGATCAGTTGCTTTGGGCCCCTTCCGCACCATACTACTAAAGTGCTGTGATTCTGCTCTGTAACTACCATGGTTCCATCATTCTGTGGGATCTTGGGATTTGCAGCTGAGGGTGGGGTACTTAGAATTCCCAGCCAGAGAGCTCCACCAAACTACAAACCCCAGGATTCCATGGGGGTGCAGCCATGATGGTTAAAGAGGAACCATCCTGATACAATTGTATAGTGTGGAAAGGCCCATGGAGGGTGGGTTTGACAGGTCATGGATGAGGAAGGAAGCTGGGTGCCTCCGAGCATTTCCCGGCATGAAGCCTGGGAGTCACGAGGCCTCCGTAAACCTTGTTCAGGGCTCCATTAGGTGCCTGCAATTGTGCCAAAGAAAGGGACAGAATGAGCAGCCGGGGCAGGGAAAATCAAGTTTGAAGGCCGGAATCCTGTTAGAGGCTTGCTTCTTTGTCAGCCCAGTTATGGAAATGGCTTCCTTGATGTGTTCATGTCGACCAGGATGCATGGTTAATTGAGTGCATTAATGCACTCTTCTGATCTCAGTCTTTCATGTTTTGCAGAAGGGGTTAGCTTAATATGTTGGCCTTAGTAAGGAAAGACATTGGCCAAGAAGACACTAGTGTTTTTAAGAAAGAAAAAAACATTACAAGTGTTTTATGTTACCAAGAAAAAAAATGGAAGGAAAGAAGAGAAGGGTTTTAAAGCAGAAATCTGTAATATTTGTCTCTTTTGGAACAAGACAGTTGATGTTTAGTATCCAAGCCTTCACAGTTTGCAGGAATCTCGCGTGGATTTTATTTAAGGACAACATCAATATCAACAAAAATAAGGGGGAAGAGAGGACCAGGGATTTTTTTAATTTTTTTTTTAAAAAAAGCAAACACAAGGGGACTGCAAAGTCGAAGGCGAGGTACCTGCTCAGTCACTGCGAAGGCTCTGGGTTCCCTCTGAAAGAGAGACAAGCGTCCCAAGCTGTTAGCCTCACGCTCCGGAGGTTTGCAGGCAAGACCGAGGGCAAGACGTTCAGATCAGGTCACCTGCATTCACTTTCTGTTGGGCAAGGGACTGGGCCTGCAACTCCCATCAGCCCCAAGCAGCACAACCACTAGTCCAGAACATCTGGAGGTCCATGTGTTCCTCTGCTATCCAAACTGTTTGCTGCTGCTGCTGAGTTCAAGGCATGAACTTTGGGGAAAGGAAGTGAGGCCAGCAGTTGGTTCTATCCCAGGAGGGCAGAAAACCCACTCCTGGTTTTAGTCTGAACTGTCCAAAATTCTGAACCTGTTTTGGAGAGAGGATTCAGCACCCTTGGAGAACTGCCTTGCCATTCAGACGTGGGAGCGGCTTGGAAAAGGGGTTTAGGAAGACTGAAAGCTGCCTCAGACCAAATCTGACCATGAGGCAATCCAGCTCAACATCTTTTAAAGCCAATGCAGGACGGTTGAGAAGGTGGCATGAAAACTCCCAGCCAGGCCAGGTTTCCTCCAGACTCCACCGGCTTCAGGGCCAAGGTTAGGAACTCACAAACCTCAACCGAAGCAGGCAAATACAATCAGGTGATGTACTGAAAAGTGGGCAGGCTTTTGAGTTCTCCAGAGTTCTTAGCCAAGCGAAAAAAAGAGATGTGCAGTCCAAAAAAGGGACTTTTCCCAGCTCTGGACCTGCTCTGTGCTCTAAGGGTTTTATCACAGGAGGCCAACAACTCACAATTACAACAGGCTGGGACTTATCCAATAAGATGGTTCCTGCTCTGCCCTGTCCTGTCCTAAACACGAAAACCTGGTCATAAAGACCTCCTTTGTAAAAGAAATGCTTTCCAGGTGGTCTCCCGCTGGGAGAAATGCTTTCCAGGTGGTCTCCCGCTGGGAGAACAACAGAAGAGGAAGGACACCAGGTAATAAGTCCCAGTTAAAGATGCTCTTGCCCTGCAGCAACTGCAGTTGACCTGCCTCATGTGATGGCCTCCTACAACTTGTTCCCCTTCTCTAAACTGTTCTGACGTTTGTCGGAAACGGCTGACCGGAGGAAGCGGCACCCACCTGAGCTTGTTCTTCAGGGCGGTCACCTCCCGGCCCATGGCCTCGTTGCTCTCGGTGGCCTCGTCCAGCTCCCGCTGCAGCTTCCGGCGGCTGGCGTTGATCCGCTGGGACTCCTCCTCGGCCTCCTCCAGCTGCCGCTTCAGCTGCTTCACCCGGGCGCTGGATTTGTCCGCCTGGAGGAGGGGGAGCGGCGGTTTGAGCTTCGGGGCGGGATGCCCGGAGGTGTTACCTGGTCCCAGACCTGTCCCTGAAGCTCCCCTTTGGAAGGCCCAACAGGAGGTAGCAGGTGATGGCTGCCCTTCCAGGGGACTCTGGTTGAATTGTCTCCGGGATTTAGTCTGAACTTTAAGGGAGCTGTGCCCAAGAGGCTCAACTCTATGCCCCAAATTAAGTCTAGCACCTTGGATATTTTTGTTGTTGTGTACCTTCAAGTCTGTCACAGGGCTGAGAGTGTGTGAGTCGCCCAAGGTCTCCCAGTGGGTTTCCATGGCTGAACCGTGAATCGAACCCTTGGCCTCCAGGATCAACCCTCATAACCACTACACCACACCGGGTAACTCCTTTTGGGGTTCCAATGTGTGTGTGTTTGCTTTGGGATTTAGTCTGAACTTTTAAGGTGCTGAATCTATTTTGGGAATAGGGGTCAGGCCCTTAGAGTTTGGACTAAAAGCCAGATCAGATTCTTACGCACGTCCCATAAGCTGGCACAACATCAGAGATTTAATGTAGTAATTTATTCAGGCCAGCCGCCCAGAGCTCACTGAGGGATTCTGGGAGCGGTAGTCCAAAAGGGTAACCTTTCCCAAGCTCTGGAGGCAGCCCCTTCATTGCCCAAAATTGTGAACAACCCTTGAAGTTGAAGTCTTAGTTATGTTGGCTGGGGAATTCTGGGAGCCGGAGTGCCAAAAGGTAACTTTCCCAAAGCTCTGAGCCTTCCCCATCTTGGCAACCTTCTGATAAGTAGGGCTACTTCAGCACCCATCATCCGCAGTCAGATAAGTAGGGCTACTTCAACACCCATCATCCTCAGGCTGAAATTAAGCTCCACCCCCTTATCTTCCAATCAGAATCTCTCTCCACTCTCATTGGCCGGCCCGAGTCACGCAACAGCCTACCTGGTCTTTGTACTGTTCGGCTTGCTTCCTCTCGTCCTCAACCTGCAGCAAAACCTCCTTGAGCTTCTTGTCTTTTTGCCGCAGGGCCTTGGCGGCCGTCTGCTTTTCTCTGGAAGGCGGATGGAATCGGACTTTTAAAAATATCATTAAGGATTTCTCCAAATACACTAAAAAGTACCACTATTTTAAAGAAGAACATAGGGCTAAAGAAAGAGGAAAGCAAAGAAAAAGTATAGAAAAATAAGGTACTTGAAATACAGAAAAATGTGCATGAAAATAGAAAAATGGGCTTCCAACATTCTTCTCCACGGTGATAAATACAGGCGTTACCTCCTGCATCCCTCCAGATGTTGTTGGACTGCAATTCCCTAGCCAGCCTAGCCAATGGTAAGGGATGCTGGGAACCGTAGTCCACATCATCTGGACGGCCTGCATGAATCCCATTCATGATTTCCAGCAACAAAGTATGTTATCGCTTAAGCGAAACCACCCCAAGCCAGATTTTGCAAAATGTTCCTTGGCCATCCCCAGGTTGTCCTCTCCCAAATGTGCCGCCTGGGTAGGGAGGCGGGGTCGGCCATTACCTGGACTCCTGTTCCAGCTGTTCCTCCAGCTGCCCGATTTTGGCTTCCAGGGCAGTGATGGTGGCCTTGAACTTGGACTTGACGGCCCCCTCCATCTCCTGCAGCTTGGCCCGCAGCTCCTTGTTCTGCCGGTCCAGCTGCTGGCGGGCACTCTCATTCTTCTGCGCGGCCGCCCGCTCCGACGCCAGCTCGTTGTTCAGCTGCTCCGACTGAAACCAAGTGACCGGGGAGCTGGAGGTGAGTTTTTGATTTGACGGAGCTATCCAAAACAGGACCGGGACTTTGGAGAGCTCCCATAAAGGAGAGTGACACCAGAGCCAAGAGCGGCTATTGGTTGTAACTCCCAAATAACACTATCTTTTTTCACAAGCTCTGGCAGGGACCAGCATTTGGATTTTGTCCTCCCGTACAGCTCCCCGTACCTGCTGGACAGCCTTCCGGAAGCGGTCGCTCATGGCCTCCATGTTGCCCTGCTCCTCCTCCAACTCTTCCTCCAGCTGGGAGATCCTCGCCTCCAAACGGCGTTTCTCGTCCTGGAGGCTCGTCCTGGAATTGACAGGGTGTGAATGAACCCCCCAGGCTCATTCTCCATTTAATCTGAAATCCATCACCTGACCTTCCTTCCAGCATGAAGGAACTCCAAAAACAATGACATCAAAAAAGGATAATGTTTACACCCTAAAACAGGAGTTGGGAAACACCTACAGGGCCAGAGGGTCTCTTTGAAACCAGAAATGACCTCCTGCTCCCTTCCTGTTTTGTCAGAAGGGGGCTGTTGCATCCAGGAGGGGGCAGAAAATAATTCCCTGGACTCTCTGATGTTGCCCTTGCATGGTTGCACAGAAAAAAACACCCATAAAACAACAGAATTGGATAAAGTGTATAAGCAAAGGCTTCCTTGTTGGGGGGCAGGGTCAGAGCAGCAAACCCACTCTGGGTTGTAGTCTGAACTTTAAAGGAGCTCCATGGAAGGTGCTGAAGCCTAAAGAGGAGTGTCCAAGGTGCTGAAAACTCTATCCATACTCCAAAGAGGTTCAGCACCGTGGACAGCTCTCCTTTAAAATTCATTCTGAAGCGGAGAAAGCATTGATCTCCACTCCCTCCCCACCCTACTGATGGGGATGAGAGCCCCCCAGCCGGCAGAAGGGGGCATCAAGCCTTACCTCCCCGAAGCAGAACTTGCTAACTCTTCCGCCAAGTCATCCTTCTCTTGCTCCGCTTGCTTCCGTGCCCGTTCCGCAGCTGCCAAGTCCTGCCCAAGGAGCCAAAAGAGAGAATCAGCAGGCCACAAAAACCACATGTATATATTCAAGTGGCTACCATCAGAAGAAAATGGCCCTCAACCTGCCCTGTGAAGGGCCTACTTACAAACACACAGAGACACCCCCCCCCCAAATGAGAAGGTTTTGTGGGCCAAAAACAGGAGAGAGGAGTCACTTGTGTCTGGCCCATGAGCTTAGGGTTGCTTGCTCTGGCTCTGGGTCTCCACAGCAGCCATACTGGGGGTCACAAAGGACCCTGTGGATCATCATGTCCCTGTGTATCCATAGGGCCCGGGTTCCCTTCAAGATCTGGTCTGCAAGCCCTCTCCAGCGCCATCAGGGCTTGCTCACCTCCTGAAGCTGCATCAGCTCGGCCTCCAGGTTCTTGGCTTTCTTCTCGTTTTCCCGGGCTGTGGCAAAGACCTCTTCCCGGGCTGCCCGGGCATCGTCCAATTCCCGCTGGAAGTCCTTCATCTGAGCCTGTGGGGTCAAAGGGTTGGTTAGAAAGGAACTGAAACAGGCTTAGATCGTGTCCGCACTGAGATCCCACAGTTCCACAATAAACTGTTTTCCTTAAAAGCTTCCACATTTTGAGGATGAAAGAGTACTAAAAGCTTTAAAAGAAGGACTGGAGTGGGTGAGGCACCCAAAAGGCGCTGCAATAAGATATCAAGAAGACCCTCCTTCTTGCAATGTGAGGACTTTGGGGGTCATCCTGTCACAAACTGACTGGCAAGAGATTTAGTCCAAAATTTACGTGAGTTCTGTCCAAGGTCCTGAGCTCTATCCAACCTCCAAACAGATTCAGCAGCAAGGTGGTAAAGCAAATAACTTCTCTGTACACAGCATGGTTAATATATAGGATTCTAGTGCCATGTGGCATTGGAAGCCAGCATCACATGGTGTCCGAAGGAGACCCAAAGGAAGGGGTACAGGAGAAGTCTTCTGACATTCCCAGTCAAGAAAGCTAAATGGAACCTTTGTTGTTAGGGGCAGAAGAAAAATAAAGGAATGGGGGGAGAGAGAGAAGGAAGGAACAGGAGGAGAGAAGGAGGAAGAAGAGGGAAGAAAGAGGAGAAGCTGCTTCTCAGAGAGGAGTCAGAAATGGGGAACCAATTGCCACAACCACCAAAATGGCTGCCAAGAAACGTCACCCTCCTGCCCACCTGTAGTTTCCGCAGCTGTTTGATGGCTTCCTCCCTGCCCTTGTTGGCCGAGTCCACCTGGACTTCCAGGTCCTTGAGGTCCACCTCCAACTTCTTTTTGGCCGCGGCTGCCAGGCCTCTCTGCTTCCGCTCGTCTTCCAGTTCCACCTCCAACTCATGGAGCTAAGAGACAGGATGGGAGGAGAAAGCTTAGAGAAGGTCCTCACCTTCTCCATTAAATCCCCGAATGGTCTTTGAATAAGCAGATCCTAGGAGAGAAGCCTGGGGTCTTGGTCTTGGATGTGTTTAGGGTTGGGGTCCTTTTGGTAACACCTGTTTATTCCTAAATGTTCACACTCAGCCCTGGCACACCCAGTCTCATCTGATTTTGGAAGCTAAGCAGCTCTGGGCCTGGTTAGCTCTTGGATAAGAGATCAGCTGGAGGAAATATACAAGGGATACCGAGGCAGGGCTATGAAAAACCCTGCATGCAAAACTTGGAATAATAGAGATTATACGATGACACAGTCCCAAAAGTTTATCTGGAAATACTTCCCAAAGTGAAGTGGGAAATATTTAAAAATGATTGGAGTTCTAAAACATTTTCTATTGTGTTTGAGAAAGATCATCAACAATTGTTATAATACTTATTCTTTCAATTTAAAATAGATTTAGTATTTTCAAGTTTTGCAGTTTTCAGTTTTTCTGCAAGGCTTCTGTTTTTGAAAATGGAAAGGTGGCAGCTTTTGGGGGGACAGAGGGCACTGCAGGTTGTTAGCCTTTCCTGGGGTGCAAAACAGCCCAGCGTTGGCACTGGCGATAGACAAGAAAATGGCTGAGAAGAGGAAGGCCATCTCCTCGTTCCGTCTCCACCAGCTGGCCTTCGGGGTGAAAGAAAAGCCCATTTCCCCACCTGCTTCTGCAACTGCCGCCTCTTCTCCTCGTTCTGCTCATCCCGAGCTTGCAAGTCCCGCTCGAACTGGCCCTTCAGGGCTTGCATGTTGACCTCCAGCCTCAGCTTGGCGTCCTCCGTGGCCTGGAGCTCGTCCTCCAGCTCCTCCAGCTGCGTCTTCATCTCCTCCACCTGCTGCTCCAGGGCCCGCTTGGACTTCTCCAAGTCATGGACCTGCCCGGGAAAAGGAGGCAAAAGGCAGAAGTCACGCGGTTGCAAGAAAATTACAAGCAAGATTGAAAAGAAGCGAGACATAAGTCAGAAGTTCTGAGCAAAGGCTGGAACAGCTCTTTCCGTGAGTGATCATCTTCCCATCCATGTCCAGCAGCAATTCCTTCTGCTTCATCAGTTGCAAAGGGACATGAGACTCTGTCCCACTTAAACCCCACACCTGGGAAAGTTGCCTTTTTGCACTGCAGCTCCCAGAATCCCCCAGCTAGCAAGGTCACTGTGGCCTGGGGGAAATTCTCTGACTTTTTGCATGCAATCTTCTCCATCATCTATGTTGGTGTAACCTGGGGAGAGCCTTTTCTCCAAAAAAAGTAGCCCTTTCTCAAGGTCTACACTATAATTGGGTCACTCTCTGATTTTAATTATACGCAGCTTTGAGCAGCCGATTTGTGGGGCAGATAACTGGGGTAGTAAAAGCAACTAGCCAGCCAAAAACAAGGCCAGGTACAGACAGAGGCAGAGGGACAGAGACATTTACGTCCTTGGTTAAGCACTACATTATTCCATGAAAATGGGATGATAGCACTGCAACAGTGTAGTGCAGAAAGCTCTTAGATAAGAGATTCTTCTGCTGCAACAATAACATTAAAGTCAAGGCCAGAATTCTGTATCAGCCACTGAGTTATGTGTACTTAACGCAGAATTCTGGCCAGGGACTTTAATGTTAACGATTGTTGTTGCTATT
The DNA here is from genome assembly GCA_948474755.1 of Ctenosaura bakeri. Lineage (NCBI taxonomy): Eukaryota > Metazoa > Chordata > Lepidosauria > Squamata > Iguanidae > Ctenosaura > Ctenosaura bakeri. The sequence goes on from CAOLHI010002293.1 coordinate 218,342, forward strand.
GGAGGAGGAGAGCAAGAAGATGAAGGAGAACTTGTGACACAAAATATTATCAACCGAGCTTTGTGGCTACACCGTCTTCTCTTGCAATGACCGGAATGCACGGAGGCCAGTTCGGGGAGACTCACGTTCTTGCCGACGTCGTCCTTGGAGCTGACCAGATCCTCCATCTCGGCCCGCAGGGATTTGTTGGCCCTCTCGAGTTCCTCCTTGGCTTCCAGGGCCTCCTCCAGGGCCCGGGCCAGCGAGAGGGCCTTGGTCTCCTTCTCTCGGGCTTCGGCCTCCGCCCGGTCCCGCTCCTCAGCGTATTTGGAGGAGATGTTCTTCTCTTCGGCCAGCATCTGTGGAGCAACCAGAAAGGAGCTGAGGCTTCCATCTCACGGCCAGAAAAAATGTATTTATGGGTTTCAAGGCACGAATCCTGACAGTAATTTGTTAGTAAGTCATTAGCAAGCCGCTCAAAGCTTCTCTATTTACTTTTACTGATTTTTGAGCAAGAAACCCATAGGGATGGGTCAGACAATGAAATAAAGCTTGAAAAATTCTTATCAACATGCTTCTAAACAACGTTAAGACATAAGTAACTTCTGAAAAGTAACTAAAAGCTATTACTCCTCATACCAATGAAAGAGCTTCACTTTTGCTTCCTTTTTAATTAAAAAATACTGTTTAACATAATATATAATATGTAATGTAATATATATTACATAATAATATAATGTATACATTTTGTATAATGTATACATTTTGCTTAATACTATTTTCAAAATATGATTTTGTTGCACCCTCATTAACACCCCAGGTGTAACTAGTTATAAGTAACTACGTTACTTGTAGCTCACACTGTCCAGCAGAGTTTGCCAAGACGTGAGCCATTACAAAATTGCATGACCCGAGCAACGCTTTTCTCCATTTAAGTTGCACTCCTAACGTGAGCTTGCATCCTTGGAACTGAGTCCCACTGCCTTCAATGGGCCTCCCTTGCAGGAACGTTGTATACACACAGACACAAAGACAGAGGACTTAAAATCCTTGCCTGGTCGAACTTCTTCTGCTTCTTCTCCAAGTTGGAGACCAGCTGCCGTTGGTTGTCCAGGTCCACCACCAAATCGTCCAGCTCCTGTTGCAGCCGGTTCTTGGTTTTTTCCAGTTTGTCGTAGGAAGCGGCCTTCTCCTCGTACTGCTGAGTGAGGCCTTCGATTTCCTTCTGGAGCTTCTTCTTGCCCTCCTCCATGCTCTCGATGGTGCCCACGTACTCCTGCAGCTTCCGCTTGGAGTCGGAGAGCTGCAGTTCGGGTCCAAGACAAAGAAAGAAAAAGGTTAAGCCAGGATGGGTGCAAATCATCTGCTTTGCGGGGCTGATGAGAATTTTCACAGTTTGATGCATCTTCTGTGCAAAATTCACACATAATTTTTGGGGGCCACAGAGAGAATGCCATGCAAAGCAGCATTTTCTATGTGGAAAACAACATTTCTGCACAGGAAAATTGTTTCCTGGATAGAAAATGCTGCTTACTCTGCGGAACATGCAAAACAAGTGTGTGCAAATTTTGTGCATGGTAACTCACAAACTGTGAATACTCTTTAAAATCCGCAGTTATCACAGACTTTCTTGCAGCAGAAAAAAATATTGCTAAAATTCATTGAGCACAAAATGAGCAATGAGTTCCACCCCTAACAAGGGAGACGCAACCTGGATGTTGAGGGTGGAGATGTGTCTCTCCAGGTTCTGCTTGGCTTCCATCTCTTCGTCCAACTGATCTTGCAAGCTGTTCTTCTCGTCCTCCATCTGGCGAAGTTTGGTGGACAAGTTGAGCTTCTGCCGCGTTTCTTCCTGAAGCAACTCCTGAAGAATCAAAGCAAAAAAAAGGAGCAGAAGAAAATAAAATGTCATAGGTCAGTTTCTTCCCTGTGGCTGAATTCAATATCCTTTTCTCATCTGGGCAAGAAAATTAGCAAATTGTGTTTAATGCCCCCCCCCCGTCTCTGACAGACCTGAGTGTCCTGAAGTTGAGACCCGAGGGTGGATACGTCCTTTGTGAGCTTGATAGTCTTGCTTTCGGCTTCATTCAGCAGCCCCGTCACGTTTTCAACCTCCACCTGGGGAGAAGAGTCACAGGAAATAGCGTTATGGATCAACTGCTGGGCATTTTGCTTCATTCCCAAAATTAATGTGCCATCTTTCACCAAAGCAGGGGCTACAGCAGGTCTGAGGGTCACTTTTCTGCCCATGGGAGCCCAGCCTCAAAATGCAAAAATAAATAATTTAAGAAGCAGGACAATGTGAAAGCAACCACCAGCAGTCCATGGGACAAGGTGGAAGACCACCGACATGTATGTATTTTCCTGCCTGTTTGACCCTTTTTCAAGATAAAAATTGCAGAAAGAAAAGCCCCCCCTCCTTTTGCATCACCTGCAGCTTGTTGACTTTTTCGTTGAGCTCCGTCCGGACTCTTTCTCCATCAGCAAACTTGGTCTGCAGCTCCTGCAGCTGCCCTTCTAGCTTCTTCTTCTTGTACTCCACCTCCTGCTTGGCCTGGTTGAGCGACCGGACCTCGCTGCTCAGGTCGGCGTTGTCCTTCTCCAGGCTCTGTTTGGCTTTGTCCAAGTTGGCCTTGACCTGAAAGCGCAAGGAGCAGTCGGCAAACCACAGATCCCCCTCTCCAAAAGGGCATGCATTCCCCTTACCAATACCAAGACTGAATCTTCCCTGCATCCCATTTTTACCCGCTTGAATTGCTCCAGCTGCTCCGTTAGCTCCTCCACGGCCTGCGTGTGCTTCTGCCTCATCTCCTGGACTTGGGCTTCGTGGGTTCGAGTCTCCTCCTCAAGAGCTCGCTTCAGAACTGTCACTTCCTGCTCCCTCTTGGCTCTGGGACACAAGCAGGAAGGAAATGGGGTGCATTTAGACTCTGCATCCACTCCCATGGTTCAATCTTGCTCTGCACCATCTGTGCACCTTGCATTGTCTCAACACTGGGTATTCAGAAATTCAGCTCATTGGAAACGTGGTGCTGGAGGAAAGTTCTGCAGACACCAACAGCTGCCAAAAGGACAAATGAACGGGTCCCAGAGCAAACCAAGCCTGAACGCTCCCTAGAAGCCAAGATGACTAAACTGATGGTATTGTACTTTGGACATATCGTGAGCAATGTGACTCACTGGAAAAGAAGATAATCTTGGTAAGGTGGAAAGTGGTAGGAAAAGAGGAAGACCGGTGGATAGACTCCAGCAGGGAAGCCTCGCCTGCCCTGAGTTTGCAAGACATGGGCAGGACTGTGGGTGACAATATGTCTTGGCAGTCTCTCTTTCTTGGGATTGCCCTGAGCCAAAGCTGACTCAGTCACAGTGAACAACAAGCAACCCGTTGAACGTTGTTTTGCCATTGTTGTTGTTGTCATCAATTGGCAAACCTATGATGGAGAGGTTGGCAAGAGCCCTGGTCCTCAACAACTGCCATTCCCCAGTCCTTCTGGATTTCTGCCCTTGGCAGAACTTGGAGTAACGTGTAACAGTCTCCCACCCATCTCTCCTCCATGTCTCTACGGTCCTTACCATGCATGGGCAGATTCAGCTGCCACTGTTGCTTTGGCAGGGTGTAAAGCAGACTCGGCCCTACTGTCTGGGCAAATGGGCATCATCCACCTTATCCCTGGCATTGGTCCCAGCCAGCAGAGGGGCAGTACAAAGCACACTTAGACCTTGCAAGGTAGGACATCCCTTAGCAAACCCAAAGTGGCTGGTCCCGCCTCTGGGAACTCCCTTGAGTGGGACTGGGGTGCCCCCTGCCCCCTGTCCCACCTGAGCTCCTGCTGGGTGGCCGTGCTGTCCAGGGTATCTTCCAGCTCCGTCTTCAGCGCCTCCAGCTCTTCTCCCAGGTCCCGCTTCTGCTTCTCGGCCTTGTTCCGGGCCGCCCGCTCAGAATCCAAGTCCTCCTGCAGGTCAGAGATGTGGGCTTCCAACTCCCGGATCTTCTTCAGGGCGTTGTTTTTCTGTCCCATTTCATCCTCAAGCCTGGAATAGGGAAGGAGATTGATTTTAAACCAAGCAATTAGCTAACTACAGCCATCCCTCCGTATCTGCACATTTAACTTCCATTGAATTGATGATTCACAGATTATTTGCCATTGCCTCTTCTGCTGCCCTACTCCAGGGTTGAATCCTTGACTCATACTTCTTTGGGTGTCTTAAATATGGTTTGGGGGCCTAGGGAGATTTGCAGCTTTTCCACTTTTTAGTGGGGCTCCTGCACCCCTAACCTCTGCTAATGCGGAGGGACAACTGTAAATCAAGACATAAATGAAATAAAAATCAATGACTGCAGATTTTCTTGGGATCTGTGCTGTGAGCCCCCTTAGCTTCCCTTCTGGGACCAGAAGGGGGTCTTAATTGGCTCATTAATCCCTCCCTCCTTGGGCGACCCCCCCCCGCACCTGGCCAGGGCTGCTTGGAGCTCTTCTTCCTTCTTGGCCAGCTGGGCCTTGAGCTCGGCAATCTGGGCTTGGAGGTCGGCGATCTGCTCGTGGAGGTCGCTGGCGTCCCCCTCGAGTTTCCGTTTGGCCTTCTCCAGCTCTTGCCGGCTCTTCTCCTCCTTCTTCAGCCGCACCTCCAGCTCCGAGATCATCGACTCGTGCTTGTTCTTCAGCTTTGTCAGGTTCTTCGCCTTCTCCTCCTCCTCCGCCAGGTTTGTGGTCAAGTCGCTGATCCGCTCCTCCAGCAGCTTCCTCTCCTGGAAAGAACGGAGAAAAAGGGCAGAAATGGAGATATCGTTATATCTCAAGTTTTGTATGGTTAAGACCCCTCTTTTTCACCCAAGCAACTGTCTGGTGCAAAAAGTCTTTGGACTGGGTGTATTGGATTTTCCATTATTTTAGCAGCCTTTTAAAACTGTTTAAAAATAAAATATTGCCTGTTGAATTGCTTTTAGAGAAAAATTTTGTATTACCCATTGTTTTAACTGCATTTAACTCATGTTCTGTGTCTCATCAGTAGGAGAAACACATTGTGGGACAATATAAAAGAGGGCCTTTTTGGCAATGGCACCTCGGTTACGGAATTCCCTCCCCTGGGAGGACCGATGGGTACCAACACTGGAATCATTTGGGGCTACCAAGTTAAAACCTGCCTTTTTATTAAATTCTTCAGGCCAGACTGATTTTATACAGGTTGCACATTTAACCCATTTTGGATTGTCTGTTTTAAATTGAGAAACCACTACACTGGAGCACTCTGGCTGAGAATTTCAAATATCTGTCTCTGAACTACAAATCCCAGGATTCTATAGATTACAACCATGGCAGTTAAAGTGGGTTCATAGCACTATAATTCTGTGGTGTGGATGGGTCTTCAAACCATCTTTGTTTTGTTGTGAGCCGCCTCGGGTCCCAGACAAGGAGGAAGCCATGGATGTAAATTAAATAAACAATGAAAAGTTTTGGAAAATGAGGAAACGGCGAGCTGAGCCTGCACCGACCTTGGAGAGTTTGTTGTTCTGGTCCTCCATCACCAAAATGTCGTCCTCCATCTTCTTGATCTTGGCCTCGGCCGTCACCTTCTCCAGCTGCAGCTTCTGCCGTGCGGCCTCCTCCTCTTCGAGTTGGTCCTCCAGTTCCTTTGGGAAGGAGGCGGAGGGTTTTTGGTGGGGTGGAGAGAGACAAAACGGGGAGGGAGAGGAAGGCGAACCTTGGAGAGGGGGCCGTCTTGGAAAAACAGTGGCTGCCATTGTGGCTTGGGCGCTCATCTGGGAGAGGGTCATAATTTGGGACAGGTGGGAACTTACACCACAGTTTGGGTCCTTCAGCCCCTCAATGATACATATCGTGAGCTACAGTGGCTCGGGTGAGAAGCTCAGAGTATCTACTCTGGGTTTTAGTCTGAACTTTTGTTGTTGTGTGCCTTCAAGTCAAGTCAGACTCGCAGCAACCCTCTGCTCAGGTTTTCTTGGCCAGATTTCTCCATAGGAGCTTTTGTATTGCTTTCCTCTTTGGCTGAGAGTATGTGGCTGGCCCAAGGTCAGCCAACTGGTTTCTGCGATTGAGTAGAGATTCGAAGTCTAGTCTCCTAGGGTGCTGGTACCACCCCACATTGGGTTAATAATGGCTAGTTTTCTTCATAGGAAGTTTGACTTTGCTTTCCTCCAGGGAAAGCACGCAAGAGAGTGGGGCCTGCCCATGGCCTCTGAAGGGGTTTCCAACGTTGAGCAAGGATTCGAACTCTGGTCTCCCAGAGTTCCAGTCCAGTGCTCAAAGCACTTCAACCCACCATATCCAATAAGGCAGCCCACCGAGGATTTTCTTCCTGGGGTCTCTTCAGAGGAGGTTTGTCACTACAGTCTCCCCCTGAGGCTGAGAGAGTGTGACCTGCCCAAGGTCACCCACTGGGTTCCCATGGCTGAATCTCCTGGTGTCTCAGGGTCCTGGTTCAACCACTTCACCATGGTGACTGTCAGTCTGAACTATATATGAGTGCTATTTTGCAGGGGGATATTTTAGCACCTCCTCCATAAAAGTTCAGAGTCAAACCCATAATGGGTTTGCCACTTCCCACTAATATGAGACCACCACTAACCAGATTATTTGGCCGCTCTCTCAGGTGATGCTCGTGTGCTGGGAGACCCAGAGGGGGCACCCTGAGGCCATGGCGGTGAGAGGGAAAGGCTGAGAGAGTGTGACTTGCCCAAGCTCTGCCGCCCGTCACCTACCAGCATCTGTTGCTGCATCTTCTTCTTCTCGGCCTGCAGCTGCTGGCCACGCTCCTCTTCCTCCTCGATGCGCGCCTCCATCTCGTGCAGGATCTCCTCCAGTTCCTGCTTTTTGGCCGCCAGGCGGATCCGCATCTCCTCCGCCTCGGCGTACAGCTCCGTTTCCGCCTGCAGCTGCTCCTGGAGCTGGTTCCTCTCTTCTGTGAGCTGGAAAAAGGCAAACGGCAAGGTTAGCAATTGCAGCAATACTGCCGTCCCTCTGGAGAGGTATCACCCCTGACCTTTCACGAATAGAGCTGCTGCCATGAGGCCTAGGAACTTGAATTTTCCTAAAATGGCTCTTGTAGGCTGGGCGCTGCTCCTGACGTCTTATGGCTGCATCGGAATCACAGATACACAGAGCCTTACACAATGAGGTCCAAATCTTTAACCTTTCTTGAGAATTCCCCAATTATTGGGGTAAGTCCAAAGGGTCGATTCCCACAGCGCTGCAAAGGACTAGACATAAGGATGTGCATATCCATGATTCCAGCATCAGACCATAAGATCTCTGATCCTGCAGCCTGCCTCTGTCTTTCATTTTGTTTTTAAAGCAAGTTCCCAGTCCTCATGGCTGCAGCTGGTGGCAACAGTGCCCTGTCATGCAGGAACGCACAACTAAAGCACCCACAAGAGGTTGCTTGAAGACCTCCAAAAAAGGAAGGAGCACAAACTGTTCCATTCTCAAACAGCTCTTACAGTCAAGAAGTTCTTCCCAGTGTTTTGGTGGGGCCACTTTTCTTGTAACTTGGTTCATGTCCTCGTTTCTGGGGTAGCAGAACACAAGCTGGCCCCAACATCTACATGGCCTCCCTTCTGATATTTAAAGATAGCTCTGCTGTGTCCCAGTCTTCTCTTCTCCAAGCTGACGCACCCGCCTCCCTCGGTCTTTCTTCCCAGGGCTCAGTTTCCAAACCTCTGAGCATCCTGGACGATGCGAATGGAGACGGGAAGCCTCTCACCTGGTTGTGCTTCTGCTCCAGTTCCTTGAGCTCGTTCTCCGCCTTGACCTGCCTTTCCTTCACCATCTTGAGCTCCTCGTCTTTGGCCTGCATCTCTTCCTCTTGCCGGGTGACCTGCAGCAGCGGCTTCACCTGCAAGCCAAGAGGTCACGGTCAGTTCCCAAAACACTCCCCTTTGCTTGACCCAGCAAAATGCAGCGAAAAGACAGTGAAACGGCTGGGGGATCCCTGGAGCTGTAGTCCGAAAGGGGGGATTTTCTTGCTCAAGGTCTGGGCCAGAACCTTTGCCTCCCTGCATTCCTGCAGTATAAACATGTGTACAGTCTCCAAGGGCCGCCCCACCAAAGGAACACTGGGGAAGGGCACTTACTTTGGTGAAAAGTCTCCACCACTGCCAGTTTCTCAGCTTCAGGTAAGCAGCACAGTTCCTCTGGATCACCTTCATGGCTGTTAGTTGCTGTTGCCTCTTGGCAAAAGCCCTGAGCAAAAATGTAAAAACACTCACAGTCAGCTGTTAGATCCTTTATACGCACACACACACACAAACAAAACAAAGGCTGGAGATGTTAATTTTAAAAAGCCATTAGCCAGGTTGGATTCCCAAGGCTACCAAAAGTGAAGTAGTTCCCCTTACAGTTACCGCTTTTAAAAGCAGATCTTTCTGTTCTCGCTTCTCAAAAAGAACTTGAGAATTACTTTTTTAAGAATGTCTTTCTGAGGGTGAAAGCTATTTTAAGACTATTTTTTTAAAATTGCTTTGTTTTTAGATAAATGCTTTTATCGGTGGTGCATTGCCTCCACGGCCCTGGAAGGCAGAGAGGCAATGTATTTTTTTAAAATAAATAAAGATAAACCAACAACAGCGACCACTTTGTATTGATCTGCTGCCAGCTTTGAGCCCAAAGGGCTGTGGCTCTGAGTCTCCCGCCCCGACTTTTTGGGAAATGGCCTTACTTTCTTGCCAGGTAGCCTCGGCATTGCGCCTGGAAAGCAATGATGATATCTGTGATCTTCAGGTCTCTCTCCTCCTCCAGGTGAGCCAAAACGCCCGTGCGGAAGAAGATTTTGCTCTGGCCGATCCGGTATAAATTGGGATCGAGCTCCAGGGCTTTGATCTGTCCAGAAAGGGAAGGGTTACGGTTATGACAACATAATACCTTGTGTACCCGCAACAGGACCTTCTCAGTTGCAGCATCTCAACTGCGGAACTCCCTGCCCAAGGAAGCTGGGTTGGCTCCACCTCTCCAGAGCTTCCTGCAGGCAGCGGCCAAAGCAGTGCTGTTCTGCATGGCCTCCAGTGTTTGAAACTTCTGTGCTTTAACTGTTTTAAAATTGTATTTTACAATCATTTTTAGACTATTTTAAAAAGTTTTACATTTGCACTGTTTCGATTGCTGTTATTTGTTCATTGCCTCGTGAGCCCTTGTGGGCTGAGAGGCGATATAAAAATATCTTAAATAAAAAAATGATATGGGTTGCCAACTTTTTTCCAGCAGGGCCACTGTGCCGATAACTATTGTGTGGTGGAGAGAAATACAGGAGGCAGAGTTTTGTTCACCTCTGCATCTGCCTTGGAGGAACAGCCTCACCACTTGAGCTTCTGTTCATCATGTTGAAAGCACATAAGCCCTGCTAAAGAAAAAAGTTGGCAACCTACCACAGTTGCAAGCATCTCAATGTGTCTGTATATGTTCCAAAAAATGTATTTATTTACTTTTTAATCCTTTAAGATATACAAAGAGCGGGTATTTTTAAGAAATGGAAACATACAGAATTGGTGCACAGGAAAGCATCTTAAAGATAACAATGGAATGAAAAGAGGAAAAAAATGAAAGAAAAATAACAAGACAAGAAAGAAGGGGGAAGGAAGAGGAAAATATGAGAAAAATCCCTGGGACTTTGGGGGAAAGAGAAGAAAACCAAGATAACTAACAGAGTAAACAAAAGCACATTAAAAACATGGATGGTGGATGAATCACTGTTGCTCACCATGAGTATGCATGCCTGTTTCCCATCCATAAATCCTTTCGGAATGGCATTTGCAGCAAGAATTTCATAGCTACGGGGAGAGTGTATTAACAATATTATTGAAATTCACCTAAAATGATTCCATTTGGAGCTATTATTTATAGGGGCAGCTGGTCTCTCTGATGTCAATGGGAAAATTAACTGTTCTGCGTTTTAGTCTAAACTTTAATGGTGCTGTCCAAGGTGCTGAGCCTATTTTTGGGAGCATAGAGTTTGCCACCTTGGAGAGCACGTTTAAGGTTTAGACTAAAACAGAGTGGATTAAATGTCCCCCTGAAATAGGGGCCACCAAGCCCCACTCCAGCATTATCTACTGACTGCAGAATTGGACAATCGTAAGGACCATTAAGTGGCCTTTTCTTTAAAGGTTGTCTGCAGGTATCAAAAAGTCCAAAATGCTGTTTAGGACCAGCTGGGCTGAGAATATACAGCTCAGGTCTTGGGCCATTTCTGCACTAGACTGTTACAGTGCTATTACTCCACTTGCAACATCCTATGGAATCCGGGGGTTTGCAGTTTAGGGAGGGTGGAAATGGCTGAGGAGTGCATTTGCACAATTAAGGCTTGAGCACCAGCTGTGCCCATTCCTTGAGACATCAGGTCTATTCATGGTGAAACATGCTTTGGTGACATCCTGGTTGGACTACTGTAATGTACTCTACGTGGGGCTGCCTTTGAAGAGTATTTGGAAACATCAGCTAGTAGACAGAGCCACATGCAGGTTGCATTTTGTGGAATCTACACACAACTAACATGCAGGTTGCATTTTGTGTGCATACACACACAACTAACAACAGCCTCATTTCTCTTACCGCTGGCGGAATTCCTGGAAGACAATTCGGTTAGGGAACCCTTGGCGACAGATACGGATCCCCTCCAAGACACCGTTGCATCTCAGTTGCTCCAGGACCAAATGGGCATCTAGTTTTCCTGACTATAAAACAGGCACCAGCAGAGAGAAACGATGTTACAATTCCACTGAAATACATGGGAAATAAGTGCAAAATTCTAACTTTTGCGTTTTATATGGAGCAAACGGGGGCGTTCAGCTGGCCTTTTAGAACTGACCCTTTTCTCGTGGTTGGGAATAATGCAGCGGACGAAATTTGGGTTTGTGTTCCTTAGGGTGGTCATCAGCTTGGTGAGCTGCTCCTTGTACAGCTGCCCGACGGTCCGGAACATTCCCTTCTTGGTCTTGGAAGCACTCGGGAGGGAGCTCTCGGTCATCTTGGCCATCTGGTCAAGCCCGACAATGCGATCAACTGAAAGGCAACCCAGTCCACTGTGAGCTCGGCCTCAAGGACCATTCCCAGTTTCAAGATCATCACCTAATCTCTCCTTAAAGCTGTGTGACTTGGTGGCCATCTCTTTTGAATCCTGTGATTGTGGATTCCACAGTTTCATCTACGGAACCACGGTGCCCTTTGCAAGCTTACCATCTTTCCAGAGATCTGCCACAAACTTCTCAGAGGACTGATTTAGTAAAGCTGTCACATTATCGTTCAGGGGATCCATGTTCTTGGTCAGCCAGGCAGTTGCGTTGTAGATAACCTTTGGGGAAAAACAAACAAAACATACCCATCGTGTGTGTCACCATAAGTTTTCAGCTGACAACTCCAGGACACCAGACGGTGATAAATGCACAGAAAACTAGTTTGCCTGCTCGGTGGAATCACGTGGCAAATCTTTCCCACAAATGCACCATTTAGGTCTACAGCCAGGTACCCTGGGAGTTAAAACATCAGTCTCTTAGAGTGACTCTTCCATACCTTTCCAGCATAGTGGATGATGCAGAACTCTGTCTTGTCCTTCAGCTGCTTTTGCTTCTGGAACTTGGGGTGGTTCCCTTGCTCTGAGCTTAATTTCTCCACAAAGGAGGTGTCGGTAGCTTTTGGGAACCAACATTCCTCATCCAGCAGAGCCAAGACCCCAGGGGGGTTATTCTGAAATGGCAAACAACAGCCTATCATTTAGTTGTCCAACCGGAACACTTGACAGGTTGGCTAACATGTACCAGCGACGTTTACTTGAACATCTGGCCAATATTTTGTCCCACGAGACAGTGGAGACCCCAAATCCTGCAGGTTTTGTCAGGAAGCAAAAGTGTTCAAATCATACTAGAAGCTTCAGTGGAATCAGGACCAAATGGTCCCACATTCATACAGCTCAGAAAGTAGAATTATTGCCTGGCTCAAGGGAAAGGCAGACGTCGCCTGCGTTCAATGCAAGTGCCTTAAAACCAGTGGCAAAGGTCAATCATGTTGCAGTAAATGTTGCTATGCTCCATTGCGTATGCAAAAGAAACAGCTGCCCTATAAAGAAGAACGTCTGAAAGGTGAGATATAAATGCTGCAATTTGATGCTTTGAGGGGAAGGCACCCCGTCTTACCAATCTTTCGATCAGCTCAATGCAAGGTTGCAGATCCAGCCCGAAGTCGATGAAGTTCCACTCGATGCCTTCGCGCTGGTACTCCTCTTGCTCCAAGATGAACATGGTGTGGTTGAAGAGCTGTTGCAGCTTCTCGTTGGTGTAATTGATGCACAGTTGCTCAAAGGAATTGATCTGGAAAAGAGGATTTTAAAAAGCAGCCCCCCCCCAAACAGAGCCTGTGAACGGGGTTTACCAAATTTTATTAAAATGCAAAATCCATACAAACGGTGCAAAAGAGAGAACAAATTACAACGACAAATAGGTACGAGCAACAAACTGGAAAAGAAGTAAAGAAGACCACAACAAGAAAGGATCCTGAACCCTAAATACTAATAGAAACTAATTAAAAACTGTAAAACAATAAGAACTTAGCTACATGTACTCTTCAAATAATTGCACTGCTGGTAAATGTTGTGACAATGTCTCTAAAAGGGCCCTGGCCAGTTACTTTTTCTTGCAATGTTTCTGTTTGTTTTAAAAGACAAAGTTTAGTTTATTTAAGATTTCTAGCTACTCCTAAATTTTGCTTTTAGTTGTGGCTTGCATCCCTGTCCGCATTGTTACTTTTGAAATGTAGCCTCATTCTGGTGCCATTACCAATAAAAAACAATAGCTCATTAGAGGTGAAAGGCGACTTCATTGAGGCCTCATTGTCAAAAAAGGAAAAGAAAAGCACCCCTTAAGCCACATAAGCCGCCGTACCTCAAAAATCTCAAACCCGGCGATGTCCAGGATGCCCAGGAAAGACGCTCCTTGCCTCTTGGTCTTGTCAAGGGCTTTGTTCACGCGGGTCAGGATCCAGTTGAAAAGGCGTTCGTACGTCGCTTTGGCCAAAGCCTCGATTGCAAAATCAGCCTGTTGAGAAAGATGGGAAATAATATTTTTTTAACGGTTAAATAAAAGCCAGACTTTGCTGGAGGAGAATATCTCCAAAGGGAATGACGGGTGCTGGGGGAGCTTTCTGCTGAAAAGGTAAATAAAAAGGTCCCGGAGCAAATCGAGCCTGAACTCTCCCTAGAAGCCAAGATGAGTAAACTGAGTCTGTTGCACTTTGCGTGCATAATGAGAAGAGAGGACTTGCTAGGAAATTAATGCTTGGAAAGGCAGAAGAAAAAGAGGGAGACCACACTGCAAAGCGACGGCTGCCCAGAGACCCAAACGGGGTTGCTGAGAACCAGGATTCGTGGGGCTTTCTCCTGGAGAGGGTGGCCATAAATCAAACGTGTCTTGGTGGCAAATTGCAACAACGACAAAGGAGAGGCTGTTCCCAAAGCTCAAGGTCTGTCAACAGAACTGGGGTGAGCAGGGAAAAAGAGTGGGGGTCTCACCTGTTCCTTGGTCTGAGCCTTCTGTACAACATCTCGCCCAACTTTGATTCTTGGGGTTAGGATCGCACGGGTGAAATCTGTCACGTTAATGCCCATCAGGTGGCAGACTTTCTGAGCAACTGGAATAAAAGGAGTGGGGGAACGTCACTCTGGAAACCATCTTCCCCTCATCACTGACGAGAGACATCGGATGAATAACCAAGAATCACCTTGCTTCTTATCCATGAACGTCCTCCCCCATTGGACTTTGATATGTGAGTTTCCACATGCATGTCCAACACTATCCAGGTGGCTAAACAACCCATTTTAAAGGGAAAACTCACTTCAAGGAGACAAACCTCTCCGAATCGTCCTCCATCCTCTGGCTTACCTGTATTGTCCGGCATGGAGGCCTGGTCGGTGTTCCTCTCCTTCTTGAAGACAATATTTCCAAGCTGAAGAACCGAAGAGACGACTTTCAGTATCGCTGTGAAAAGATAAAGGAGAGAGACCTTCAGAAACATGAATATAGCTATAGATTTACTTGCAAATTTACCCAGTGTGGAGGGAGGCTCATCTCTGGATTTGGGGCTGGCCAGGCAGGGACAGAGTGGTCCCAGCTGGCTAGAAAGTCCGCTGGTAGCCATGCCCTTGGGTGTCAGACCTTTGGGCCGTCTCCTCCAAACCACACAGGAGTCCTCTCCTTATCCACAGTTTGCTTTCTGCGGTTTCCATTCCCCACAGTCAACTGTGGTCCAAAAATATTAAAGTTTGAAATTGCATGCCATTTCTGAGTAGTATGATGAAATCTTGCGTGTCCCGCTGCATCCCTCCTGGGACGTGAATCACCCCTTCGTCCGGTGTATCCACACAGTAAACGCTACCTTGGCCCGTCAGTCACGTAGTAGCCATCTCGGCTAGCAGATGGACTGTTGTGGTATCACCGCACTTGTGTCCAAGACACTCTTATTTAATTTAATAATGGCCTCAAAGCACAAAAACTTCATCATAGGTAGGTACTCACAGGGAAAAAAAAATCATAGCATATAGCAGGTTTGGGACCCGGTTTCAGCTCTTCATTGGGGGTCTTGGAACGTATCCCTCATGGATAACGGGGGGACCACTGTATAGTCTTTCAGGAAACATGGCAGCAGGTTGGGTTGCCCTCAGATTCCCAGGGCAAAACCTGAGACCTATGGATGGCCCCTGATTATGTTGTTAAGCATTTTGCATTAAGTACCAACCACTGTTGCTCACAGCTTCTCGGTCTCTCACACACAAAAACCCAGAATATATGGGAAACTGGGGCAGAAATCTTCACTGAAGGGGCTCTTCCCAGATCAAAGTGAAATGAGGGCGTTATTCTTTCTCACTTTCTTAGGGAGATGGGACATTTAATCTAGACTACCTGGGGAGATGGGATAAGGAATATTTAATCCAGCCTCCTTGCTTGCAGCCAGAAAGTGGGTACAGAGCAGGGTGGAGGGTGAGCCCTTGTGCCACAAGGACTGGGAGGGAAGGAAGGAAGCTAAATAAGTAAACAGACCACCTTGGAGAGTCTTTGGACATTGCTGCCACAAATGCATTAAGCTTGGGAAATTGGGGTGAGCTGGAAATTTGCACCCAGTCCTTTCCTTGACTGGAGTGGATGGGAGAACTTGCACTGTTGTCTCCCACCTGGAGATGACCCACCAAAACCAAGACTGAAGGAGAGCCGGCAGCTCTAGGGCCCCGTCGCCGGTTTCCTCCCTCTTTGATTCTGCAGCAGCTGTTTCTCTTCATCCAGAAACAAAGCAAAACAGAACCACTCCCCAGGTCCCAACTTTGCTGCAAACTCTCTGCTCCAACCTCTTTGCCGGAAGGCCTCCAAGTCCCCCCTTTAAATGGTCATCCGTCTGGTGAGATCTGGCCCCGTTCGGCCCTGAGGCTTTGCAGAACCCCACTGTCGGACAAATGCTTAAGGAGTTTATCTTTCCTTTAGTGCTTTCCATCATTCAAGAGACCAGGTTTTAAGCTACTGTTCTCTGCATGCAAGATTTATTTGCATCTTGACATTTTCAGGACTTGGAAATGTTTCCTTTTGTGTATCTCTCATTCTTGACGATTGAGATGCAAAGGACTCCTGTGAGCATCCAGGAATGTGGGATACAGTTTTTAATGACAAGCAAAACCACAGACTCGTTTTTCAAGGCAGAATTTACAAAGATGTGAATCTGCAATGTAGTCCTGCTAGAACTACTGCTGGAAATCTATTGACTGTTTCCATTGGGGCAGATCCATCAAATCAACAATGGAATAATAACTCTGCAAGTAGGTAAATCCCATTTATACAATAGGACTGCTCTAATCAAGAGTCACAACCAATTCAAACCTATTTCCCCTGTACAGCTATAAGCCATATCCCCAAATTTTAGCCACCTACCATTTACAGATTTCTTCCTGTACACAATTTTATCCTCCAAAATACAACTGAATCTTTGTGAACAGGACGTTTTCCCCATTTATATTCCAATGCTCAGAAGGCAAGGAATATTTCCAAAATGAATAACCAGCAATGGAACAAAATACAGGAGAACCGGCAAGGGAACAACCGAGGAGCCCATGTTGGTGAGGACGGTGTCTTTGGCCATCATTCTGCCCTGCAAGTGGATATTTATCCAGGAGAAATGATGGCGCAAAGGGCCGCGCTCCCTTGGCGTTTCTTACCGGTCTGCTCCTCCTCGCTGAAGCCCATAATCATCATGGCTTCCAGGGTCTCTTGGAACATCTCATCATCTTGCTGGGAAGGGATGGGGACGTAGCCGTTGGACAAGAACGTGTAGTTGTTGAAACCTTCCAGGAGGAGCTCATCTGGGGAGAGGGGAAGGAACACAATGAGGGCCAGCCAGCACTACCAAAAGACCACATCCCTCCCCAAAACTTTATCCTTTATCTATCTATTTCATGCCCTCCAATGATCTCTATTTGGCTGGGGCAGTCCTGATTAATCCTCGGCCATCCCACTTTCTCAGCTGCTTTTAAAATGTCCCGGTTTCTCTTTCTTCCTCCCACTTTCCCCCTTTCTCCGTGCAAACAAAGGTCATTTCTGCACCGCACTGTTATAGTGCTATTGTTCCACTTTCAACCTCCAGTGGAATTCTGGGGTTTGTCGTTTCCGGAGGCCCAGGAGCAATCTGGCTGGGATTTCTAAATGCCCCTCCCTAAATTGCAAACTCTAGGATCCCACAGGATGTTGAAAGTGGAATAATAGCACCATAACAGTGCAGTGCGGAAACGGCCAAAGTGTCCAGTGCAAAAGTCATTTGTACTCAGTTAACTCAGCAAAAAGGAGGGGAGAGAAGGGGAAGGAATCCTGCCCTTTGCTGTAGACTCAGGCAAATGCAAGCTGGAGTAACCTCTCATTACTTATGAGTAATTCCTCATTCATAACTTTTTTTAATAACTTCATAACTTTATAACCAAGGATTCCTCAAGGTGTTGCCGTGGCAGCTAAAGTGGAATGGAACTGCTACAATTGTGTAGTGTGAAGGGCCCCCCAACTTCCAAGCACCAGCTACACCAACTTACTCTTCATTTGCTCGCTGGCCCCGGCAATCAAGTAGTAAAATATGTGGAAGGTCCTCTCTTCCCGGGCTTGCCGGATGGCACGGGACTTCTCCAGCAGATCTATCAGTGCGTGTTAAACCCAAACATCCAAACTCTGGCGATTTTTTTCCAGGATGCTTTTCTTTTGTTTTTCCTCTCCTTTTCCTGAGTTTTTCCCGGTTTCTTCACTGGGAAGTTTGCCTCCCTTATAAGGCTGGTGTTCTGCCTCCCACCCTCTTTCTGCATCTGCATCTTTCAGTCCCCAGAGTCCTCGTTTTTTGCAAAATGCTTGACCCCTTTGCCTTTGATATTTATGTAGAGGGGGACTCCGAGGGCCCCTTTGTTTGTTTCTCTGTTTAAACAAAGTGCTTTCGCACAAACACAACCCCAAAGGGCAAAAGAGGCGACAGCTGCTGGAAAAACCCAATTGCATGCAACCGGCGTTTACTGGAAGTGTTTACATTTACGTCCCTTGGAGAAAACACCCAGAAAGAAACATTACATTTTTGCATTGCATGAGTGAAGGTGGGGTATCTTGCACACGTCACTGTGTGAAACCACCATGTCCCACAATCTCCTAAAAAAAGGGCAGGGGAAAGAAGTGTGGCCCCTATAAAGACGCTCCCCTTCCTTCGTGTTCAACGACATTCCAACTCGTTTTACTCAAAAAAGGATACAGGTTTCTATATTCGCTCCAACAATGTAGCCAGTTACGTCAAAATTGATGCGGATGAATTTGCCCTGCCGACAAGAAGAGGAGATGAATGCTTCCAGACATGGCTTTTACTGCACACAAACTCAGGCTCCGGGTCAAGTTACATATTAGGGGAATGAACATTTCCTATGATGGGCCCACTTTTCTCTCCCACAATAGGATTTCCATGGAGATATATGGATCAGCAAACTTGCAAATTCAGCCAATGTTTACCTTGGCTAACAATAACCACTCACAAAACAAAGCACGCTAAATGCAAGCTACAGAGGTGAAGAAAGCACGTGCTATGACAAACAGACTTCTTTCACTGCTACCTGTTTTGGTCTTTTACTGCTGGGTGAAGGATCTGCAACAGGCTGAATGGATCATCTATTTTGATGCTCCTCTGTGGATTTTTACAGAATCCAGATGATACTTTCTTCTAGATACCTTCTAGTGTTTTCCTGCTGCTTCTTACCTTCCTTTTTTTTCTTACTGCAGAATATCCATTACGGAGGAAAAGCCAAACTATGCATTTATGATTATCCTGAGAGCACTAAAAGCCATCTGTCTGGAAGTATCCTAAAGGTGCAGGCTCCCTTCCAGCCAGAACTGAGGTGAGATTAGATGGAAGAGAGCTGACACAGACTTGCAGTTTGTGTGACTCAAACAGTCTTTTGCTTCAGCTTCACTCTCCCTCTTCCTCAAATAACAAGAAGTTCAAGGCAGCTTTTACAACATGAATGGGAATTGCATGGGAACTCCAGGTGTTGTTGGATGCACTCTAAATCCTATCATCCTCTTCCACCAGAGGCAAAGGTGTGGAGAGCTCAAAGATGCAGTGTAATCACCTCTGCATGTTCCACATCACTCCATGCAAGGTGACCAAAACTTCATTTCAGAGATTAAGAGCCTGGGAAAATTTTCACGTATTTTCACTGCCTATTCATTATGCAGTTTTCCTTGCAACCCAGAAAATGCAATGTCGGTCAGGAATGGCCCTTGCGTCTAAGATTCAGCCCCCATTCCCTAAACTTTCACCCCACCTGTATGCCAGGATTGCTGGCAACAATATTAAACAGGCACAAGTTTGCTCTGCTAGCTCTTAAAACCCCTTTTGAACCGGTACAGTTGCAAACACCTGGATGCCCCATTGTGTGCACACCAAACACCCCTCAAAGGAAAACCATTCCTGTCGAACACAATTTTTGCTGATTGCAACGGGACCATTGTTTGTGTGTGATGATTGCATTTATCACCATCACACACACCCTTTCCAGCTTAGGATTTGGGCAACTTACGAATCGGGAAGAGTTGTCGTTCTTCACAGTTTTGGCGTTCCCGAAAGCTTCGAGGATGGGGTTCGCTTGGAGGAGCTGCTTCTCCAGCTCACCCTAAAAATGGATGCAGAGGCCATGATCCTCAGGGAAAAGGAAGAGTTACTCAGCTGTAAAGCACCACACACCCACAAGCACACAGGCTTAAAGCCATAAGATGGATTCAGTGGTTATCTTCCTCTGCAGAGAAATAAGATTTTTTGCAGGGGGAAGAATTGCATACATTGCTAACGTATATTTTCCACTTGCAAACCATTTGGGCAGAGCACTTTTGAAACGATTTTGAAATGATTCATTCTTCCATGTGAGAATGGAGTGAGCAAAGACCACCATCTCTACTTTCTCCCCCGGCCCAAGACGGAGTGTGCCAAAGCATTTTTGTTTTGCAAGAAAATGACAAATATTAGGGCAGGAAATGGCAGAAAATAATCTTTTATGTAATGAAGCACAAAGCAGCTTAACACTGCATCTATTAATCATGTTAAATGCAGGTCTTTTAAGAGGTTGGAAACAACACAATGCGTAATTTACTTGTAAAATAAGACCACAATTTTTTTTTTCCTGTCTCATGCAAAAAAAAAACCCCACATGCAATTACACACTGCTAATGACTAACACACACACAAGCCATGCAACCACAACTGGAGAGGCACCAATGAAACCCTTTTCCTAAAGCAACGGTGGGGGAGAGTAAGTTCAGGGCTCAATCTTTCCACCGAACACACTATGCTGCTATAGCACTATTGTTCCACTTTAATTGCCATGGCAGCCTCCTGTGGATTCTGGGCATTGTGGTTTAGGGGACCTCTCTGGCTGAGAGCAAATCCCTAAACTGCAAATCCCAGCATTCTGTGCAATGTTGCCATGGCAGTTAAAGTGGAATGATAGCGCTATAACAGTGTGACAAGGCCCATAGACTAGGCTGATGTCTTGCAAAAAGGCACTCTTGCTGATCAGCCAAGAAAAGCCATTCCTTTGCTCTTTTTGTCTTTCCAAGTAACTTTAATTTACTAGTGCAGCTCCAGCGGACATACATTTGTGGGCTGGTAATTTCCTGGACTTCCTTGTTACTGTTATTAATAAGCCCATTCCAGTTTACGGCTACTCCATCCTGGGGTTTTCTTAGCAAGATTTCTGCAGATGACGTTGCCTTTGAGGCTGAAGGAGTGTGATTTGCCCAAGCCCACCCAGGGGTTTTCATGGCCAAGTGGGGATCTGAAGCCTAGCCTTGAGGCGTCCTAGACCGAACCTCAAATCGCTATGCCATGTTGCTTCTCAAGATTTATTCTTCTAAGGAGGGCTACCTCCAAGGCTGAGAGAGTGGGACTGGCTCAGGCTAATCCAGTGGGTCTCCATGGCTGAGCAGAGGGGGATTTGAACTGTGGTCTCCTGAAGTCCTCGTCCAGCACTCAAGCTGCTGGCTCACTGGCCCTCTTGATAGCCAGTTAGTTCGGCTATTTTAGCCGTAAGAGCTGGCCAAGGGGCATTCGTTCCTGAAATATTACTGCAATTTCTTTTTCTAGGACGACTTCCTTAGGTGTTGGTGAGACTGGGGGGCCATTTACAGTAAACAGTTTAGAGTCAAAAGAAACTGTCCACACCTTTCATCCTAACAGCATAAATCTGACATCCTCCAACCCATACCTGTAGTTTTGGTGACATACCCAGAATTCTCTCTGGGGGAGCAGATAAGAGAAGATCTAAGTCCCCCAACAAACTACAAACCACAGGATCCAATTAACCCTGCAGCCACGGCAGCGAAAGCGCTATCGCACTGCTACAATGGCACAGTGCAGACGCACTCAAGATCTGGAGTGTTCTCAGGATCGAGGTTTAGAGAACAGGGCTGAAGGCTTGTCAGTTTTTCAGCTTGCAATATTCTGGGTTTTTGCTACTTCTCACTGGGCTGTGTCCTCCTTCGTCACCTCTGGCCTCCCCGTCACCATTGCAAAGTGCCAAAAGAACATTTTTGCAAAGGTTCATGCTTCAACTTGGGGCAGAACGCCCCCTGAAGTTTGCACTACCAAAGACATGCCGGCACGGTTTGCAGGTGCAGAAACCTCCCGAGAGAAGGAACGGGCAAGCCACGCGAGAAATTAAAAAGGAACAAACGGCATGCAAGCAGACCCAGATGAGAATAATGTCTGTCGACTACCACACAGTGATGGTTCTGACCTCGGAAGGTCTCCTCTTAAAGCATCCCTCAAGCTCAGAAAGTTACTGTCTTTCTCTCCAGTAAAACCCCACCACTTCTGATGCAAGCTGGCAGGATTTTTGCCCTTCCAGGTCTCTATCAGAACACGAAGTATTCCCAACGGAAAAAGAAATCAGGCAATACTCTTTTAAGAAAACCATTTTCTGAGTGCCTGATTCCCGTCTCCTTTAGTGATGGAAGAGGCCATCCAAAACTGTCTTTCGAAACAAACTTTTGCTGTGGTTTGTGTGATACTAGAGATGGCCCAGAGCTTGGGGAAGGTGACTTTTTTGGACTAAAACTAAAGCTTTGCTGGCCAGGGGATTATGGGAGTTGTAGTCCAAAAAAGGGACCTTTCCCCCCCACGAGGCTCTGCAAAATTACCCTGTTGGTGGTTTCTTCACAAGGTGGGGTGGAGTGCAAACAATTCCATGCAGATCTACAGTCTGTGACTTTTCACACACAACGCACACACACGCGCCAAAGAATACAGATTACTCACGTAAGCAAAAGAAGGCCCTTGCTGCGGTCAAATAACATGGCATAAAACAATGGTCAGTTATCTTTAACCGGTACATCCCGAAAAATATATATATAT
The DNA here is from genome assembly GCA_948474755.1 of Ctenosaura bakeri. Classification (NCBI taxonomy): domain Eukaryota; kingdom Metazoa; phylum Chordata; class Lepidosauria; order Squamata; family Iguanidae; genus Ctenosaura; species Ctenosaura bakeri. The sequence continues at coordinate 240,214 of CAOLHI010002293.1, forward strand.
ATATATATATATCTAATTTTTTTCTTATTCTCATTACATTCTGCATGGAGTGGCAGAACCTGGTTTGGTTTGGTTTGAAAGAACCTGTTTTCTTGGCAGTTTTCTTGTTGCGTAAGAAGAGCCACCTTGGACCGGACAAAAGGGCTACCAAGGCCAGCATGCCCTGCCTCCAACAGGAGCCCAGAAACACAATGTGAAGGCGACAACATGTCCCATACTATCCAGCATTTCATCAGTGAAAAGTGGGGACACGTGTGGCCAAGTAACATGAGAGTGCGGTCAAGATGGCAAACATTATTAGTAAGGAAAAACAGACAAGTAAGGAGTTTGCTTTGGCCCGAGTCCACAGGGAAGGGCAAGATTCTGCTTCTCTCCAATTCCTCGGCCAAGTTAATTGAGTGCAAGCTACCTTTGCACTTTGAACCCAGTTTGCAGCAACTGAGGAAAGCTGAGGACAAAAATGGGAGGAGAGAGAAACTGGAACACTTTAAAAGTAGCTTTACAGTATAAACTGTAAAGGATTGCAATTGCCCTTGCCTAACTGGGACCTCTGGGAGGTATGCACAGTGTGCATGGTTTTAAATGTCTTTACCCTTTTTCTGATCCCAGAGGATCCACCCCAACCTTTACTGAGGTTTGAAAGGTAAGCTGGGGAGCCTGAGCATCTCTCCCACCCCGATGCGCCAAGACTTTCCAAGCAGTGGAGCCACATATGGAAAGCTATGCGCTTCCCCCTCCTCCTCTTGCATGCACTCCGGGAGTGGATGTCAAACAAAGAGGCCCTTTTTCCATAAACACTGGAGATGTGACATAACCATGTCCTCTTAAGAATATGTCAGCTATTTGGCAAGAGAAAGGAGGACGGGAAAAGAATTAGAAAATAACAACTGCAGAGAGGTTTTGCCGACCGCCTGTCTCGGCGCAGCCATCGGTTAAGGGCAATCCCAAATGCTACCCAAGGAAATATTAAAATAACATCAGGAATTAAGGCAGGGGGAAGAGACGAGGTTGCTCTCGGCACAGAGCATTGGCACTGCTTACCGTAATGCTGGTGTCCTTTTTGCCCTTGTGAGAAGAGGCCACCACAGCCAAATACTGGATGACTTTCTTGGTGTTTTCTGTCTTGCCAGCACCGGATTCTCCTCTAGGAAGGAAAAAAGAGAAGAAAAATAGGTAATTGCCTCCTCTGTCAAGGAGTGCCAAGAAAGAAATGATGCCCAGCTTTCAGGGTATTGGTTTGAAGAGGGCAGGGGGCGAGGGGGCAAAGTGGGAGAAAGAGAGAGAGGAATGAGGAGAGAGAAGGGTCCCCGGACCCCAAAAAAGCCTCTATTGACCCATACAGAAGCACCAGATCAGGAGTAGGAAATGTGTAGTCCAAGAATCACACCTGGCCTCTGACGGACACTTCTCTGGCCCTTGGGAACCCAGGGTCACCCACCAAGACCACCAAAAATATGGGAGTTGTATGCCTTCCAATTGTCCTAATCTGGCAGGGACAGTCCTGATTAATCCTCCATCATCCCAGTTTCTCAGCTGCTTTTAAAATGTCCCGATTTCTCTCTCCTCTTCCCACTTTCCCTCTTTGGCCCTCTGCTTACATCAGTTCCTGCAAACTGAGTGCAAAGGTTATTTACACCCCATTAAAGTGGGAGAAGAGAGGGGCAGAGCCCTGTCCTTCCCAGTTGACTCAGACAAATGCAAACAGCTGCAGTCCCTCCTTGCCCGCCTCTTCTTCCTCACTGATAACTTGGATCAAGATGGCAAAAGTTATTCAGGAGGAAGAACAGGCAAGCTAGGAAGGACTGTGACAGTTTGCTTTTGCCTGAGACTCCTGGGAAGGGCGAGATTCTACCCTCGTTTTCTCCTCTTACTCCTGATGAGACCGTTGGGTACAAACTTCTTTTGCACTTTGAACTCTGTGGTTGAAATTAGCTAAGGAAAAAAGGCGAAAGCAGAAGGAGGGGAGAGAATTGGGACATTTTAAAAGCAGCTGGAAAAGTGGGAAGAGAGAATTGATTGGGACTATCCCTGCTAAATGGGAGCCGTTGGAGCTTACGTCCAACTCCGGCTTCCCTAGAGAAGGCATTCCACCAAGACTCCTGGTTGCTCTTTTCCCATCTCCTGAGGGTTTCTTCCTCCCAAACGTTGCCACCTGAGCACAGGGGAGATTGCAGATCTGCAAACCCATTCCCACACTTCCCAAATTGGGGTTCCGAATCAAGGAAACAGATCCGGAGAGGGACATAAGCTAGATGGTTCCAAAGGATCTGGGTGCAAGATTGCTATTGAAAAGAGGGAGGAGGAGGAGAGAAAGAGATTGGGAAAGGTGACCATGGAGCTCCCTTTGGGTTCCTTTGGGCTTGGAACCCTTCCACTGACTTTGCCACGGCTCCCTTTCTTTCCCTAATTAGGAGGTGCCTTTTCTCAAAGGCAGGCCCCCTGATGAATGGGTATGTGACAAAATGAAAAATAAAAATGGGGATGGGATAGGGGAGTGTGCTTTGGGATGGTTGCTGTGCCTTAAAAGGCCAGGCACCGTTTCGGATGCTTTACGATTGAAGATAGCACATGGTGGCAACCTCCCAAGACCGCTCTTCCGCTTCAAGGGGGTTTAGAGAGAGAATGGACAGAGGAGGCATCCAGAAGGGAGGGAAAGCAGGCAAAGAATTTGAGGTTGTCTTCATTATGGAGAGGATGAAAAAGAGAAAAACCTCCCTCTTCCAGAAAACTAGATCTTTGGCTCTGCCAGAAATGAATGGGTTCAGGATTAAGAGAGGAGTGTTTTTGTGGAAAGTTCTCTGAAGGCAGAGGAGTTGTCGCTGTGGCCATTTTTGCACGAGTCTGTTATAGCGCGATGATTCCACTTTCAACCTCCTATGGAATCCTGGGGCCGGCCGGCCCCTCCCGAAACTGCAAACCCCAGGATTCCAGAGGATGTTGAAAGTGCAATCATCGCGCTATCACAGGCTAGTGCGGAAATGGCCCACATATCATTGCAATAGCAAACTTTACAACGGAGGAGAAAAGTCTGTAGGATGCAGCCTTGTGTGGGAATTTCCATAACTCCTCTAAAGCAGAGTCTTGTAGCAAATCCTTCTGGGTTTAAATCTGAACTGTAAGCCATTTGTCTATGGTGCTCCAAACATGACACACTTTCCCATAGAGGTCCAGCACAGCCCTTCAAACTTTGGCCTAAAACCCAGCGTGGATTCACTGGGTGTCCCCCTCCCCTGAAATGGGGACCGCTGGCCATTGGGAGGCTGGGGATGATGAATCCAATCCTGTGCCACAGATTTTCACAACACAAAGACTTGCAGACAGCTTTCTGCCGGGCCCCTGAGCTGAAATATGTCCATGTTTGACTGATAAAAAATAAAATTAAGTGTCCTGGGAACAGTTCCAGGCCAAACATGCCAGTTTGGAAGAGATTTGCGTAAAAGGCTTTCGTATAAATCTCCTCTCCATCTTCTGCCCTCTGGAAAACCAAGGAACCAAAGCCTTTGAACTTCTCGTTCCCTGGCCTTTCCTCCTTCCATCTCGTTTCCTTTCCAAGAGGGCAAGAAAATTTCCCGGGAGACGTCTTTTTTCTCCCTGGTTCTGCAATTGGGAATCTCAGGAGCAGAGCCTCCGCTCTGAAAGCAGGAGGTCCTGGGTTCAAATGTTTTCCAGGTCCAGACAGTGGCAGCATCTTCAGCACAAGGAAAAGCCCATCTTTGTGGTCGATGACAGGAGATCCACAGATGAGACAATGCTAGACTAGATGGATCAGTGGTTGCACTCTTGCAAAGATACTTCAGGGGAAACACTTCTGGAATCTGCCCGCTCCCCAATGCAGGTAAGTTGTGCAAAAGAAGTAATTCTTCCAAGCTCTGAAAACAATCTTTCTGACATAAAGCAGCTGTCCAGGTTCCTAGATAGCCTTAATCAGTTATACAAGCTTTTCCAAATAGCCCCTTGTGAGGGAGGCTGCCCGCTGTCTCTCCAGATGAGTCCCTGGCCTGGACACGCCATCCAAGTCGAGAAGCACAGCAAGGATGCTGGTGAGTCAAGGAGGAAATACGGTGGAGCCGGCGTGGTGTAGTGGTCGCAGTCAGTTCTGGAGTACGACTCTGGAGACCAGGATTTGAATACCTGCCCAGCTATGGAAACCCACTGGGTGTTCTTCGGTGAGTCACACTATCTCAGCCTCAGAGGAAGGCAATGATGGCAAACCTCCTCTGAAGAAAACTTGCCAAGAAAGCCCTGTGATAGGTTTTTGTCGGCATTGACTTGCAGAGTGTAGGCATCTTGCTATGACGGTGAATATCTCTTACATTTTGAGTGCGCATAAGAAGCAAATCTTTTCTTTTCTTTTCTTTTTGTGGCTGTCAGACTCATGGCAAGGAAGTGAACATACATCTCACTTTAATTGATTTTTTAAAAGGAGATAGAGAGGGAAAGGAGGAATCAGGGGGAGGTGCGGCTCTTCAAAATCTGGAGACCTCTGGCGCCGTGGCGCCCTTTGCCAAGCAAGCCGCTTGCAACACAGATTCCAGGAACATGACCGTGTCTCCTTTGCTTTCCCCCCAACTGGAAATCAAATATTTCCTGCCTTGCTGATAAACACTGCAGCCTGTGAGCTCCCAGGGCTCCGTGTGTCCTGCCCAGGTGGGGTTTCTGCATCCCACAAAGACAGCAACTCACAGAAGAAAAAGGGTGGAAAGCATTCCGAAAGACAGAGAGGGACTGAGAGAGAGAGAAATGAGAGAGAGAGAGATCCGCCTGCTATCTTGCTTGGCACAAGGATCCAAATGCCGTGTGTCACCTCTTTGGAGCAAACATACAAGGTGCTCTTGTGCTCACAGCGGCAGAAAGAAGGAACAGGAAAGCCAACACCTCTATCTTTCCGTGTTTCCTTTTCAGAGAATGTTCCAAGAGCTCTGAAGCTCCATAATTAAAAAAAGAATAAGTAACCCTTGTGTTTATCGCATTTTCTTCCCTTCTTTCTACTTTTAAAAAATATAGCCCTCGAGATTGGCAACTAGCATCATTAAAAACACACTGAATTTTGGGAGCTTTATTCCAGAACGTCTGGAGGGCCAAAAGTTTCAGAACAACCGTCTTAGTTGCATCCAGTTTGGATTGGCATAAGGTGCTCTATGTGGGGCTGCCTTTGAAGAGAGATTTCTAAGGAACCCCCATGAAACTACAAATCCCAGGACTCCATAGCCAAAGGTACAACAGTTGCTGGGGAGTCTCAATGTCACAGGTAACTTCAGATTAGAGAGAATCACTTCCACCCAGGATCCTGGAGGCCAAGAAATGGAGCTGTGTTTCCCCTTTTCAAGGCGTGAAGTTAAACACGCACTGCAACCCCATCCCACCCCAGTAAAATAAACCCACAAATGAAAAGGAGGAGGAGATGCAAAAGGTGTCTGCATTTCTGAGGGGTGTGCAGAAAAAGACAGGAGAAAGAGAAAGAGCACGCACTCCATTTGTAAGGTGCTCAGCCTTCCCCTCCTCCACATTGCCCAGGTAAGCTGGATTACAGCCTCGCCAGGAATGATGAGACCTGCAGTCCAACACACCTGGAGGTTGACAAAGGTTTGCAAAGATAGCAGACGAGAGCATTTGAAGCATTTCAGCTGTGCGGATCGACATCATAAGCGAAGGGCAAGCAGAGGGTGAGGGAGGGCAGGTGGCAGTCCAACTGGGTCTACTCACGTGCAAAGGATGGACTGGTCCTCTCGATCTGTGGACAAAGGAAGGGGGGGAAGTAGAATTAAGTTGGAGCATTTTTGGCCTAGCATGAGTTGTCTGAGATATATATCCACAGCTTTATTTTCCCATACGCATTTCCAAATGTATAGAATTCTAAGCAAAGAAAGGGAAAGTGGCTTTTTTGGACTACAACTCCCAGAATTCTGTAGTCCAAAAAAACCACCTTCCCCTCCACTCCAGAGCTGGACTTCAGAAGCCACCTTATCCTAAACCAGCCTATTGCTCCGTCTTAGTACTGTGTGCTCTGTCCTCAACCCTCAGTTGCCACGTGACCCTTTTAACAGGAAATGCAGAGTTTTGAACCCAGGACCCTGTTGGGTGCAAAGCAGATCCTTTACTGCTGAGCTATGTCCTCTGGACTCCACCTCACCACTGTCTTTCTTTCTGACCTCACTTTCTGGAGTCAACAAAAAACAAACATCTGGAGCTTAGGACAAAAGGTTAAAGATCTGAACAATTATGTTTCTGAAATAGGATCAGACAAGAATGCAATACGAGGGTTATTGTTCAAAGGGTGGCCCACGAGTATCCAAGGCTGTGTTGCTGGCCAAGCAAAGATGAGAAACAGGGAAACACGGAGGGTCTCATCCCCCAAAGCTGCAAACATTAAAGCGATGAATGCCAAATTGCAACCTCCCTCATCCTTCTGAATTCTGATGCAGCTGCACCAGCTGAATAGCAGAAACAGAATGCATGAAAGCAATAAATAATTGCTCAGGAGTAGCTCCTTTCTCGCTGTACTTCCACCAGCAAGTTAAGACTTTCCACTCTCCACAGTCTTGTTAACAAGAATCACAGGATCAAAGAGTTGGAAGGGACCCCCATGGCCATCTTGTCCAACTCCCCACCATTCAGTAGGACAGAATTAAGCACTCCAGAGAGATGCCCCTCCAACTTCTGTTCAAAGACCTCCAAAGAACGGGAACCCAAACGGAACCCAGATCTTACAGTCAAAATGCTCTTCCTAGGGTTTGGGTGGAATCTCTCCTCTTCTAATCTGAATCCATCAGTTCATGTTTCTCGTCTCCGGAGCAGCAGAAAGCAAGCTGGCTCCATCTTCCAGAAGATGGATTGAAATGGAAAGAGTTTCTACTTAAACATTAGGAAGAACTTCTTGATTGTAAGAGCTGTTTGACCATGGAATGTGCTGCCTTGGAGAGGACGGATGCTCCCTCTCGGGAGGTTCTTAAAGGGAGGTTGGGTGGGCATTTCTTAGGAGTGCGTTAGTTGTGCGTGGCGGAATGGAATTGGACTGGAAGGCCCCCTCTATATATATTCCTGTGTTTCTCTTCTAAGTGAACAAAAACTGGAAAATCTTGCTTCCACTTTTGCAAACAAGGATTGCAACCTTCCTTTCTCTGGGACCCTGAGTTCCTTTCTTGGGAAACCACAGGGCTCTGATTCTGTCCACCTCGGCCCAGCCTCCTTCTGTTCCCCTCCTGCTTCCCTCCTGGGAGACCCAAGAGACACACACGTTCCTCCCCTTAATCGCTGCCCCAAATCAGTCGGTTCATCCACAAGGAAGCTGCTCTGAGCGGGCAGCTTGACCATAAAAGGAGAAAGCCTTCCCGGCTCCGGCGGGCATCTCTGCCTTGCAGCTCCTTCGCATTTTCACAGAGGCGGCCGCTGGACTCCCTCCCAAAGGGATCTGGGTTTCCAGCGTGTTTGGGGAGAGAAAACAGGGCATTATTGGGCAAAATCATTGCCATCTCCCTGCTGCCCCTGTTTTAAATGCTATGCCAAGCCTCACAGAGGAGGAGCAGTGGGGAGGGAAGGCTCAAAGTGGGATGCAAGAACAGGGAGTTGGGGGGACAGAACCACAGAGTTGGAAGGGACTCCCAAGGGCCATCCAGTCCAACCCCACTGCTGAGGCAGGAATCAAGGGGACAGACCAACTAGTCAGACCTCTTGCAAGTCACAATAGGTGTGTGCAACGGAGCAAAAGAGGACACACACACACACACACACACACCAGCGGAAGAGGCCCTGCAGAAAAAGGATCCAAGCACCAACACGCAGCCATTGAAAAACAGGCATGAGCAAGCACTTTCTCGCCCCACCAAGATAAAATAACACCTATGAGTTGTAGCGGTTTGAGCATTGGACTAGGACACTGAGAGACCACGGTTCGAATCTCCACTCAGTCGTGGAAATCCACCTTTGGCGAGTCACACTTTCTCAGCCTCTGAGGAAGGCAAAGGCAAGCCCCCTCTGAACTTGCCAAGAAACCTCAGTGATAGGTTCATCTTAGGGTTGCTGTAAGTTGGAAACAACTTTCAGTCTCACAACAGCAGGCTGGGACTCAGATTCTTGGTTTTGAAAACTGGCCAAATGTCTTGATTTAAACAAAAGAAAAACCTTGCAATCTATTCAAAAGGAAAATTGCTGCTCCGTGAGGCTTCCATAGAGATGATTCACTCTCCTTTTTCAACAGAAAAGGAGTGGTGTAAGAGAGTCTGGGGGGACCGAGGGCCACACATAGAGCTTTGGGGGTGCCCTGCGGCCCCAAGACCACAGCCTGTACTGTGGGGCCAGGCCAACTCCCCGATGGCATCATTAGGACAATGGTCTGCACATGATGGGACTTCTAGTCCAACACAGCAGGAAGGAAACAGGTTGAGGCGTGCTGGCAGCCCTCGGGGAGCATGTCCTTATCCCAGATGCCAAATAAGGCAGCCATTTTTGACACAAAGTTTTCCTAGAATGATGCTAAGATGCATAATGACCTCCGGTTCACATCCTCCCAAGGGATGAGCTCATTAGCTTTTCCAAAAATGAAAAAAGATAAAAATAGAGTCCTGGTTCTATTTCGGGCGCAAAGGAAGGTGTCTACATAAGTGGTCAAGGGATGATGGGAGTTGCACCAGGAGGGCACTGGGTGAGGCAGGCTGGTCAATGCTTTCCAAGGAGACCCTCAGAGAGACCATTCTCATTCAAACGCAAAACAAGAGAGGATCTTTTTTGACACAGTTTTGTCCTAAAAGGACATTAAGATGCTTCACGACCTTAGGTTCAAAACCTCCCAAGGGAGGAGCTGATTGGTTTTTCCAGAAATGAAAGAGATAAAAATAGAGTCCTCCTCCTTGTACAGGCTCAAAGCAAGGGGCTTGGAGGAGACCACCACCCACCACTCTCTCATGCCCTGGAAAACCACAGTTCTGTATTTTTGTGGAGATGAAATTTCTTTTCCCCCTAAGAGTTTAACAGCAGCCTTCATTGGTTTGCTGGCCTTCTCCTCCATGGCATGTCTCGTGCAACGCCCCTTTGAAAACACGATGACTTCCACAAATAAATTACTTGCTTCTACCCCTCATTCTCTGCTCCTTTCCCTTCTCTCCCCACTCGAGTGTTTAAAACTCTTTGCAACTTCATCAGTCTAGTCCCCTTCCAGCTGCTGTTGGACTCCAGTTCCCATCAGCCACAGCCAGACCACCCAAGAGGAGGTGCAAACATCCCTGAGTGATGAAAGAGGGAAGAGGCACATGGAACTTCTAAGCTTACGATCTACTGCATCTCCTCCGGCATGCCTTTAGGCTATGCCCAAACTCTAGCAATTTTGCTCCTCTTTTCTGTTCCTTGCTGCTTTACCTCCTTAATGCCAGAAGAATTTCAGAAGAAATATTCCCCATTTGTTTTGGTTTCTCCTCCTCTGTACTTTGCATTATTGCAGTCTCCAAAAGAAAGCAGCTGTGTTTAATACACAACTTCAGAAACTGCTACTAAAAGGATGTTGTATCATCCAGAGAATGGTTACTTTTCTACAAAGGAATGTAACTCCGTTTTATGCAATGCTTGCTGACTGTACTGGTGGTCCCTCCACATCACAATGGATTTATCCTAGGCCATTTCTGCAGTAGCCTGTTATAGCACGATTATTCCACTTTCAACATCCTCTGGAATGTTACTCTAATGTTACTTTTACCATCAGGAAGTTTTTCCTAAAGTTTAGGTGGACTCTCTTTTTCTTATACTTTGAAGCCATTGCTCCATATCCTAGTCTCAAGAGCAGCAGAAGACAGGCTGGCCCCATCTGCATGATATCCCTTCAGATATTTATAGATGGCTGTATCATATCAAATCTCCATCCTTTTTCTGCCCAGCTAAATTAGCCTAGCTCTCCAAACCATCCCTCACAGGGCTCAGAGGTTTCCAGGCCTTGAAGAACTGATTAGACTTGGAGGGGACCCGGAGGGCCACCTAGTTCAGTTCCATTCTGCCCTGCAGAAATACACAACTACGGCCCGCTCAGCCTCTGTTTAAAGACCCCCAAAGTTGGAGAGTCCAGTCCATCCTGGGGCAGAGCATTCCACCACCTACATCCTCTCTGTGGCCGTTTCCGCGCTAGCCTGTTATAGCGCTACGATTCCACTTTCAACATCCTCTGGAATCCTGGAGTTTGCAGTTTCGGGAGGGGCCGGCTGGAATTGTAGTGCTATAACAGGCTAGTGCGGAAATGGCCTATGACTAACAAATACCAGGTGCTGGAGGCTCTATTTCAGAGGGAGGACCTGGCAAAACCACCTCTGGGGATTCCCTGCCCAAAAAAACCCCAGGAAATTCATGAAGTTGCCATAAGTTGACTGGTGACTTGAAGGTGTGTGTGCACAGAGAGAGAGAGAGAGAGAAAACCAGTACCATGCAAAACTCTCCACCCTTAGAAATTCCTCCAGAAAAATTTAGCACCTCGAGAGGAAGCGGTTTGCAAAGAGACAGAGCTGAAAGAGGAAACCCCGACAGCTAAAATTAGGCTGAAATCTTCTTCCGCTGGCTATCTCCTCCACACAGTGGGAGCCGCCTGAGAGACTCAAGGGGGACGGGCCATCCTCGTCATCCAGGCCCAGCCGGGGGGACAGCCAGGGTGGTTTTCCCCACAAGAAGAGGTTGCTGAGCTTTTCCTCACCCCTGACAACACCACCAAGAGAGGCCAGAGTGTGAGAGACACAGACCTTGGTGTGGATCTCACCCTGAGCACCCCTGACCTTGTCTCATTTTGGAAACACAGCAGGGCCCCTGTTAGTTCTGGGATGGAAAACCACCAGGGAAAAATGCTAGAGATCGCCAGGTAAGGCTAGGAAATATTATCCAGGGAGATGCAGCTGCCAGTCAGAGTGAGAGTCCTAGAAATGATAAGCGTTGGAAGAGGCCCCAAGGGCCCAACCCCATCAAAGCCCTCCCTTTGACAGACGCCCGCCCAGCCTCTCCTCCAAAACCCCAAAGAAGGGCCATTTCCACACTAGACTGTCACAGTGCGTGGCCATGAGTCATGTTATTCCTCTCCAGCAGTGTAATTACAAGAGGAGCTAAAATGGGGGCATTGGCCCACCTCAAATAAGAATTCTGCCCCCTCCGTGATTTTCCCTCAGTCCCCACATTTTTGGCATTGCAGAGAGTGAGAGATGGGAAAGAGTTCACACCTAGGACTCTTCTGTTTGCTCCATTTGCACTCTTTTGGCCACTTCAGCTGCCCCTTTGCTTTCATGGCATCACAGAATTCCTTTGAGGCCCCTCCCTAAACTGCAAACCCCAGGATTCCATAGGATGTTGAAAGTGGAATCATAGCACTGTAATAGCCTAGTGCGGAAATGGCCAAGGAGACTCCATCTCACTCCACTGAGGCAGCAGCAGATTCCCAAGATGGTTCTTGTGGTCGTTTCCACCCCTAAGGTTCTGTGATTCTGTTCCACGGACTAACTGTTCAAATGCTAGGATTTTGTTCCAGGGAATCCACAATCGGGAGAAGAGAGAGGGTTGGAGAGACGAGTTCCAAAATGCAGAGCAGAGGGAGGCCACATCCATCGAGGGATCTGCGGACTTTCAGGCTCCGAACGTCACCTCCTCCACCGCCAGCCGAAATGGAAATGTTTCTCCATGCCCCTATTTGCCAAAAGTATTTGCTCAGCATTCAGCGCTGCCCCTACTCCCGGGCTGTTGGCACGGGCGGGCAAAGGGAGAGCTTTCCCTTTTTGAGTCACGTCGTGGCTGCGGAGGGGGCCAAAGAATGCGGAGGAATGTTCGGCCTGGCAAGGCAACCCAAGAACACACACACACCATGCCGTGTATTAGGGACGCAAAATAGAAACTGGGGTCCCAACAGCTTAAGGCAGGGGGGCGCTCAGGATGGACCACTTGGGGCTCATGAATTTCCCCTGGGGGTACATGAATTTCCACTGGGGAAATCTTCCATGTGACATGTGGCACCATGTGGCATGACTTAAGTGGATGGGGTTCCCGTTTTCCATGAAATCCAAGGGGGAAAATGGGGAGATGCATCTCCAAGTGCTAAGCAGATAGTTTTTATTTTAGAAGAAGCCCAACACCTTTCGCTCTATATATTCACACATTTCAATAGCGTTGCATAAAAAGATATACAAATAGAAAGATCAAATTAATAGTCAAAGGAACAATACAGAATTATACCATAATATAATTGTGCGTTGTCCTTTTTTGTTGTCTCCCTCCGCCACCTGTCTCTTCCCATGTGCCAATTCAATAAATATTTCTCCATTTCCACCTTGCAGGAGGGTTTTCATCCCTGGCCTACCTTGCAACATACTCCTGTAGGCCGTGTCAGCAATCGCGTAGATGTGGGGGGGCATCTCGTGGCGTTTCTTTCCTTTGTACATGTCGATAATTTTCTCGGAGTAGATGGGCAGCTGTTTGTAAGGGTTTACGACCACGCAGAAGAGACCTGAGTAAGTCTGGAAGGGAGACCCAAGAAGGGAGCAAGTCACCTCTCTTTTCTGCGTCCCGTGGCTCCCCTTAAATCTGCTTACCCGTCATTTCCTTTCCCAAAAGGGCCTGTGCATCCTCTGAGGGGGGGATTCATAGATGTGTGCACATCACGATATACTTTTGTGGAAATGAGATGCAGGAAACCAAAGCTCCCTTCATGCTCAGCAGGGCCAAAGGCTGTTACCAGTTAAGGTTTTCACGGAGGTTCTTTGATATAAGAGAACCAGCACCGTGTAGTGGTTTGAGCATTGGACTACAAGCCTGGAGACCAGGGTTTGAATCCCCTCCTTGGCCAGGGAAACCCACTGGGTGATCTTGGGCATGTCACAGACTCTCAGCCCCCCAAAAACCCATGATAGGTTTGCCTTAAAGTTGCAATAAGTTGGAAAAAACTTGAAGGCACACAATGACAACAACAACAACAAGGAATCGTGGCCGGACTGCAACTCCCAGCATTCCTTACCCTTGCCTAGAGTGGCTAGAGTTGCTGGGAATTGCAAGTGATGAAGATCTGGAAATCCAGGCAATTCCCACCTCTGCTGTGGAGCTTTATTAACACCACTGTGTGACCGGAGAACTTCAGCTGGAACAATGGCATGCTTTTAAAAGTACAGCATGTTCAAAATTCACATTTTCCCCCCTACTAGTGATTTCTCCACGTTCTCCCTTTCTTCTTCCTCAGGCCTTTGACCTGAGCCTCTGATCCACAAACCAAGGATGGGGGACACCTGGCTGAACTCACCCCTAAAGGGTATTTCTTCAAAACCTTGGGGGCTTTTCCCCTCCACCACTTTCCTCACCCCCTTCTCTCTGGGTGCCTTAATAAGAGATTAAGCAAGCATGAAGTTACACCAAAGAAGCATTTTGGCTGACCTTTTAAACCAACTATATCCTTCAGCCCAGATCTAAAAGCCCGGGGTTCCCTGTCTTGACCATATTAGGAGACGATCCAAAAGTTTTCACACAAATGAAACACTTTATATGGCGTGGAGCGAAGGCAGAAATATCTGCTGGCAGGGCCAAGGATTCGAACGGCCACGGTGCCTGGTGCTGAATGGGTTTTGCAGTCAGGCCGTGCAAACTCTCTTGTTTTAAGACCCGTCTTGTTCAGCGTCACTGACATTTTTGGAAAGGATCAGGGAGAGACATCCTTTCCCAGCCACGTGGGGTGAGGAGGTTCGGGAGGGACCCACAGACCTGCAAAATCAAGCCAGGCTGGGCAATTTTCACATCTGGACTCAAAAGCAGGAGTTCCAGCTTTTTTCCTTTGGCGTTCTACAGGTCCCGATGATTAGAGGGGGAAAGAGGTTTCCTTGCGGACATTCCAGAAATAACTGTTTTCTTTGTGATTAGAAAGAACATTCTGGTTGATCTCTGGCTGAGTCAGAGCTTTGAGTCCTTTTTTTTGGATAGCAATACCTAGAATTGGGGATTCTGGGAGTCGTAGCCCAAAGAGCATAGCTGCTGTCCAAAAAAACATAGCTAGCTGGGGGATTCTGGTACCAGAAGGAGCATACTTGCAGTCCAAAAAGCATGGCTGGCTAGGTGATCCTGGGAGTTACAGACCCATAAAAGCACTGTTGCAGTTTGAAAAAGCAAAAGCACACTAAATGCAAGGTACGGAGGTGAGGAAAATCGAGTGTTATGAGAAACAGACATCCATTATCACTTGGGGGAGTACACCTGGAAAAAAAGATGGGGTGCACACTCTGAGTGTCACCTCACTGAGGTCCTAGCATAAAGGCAGTTCATCTCTGCTGGACTGGCTACCTGTTGCAGGCACGGTGGTCACTCTCACTGCTATCTTTGAGAGGGTCGTCACTGGCCACCAGCTATGACATCACCCTGGCCATTAACTTTTGCATGACTTCTCTTTTTTTAAAAAAAAGGGGGGACTTTCACAGGAAGGAGGGAAATTTTAACCCTTTAACCCCATGAAACCATCCTAATCCAGGAAACCATTCCTACATGACCTCCTAATTGGGGGTGTGGATTTGATCCAAGGGGCGTGTCTCCTGGTAAAAGGGGTGTGGCTTTTGAGCGAAGGGGTGGAGCCTGTAAATTCCCACATTCTGGATAACCTCTTATCGCGGCTGATTCCCATGCAAACAAATCAAGAGCCCAACTTTCGACGACCCCAAGGAAATCCAATTATTTTTAAGCGTGCCAAAATCAGAGATGGGGAAGATCTTTCCTTGGAACCAAAGGAGTATTGCTTATGTGACACATTGGTGGTGTGGGTAATTAATTCCATTTATAGCCATAGGATATTCTCTGTCTCTAATTATGATTGTTACCATCATCTTTACCTATGGGGAAGCGTGGCTGGGCTGTTGCTTTGACCTGGCTTGTTTGGAAAGCGGCGGCAACACCAGGCATCAACACAATAGCAACGCTGCCTCCGTCCAAATTTTCTTGACCCTCCCCTTGCCGTTTGGAATTGGATACCCAAAGGGAAATACTCTTTACTGCAACACCAAGTGTCATTTTTAAAAAGAAACTTCATTTTGTAGTGATTTCAGAAGAGAGAGCATAGCAGAAGCCAGAGAGCCTTTTAAATCCCCTATGCAGTATTTGGGACCCCCTTCCCCTTCCCCAAAGCTCCTTGGATGCAGCTCCTTTAAAGTTCAGACTGAAATCTGGAACAGATTCACTTGGAATTTGGTACCAAAAATAATACTATTTACTGCAGTACCAAGAACCATTTTTAAAAAGAAACTTCATTATTTAGTGATCTCAAACGGGAGAGCATAGCAGAAGCCAATGAGTATTTTAAATCCCCATGGATTTATTAGGGCAACCCTATACCTGCTATTTGGTACCCCATTCTCCTTCCCCCAAAGCTCCTTGGATGCAGCTCCTTTAAAGTTCAGAGCAGATTCAGGCCCTCCATTGAACCTGAGGTCCACCTATTGACATGGAGGGCTGAGAGCAGAGATGGCAACCAGTGGCCCACGGCCAAGTCCCACCCCACTTGGAAAGTGCCCGGGGGACTCACTGGTGGAGCTTGGAGGTGCACTTACGTAGATGAGACCTGAGAAGTATCTCTCCCGGAGGTTGTGCAGGACGGAGGCTTCGTTGAGGCAGGTCAGCTCGGCCATGTCCTCCACCTTGGAGAACTTGGGCGGGTTCATCTTCTGGATGTCGTCCTTGCTGAAGGTCGCCTTCTTCCCGTTCTCGGCCAGCTCCACCAGCACCTCGTCCCCCTTCTCCTCCTTGACGCTGGCCGCCTCGAACCCATGCTTCTCCGAGGGCACCCACACCAGCTTCTTGGCCGACCAGTCCGCCTGGGCCACCGTGCTGCTGATAATGTTCTTGTCCACAAAAAGGAACTTCTCGTCCTCACTGAGCTGGCCTTTCTGTGCCATTTTGGCTCAACGGGCACCTGGGAGGAAGAGGAAGGGGAGGAAGGGGGGTTAGGAAGAGGTTGGTGGACGACCAGCAGAAACGGATGAAAATAAACAACTGAACAACTATGGGTGCAAATAGCTGCCAAGACAAACTTATCAATACATGATACCCTTTTATTGTCTTCACTGGCACCAAATTATCTCCATGTGGTCACATATCAGAGTTTTCAAAGTTCTGGAAAAAAGTCCATTTTAAGATTATCTATTGATCATCTCAATAATTTATCCTTACATGCAGAGGGAAAATTGGAAAACGGGGCTTAAAATGCACTTGATGTGATATACTTGTTATTCTGGGGTTTTGTTTTTAATGTTCTTCAACTTAATCTGGAAAAAAAAGAAAGACAGCACCCCTCCCAACATTTCACAGAAGAAAATGGGCCAAGCAACTTCAGAGTATGATCAAGATGGCAAAAGTTGTGAAGGAGGAAAAAAAGACAAGGGAAGAGGGTCTTCTGCAGTCTGCTTTTGCCGAAAGTTACCGGGAAGGGCACGATTCTTCCCCTCCTCTCATCCCACTGAGTTAATGAAGTGCAAACGACTTTTGCACAAGGAACTTGATTTGCAGTAATGGTAGCAAGCCAAGCACAAAGACAAAAAGCAGGAGGGGGAGAGAGAAACCAGGACATTTTCAAAGCAGCTGAAGAAGTGGGACAAAAGAGGATTTATCTGTACTGTCCCTGCCAAACTGGGACGGCTGTTGGGTCTGCAGTTCTAGGACTCATTGTTCTGGAAAAAACGATCCGAAGACTTTGAAAGACTGGAAACCATTTGTTTGTAGGTATGACTGTTAGGACTTTGGCTTAGGTGGATCCGTAATAGTGAAGAGTGATATTATTTTTGCATTATTTTCAGTCTTCTTTTCTCATTACAGCTTGGTGGGGGCAACGTCAGAGACCTTATATATATTAGTGAATTACTGTGCTACTGTTTAGTTGTTCAAATGAGTAAGTTAGCAAATTAATGTTTTAGGGATTTTTTTTTAAGTGTGTTGTTTAGTTGTTTTAAAAGTCTGTTGTTTAGTATTTTGTCAGGAATGCTTTGCCATGAAACTTCTGCATGGCAAGAGGTTGGATTTGATGGGCCTTGTGGTCTCTCCCAGCTCTAGGATTCTTATTCAGTGTGTTAACATTAGTTTCTGTCTACGTTAGAAATGTTTGTTGGAGTGCACGTTTGTGTAGTTTTGTAATATGTAATATTGTGTCAAAACTCATAAACAGACCAAAAAAGGCTCTCTGAAGACAACATACTTGCCGCTGATAATGTGTGCAAAAAGGCATGGAGGATGTGTTGACAGCCACCCTTGGGCTTGGGGGGTGATGGGGGCTGCCCTCTCCAGTGCCTCCCCGACAACCCAAGGGGAAAGGCCGGCCTCCATTTCCCTTCCAACAGCTGGTCTTCCAAAGCCAAGAGATGGGAGGTTCTCTCCCTCGAAGGAGATGCTGGAGGGTGGAGAGAATGTTGATTGTCCCTCACTTTCTTATCAATGGCTCAGAACAGATGTCAGCAGCTGTGTGTGGGAAAAGAGGGGCTGGCACACTGCACACGGCGCCTTTGCATCCATGCACTCGCCTTCCCACACGCATGCCAAGAGCTCCCGCGAAGGTGGGTAAAGAATCTGCTCCAGGTTCTGGCCCAAACTTCAGAGAAGCTATCCAAAGCAATGAATCTATTGCAATTTTCAGCACCTTGGAAAGCTCCTTTAAACTTCAGACTAAAACCCGGAGCAGCTGACCACCATAAGCACAGAAGCCAAGCTTCCATTTTTCCTCCCAGGCTATCCATTATCCAAAGAACTGGACAGTAAATATGGACCTGATGTTGGTGTGGGCCTTCCAATTGTTTCAGACTTATGGTGACCTATCATGGGGTTTTCTGGGGCTGAGGGTGTGGATGGAGACGGGACAAACATCAGGGATGGGCTTCTCTGCATTCATGTCCTTTTTGGGGAAGAATGTCCCGCTGGTCTTGCACCTTGCGCCTCAGTCGCTTCCCTCCACGCCTGCGGTGAATTCAAATCAGGTTCAGGCGAATAGGCAGGAAAGATGGAAGCTGGGATGCTCCTGCCTGGTGTGGTTTTAGAAGGAAGACACAAGGCGGGCAGGCTAGAAACTTCTTTTCCCTACCTTGGCTCAGTCCTTATTTAGAATGGAGACTGCAGTCAAGAAATCAGAAGAAGGCTAGGACGTGGAAGGAACCAGACAAGGTCCTCAAGTGCAAAGATAGAGCAACGGATACTGGAATTAGGACTGGCCGTGCCATCGTATTTCCAAATTTTGTGTCTGGTTGTGAAAGCTGGGCCGTGAAGAAAGCCGAGAGGAAGGAAATCAACTCCTTTGAAATGTGGCGCTGGAGGAGAGTTCTGTGGATGGCAGAGACTTTTAGAAAAGACAAATGAATGGATCCCAGAGCAAAGTAAGCCTGAACCCTCCCTGGAAGCCAAGATGACTAAACTGAGGCTGTCGGACTTTGGCAACCTCGGGAGAAGACAGGACTCACTAGAAAAGACAGTAATTCTTGGGAAAGTGGAAAGCAGTGGGAAAAAAAGGAAGAGCCCAATACGGATGGACGGACTTGATCAAGGAAGACGCGTCCCTGAATCTGCAAGACCTGGGCAGGGGGCTGAGGACGGAGGGGCTTGCAGGTTGACTCGACAGCAGTTAACAACAACAACAATGGTTATTTCAATGCCCTGTTCTTAATGTGTGCTTGTTAGGTCTCATGTCTCTATGGAAGAGAAAGGGAGGGCTATAAATATTTTAAGAAAAATAAATATGGTCAAGCCCATTTTTCAGGTGGGAACCCTGAGGCCGGGCGGGCGGATGGCCCAGTATCCCCGGTGACTGAATAAAGCCTAGCAAATTCAAACAGGAAACCTTATACTTTCTAGCTCAGTTGCATAGTCCCAGAGTTTGGAAAAGTTTCTTTTCTTGGACTGCAACTCCTGGACTCCCTTGGTTGGCATAAGTGGCAAAGAACTGATTTTTCTGAGCTCTGCATTTCCTAACCTTTTGGCAGCACAATCAATTCATTGGAAGGAAGGAAAGAAGGAAGGAAGGAAAGAAGGAAGGGAGGGAGGGAAATTTTTTTCAACATCTTCTGCAAGAACTTTTCCCATCAAGGCACAGAGACCTCTCGGTAGCTTTTAATATGTTCCCATGTTAACTGAAGCCATACTTTCTGTACCGCATCCTGTATTCCCCGGCATAAAAGCTCGGGCAATGTGGATTTGGGCTGGGTGAGGATTGCAGAGAGAGAGGCTCCCTCCACCTGCGTTCTTCTAAGCTTTAAAGATCCTCAAAGCCAAACCCAGAGCCCCGTAACTAAAGAGTCAAAAGTCATTTGTAAATCTCTCCGGAGGTCTGGATCTGCTTGCCTGGACCCATGTAGGCTACCATATATGGCCATGTTCTTCTCATTACTAGCCGATCTGGCCAAAAAAGCAAAAGGAAAACTCGGGTGATAACCGCTTCAAAACAAATACCTTTTAGGGAATAACAAAAATCTGTTGCGAAGGCCGTAAAGAAAGCGAGGGATGCTGTTTATGGCTCAGCCAGCGTGGCCGGGACAAAGACGACCAGCGTGTCCTGATGCTCCAAATTAGACAAGCTGCACTCAGAGAAAGCCATTGTCACTACGGCTGTTAACGATAGCATGCCCTGTTAATTATCACACTTATTGTCATGTGTAAATAAAACTCATTTGAGAAATATCACTTCAGAGGCAGCCAAAAGGAAAGGTAAAACAAGAGGAGCCATGAGTCTCATCCAAATCCCAGCGGAATGTGCATCTCTCTCTTAAAAATCAGATTTATGGAGAGTGATGTATCGTTAAGAGGAGGTGTTGTGGAGCCATGGTACTATGTATGCTTCTTGGGGTCCACGTCAGAAGAAAGGTGCTGGTCGTTGTTTCAAGTTGTTTCTGACTTATGGTGACCTCTAAAGCGACTTATCGTGGGGTTTCCTTGGCAAGATTTATTCAAAGAGGGATTGCCTTTGCCTCCCTCCGAGGCTGAGAGGGTGTGACCTGCCCAAGGTCAGCCAGTGGGCTTCCGTGGCTAAGTGGGGATCTGAACCCAGATCTCCAGAGTTGTAGTCCAATGCTCACATCACTATGTTGGAAGGTGTGAAGAAAGGTGGGATATTAATTAACCAATCAATTAAACAAAGCTTTTAAAGGAGATGCTTCACTTTTCTCACAGTTATCATAGTTTTGGGGAAGGAAGGCATGCAGAAAGGTAAGGAATTTTTGAATTTCAGGAATTTCACTTGTTCAGGTGCACCCCTTTTTAAAAAGCATCTAAAGAGGATGAACATGCATAAAGCACCAGCAAAATGTTAATGCCATTGCAAAACCCAGGTTTATGTCCCCCTAAAGTACTCCGTGATCCACGTCATGATGGTTTGTGTGAGCATCAAACACAGGAATCCATAATCCACAAAAATCCAAAGTCTCAAGTTCAGTTGCTTTCTTGACTGCCATCTACTGACACTTTCTTTTACTCACAACCCTTTGGTGGGAACTGAAGACTTCCCTCTCCTAATTTGCCTTTTTCAGGGGGAAAAAGAGTAATAAAACCATCAGCAATATAGCACCGAATACGGGATGACAAACAAGTCCAGCTCTGTTCCGGTGAGCTCCGATTTCTGCCTTTCTGAAAGACAGTTTTACAGGTATGGCTGCAAGTCTCTTTGATAAGAGCCACGGAAAAATGTGTGGACAGTGTTTTAAAACTTTCTTGCAGCAATCCAAGTTCAAATGAGAAGGCAGCTCATTAGATGTCCGCTACGATCTTCAACTAACAAAGGGAACACTCTATAAACAGTGGGATTTATGCTCAAGCAGCCCATCTCTGTAACTGGCAACTAATCCATTTACGCTTCACTAAGTCATCAAGTCCATTTGCTAAGCTGAAAAATGACAAAACTCACCTACCAGGTAAGGCATATTTATTCTTTTTTTAAAAAGTCTTCTGTGGGTAAATCAAAGCTTCTTGAAGCCACAAATTACGTATCTAAGGTAACTCTGCAACATTTCACATTTTTAGCTTGCACGGCATAGTGTAGTGGCCTGAGCATTGGACCAGGACTCTGGAGACCAGCGTTCGGTTCCGCACTCAGCCATGGAAATCCACGGGGTGGCCTGGGGCAAGTCACACTCTCTCAGCCTCAGAGGAAAGCAATGGCAAATGTCCTCTGAACAAACCTTTCCAAGCAAACCCTTGTGATAAGTTTGCCTTAGAGTCACCATAAGCTGGAGGCAACTTGAAGGCACCCAGCAACAATAACACACACTTTTAATGTTTTGCCACTGCTGTTTTGCATTAGCTAAGCAACAACTACTTTGCTGTTAAAGGATCTACTTCTTGCTCCATTTTTTAAAAAAGCAAAAAAAGCAGGCAGGTGTTCAATGCAATGGAAACCCACCCCACCGCTCAGCGCTCTTAGCCAATATCACTTGGTGGATTGGTCCCAAGGGGAGAAAAGGGATCTCCATAACTACTTTGCAAAGAGCAGCTATTAATTCAGCCTGATAAAGAGAAAAGCCCTGGGAGTGGCAGCTGACTCCCCTACAGACAGAATCCCCTTGCTGCCAAAAAGGTACTTACAGGGGTCCCACTGGGGAAAAGGAGAAAATGTACAGGAGCGTCCGGAAGTGGTACTGCGAGCAGCTGGGGCAGACCAAGGCTATTTTGGCTCCACCACCTCCCTATATAGAAGCGAGCAATGGGGAGGGGCCCAAGGGACCACCCCCTGCTGGAAACCTAAAAAATTAAAAGAACACCAAAGGGAGACCTCCGTGCATTCTGACGTCCGAGTCTGAGGCTGTGGATTCACACCCAGACCTCACCATCAGCTTCAAGAGCATTCCTCTTCTGCAGTTTTTTTCATTTGGGGCCAGACTTCATGGGATGCTTAAGAACTTATCAGTCCTCCCTCCGTTTTGCTTTTTATAAACCGTTTCCCAGAAATGGAGCTTTTTCTGTTGCCCAGACAGGATACGGCAACCCTCTCCAGCTCTTTTGCTGCTTTCTCATGCAGCAAAAAAAGAGGAGGGAATTAACAGATCAGGAGGAAAAGAAGACCCCAAATTTCTCCCTAGCAATTAAAAGGGTCTTATCTCCCACCAGCCCTTTGATGTGGGCTTCTAAACTCAAGATAAAATATGAGAAGTGCCATGAGAAGGATCTCTTTGGAGGAGGGGATGCTTGTTCCCAAGCCAAAGGGAGGCAAGGGCATCTGCGTCCCCCAGGGGTGTTTATATAACATTTGGGAACCTCGGCTGTTTTGAGCCCCATCCCATCCCCAGGGGACGAAACTGCTCTTTCTTTCCCAGCTCTGGCTGGGACCAGCGTGGTTTGCAGGAGGAGAGGCAGCTCCTGAGAAAAGTGCTGCCAATAATTTATATATATAAATACCTCCCTCTGTCCTTAAATGGGAAAAGATAGCTGTTAAGAGGTTTGTGGCGTTGGAGGGCAAGGAAGAGCGAAGGAAGGAAAGAAGAAGGAAAGGGTCTCTCGAAGGATGCTGGAGAGTCACCGGCTGGTGGGGAGGGAGAGGGGGAGGAAAGCGCCAAGCCAGCTGCCCCCAAATTGAGGGAGGGAGGCTGTAATCTGGTCCCCATCACATCCAAACAGTGCCACACGCTCTCCCCGAATCCCCCTTCACCGGCTCTTCTCAGACATCCCAAAAAGGGAAAGCCATCAGGATCCTCCAGGAATCCCCATCCACATACCGGACACGCAAGGCCCCGGCCCACTCCGCTAAAATGCCACAGCAGCCTAAATATGGAGACCTTGTTAAGGCCGGAGAAGCCACGGGACTGGCCCGTTGGGGAGGGAAATGGTTTCACTGAGGTTGAGTTGGAGGAAGAAGAAAAAGAAGATGGAGACCTCAAGGCATGCGGAGAAGGAAGAAGGTGCCCTGGGGGGAAGAAGGGGCCTGACGTCTTCCCGTCTAGACCAGGGTGGCAGCCATGGGGCCCTCCAGATGTTCGCTGTTGTCCATCTTTGAGTTGCTGCTGACTTACAGCAAATCTATCACTGTGTTTCCCTGGCAGCATTTCTTCAGAAGGGAGCTTGGATCATTGCCTTCCTCTGAGGCTGAGAGAGTATGACTTGCCCAAGGTCACCGAGTGGGTTTCCATAGTGCTTTAGCTGTGGATTCCTCCATGGCAGAATGGAGTTGGACTGGATGACCTTTGGAGTCCCTAAAATTCCATGACATTGGGACTCCACCTTAACATCCAGGGTCTCTGGCCATGCTGAGAGCAGCAGATTCTGGAAGCGGAAACCCAGCCGCCTCTGAAGGAACAAAGTAAGGTCTGCGTGAGCTGAAGTCTACGCGAGCGAAGACTCAAGGCAGAGAAGGTCTTTGGAGGGAAGGGGACACACATGAGCAGGAAAGAGCATCTGCTCTGCTTTCTAGCAGTTTGGGGTTCAAATCTAAGAAATATCATGAAATATCAGAGGAATTGGGGACGCTCTGCTCCCCAAGGCCCCAGAACCCAAATTCCAGTCACCAGAAACAGTGCTGGCTGACGTAAATGACAATTTGCTTTCTTACAAGGCAACTTCATTGGTGCCCAAGAGGCACAGCAGGGTGGTCTTCCAGATGTTGTTGGACTGCAACTCCCAGCAGCCAGTGGTAAGGAATACTGGAAACTGCAGTCCAACAGTATCTGGCAGTCCAAATAAGCCCCCCTTCCTGGCAGCCAGGATTTCTTTCGCCTGAGTAAGACCCCCAAATCGGGATAGCAGAATCAGGAGAAACATTTAGGACTGAGACCAACACTTGGAAAAGTTACTTTCCTGGACAACTGCTGGACATCCATGGGGGATTCTGAGAATCAAAACCCCAAGAAGTAACTTTTCCAAGCTCTGCAAATCTCCACACAAGCCAAGAATCCTGTGCTAGATCAGCCAGTAAGTTGAGTCAACAGGCTAGTTTTAAATAAACGTTAGTTCCGCAGAAGCCGGAAAAATGTAGAGAATGGAAGCACTAACCCACAACAGCCCCAGATATCATTAGACTGCAAATCACATCATCCCCGGCCACACCTGTTGGGGATGATAGTGACACATGGAAACCAAAAGTTGAGAACAGTGACACCAAGAACTGGAAAAGGTACCTTTTGAGACTGTAACTACTCCCCCAACCCTCTGGCCATTCTGGTTGGGGGGTTAGGGGAGTTCTAGTCCAGAAAAGGTAACCTTCCCAAGCACTGGGCTGGATCAGAATCTCTTAGCTGTCCCAGGTTTCCTGGCAGTTTCTTCGGGAGCTTGGACTTCGATAAACTGGAAACCACCCCCTCCCTTCAAAATCCCCCCTCGGATAGCAAAGCAACCTCATCACTTTGTGGCATCCCTTGGACGAGCCTGGAAGCCCTTTCATAAATATCTGCACCTTTCCACAGCTCTCAGCATCTTAAAAAGGAGTGGAAAGTCTTCTTCCTTCGCAGCATTCATATACATTCAGAGAGGCTGCTGGCAGACATGCGAGCCTCAGAGAACAAAAGCCGAGGGATGATTTATGGGCCAACCGGTGGCCGAGAGCCAGGAAGTTTTGGCACAGCTCATCCGTGGGTAAGCGATGCTGCTGCTGCTGCCGCCACCGCCTTCCTAATGCTCAGCAGATGTGGACTGGTTAATGCAGAGGCAAGGATTTCCCTTTGCCCCCATGCATACGTGCCCCCCAACCTTTCATAGATGAAAACCGGGACTCATGTGGTCAACCAACACCAAACGGAGGCTATTTGGCAGGCCATATCCCTCTGGCTGGGCTGGCCTGGGCTCTGAGTTCACCAGGAGAGGCCCTCCTCTCGGTCCCACCACCGTTGCAAACGCAGTTGATGGGAACGCAAGAGAGGGTCTCCCCAGCGGCTGCCCTGAGACCCTGGAACTCCCTCCCGAGGGAGATCAGAACGGCCCCTGCCTTGCTGTCCTTCCGTCAGCAGCCAAAACCCCTTTTATTCTGACAGGCTTTTAACACAGAAAGTTTTTAAAGAACAGGCCAGGAGTTGCTGTATTATTTGTTGTTCTTAAGAGTTTTAAGATGTTTTTAAATTGCATTTTATTCTTTTATTGAGGTGTAAAGTGGGAGGAGGAGAGGGAAACTGGGGCGTTTTAAAATCAGCTGGAAAAGTGGGATGGCAGGAGATTAACCAGGACTGTCTCTGCTCAGGTCTACCGGATTCAGCGACATGGCTTCCTTGGGTCAGCCTATAAAGGGATCTTCTTCTTTTCCTACTGCCTCGCACATGAAACCGTGTTATGGATAACCATGCTTAGGTCTTGCAGAATTAGGGCTGTGGCTTCCTTTTTGGAATCAATTCATCAGCAAAGTGGTCCTCCTCTTTTCCCCCTGCCTTCTGCTTTTCCCAGCATTACATACCTGCACGCAAATGCATCCACGATAGCTGAAACCAATCGGATCAGATGGCTCAGGCTTTAAGTCAGCTCAGTTTAAGAAGCCAGGGAGCTCTGTTCTGCTCAAACAGAAAGCCTGGCGCGGCCAAGAAGTAGCTCTTTTCTCAAGGCCAGGCAGCTCTGCCTGCCCACATTTTAGCTTCCCATCGGGTGACTGTGTGATAAAAGGCCCTCCCTTTTACTGCTCAGCTGGGCCTCGAGGCCCCAGGAGATCTGGATACTTTCAGAAGCAGGTGGTTCACATCGGGCAGCAGGATTTCAGCTTCTCTTAGGGACAGACTGGGCCATCATGGTTAACGTCTTTCCCCTTTCTCACAATGGCAGCAAATGACTCCACGGTGTGTGTGAATCCACTCTGGGTTTTAGTCTGAACTTGAAAGGAGCTACCCAAGGGAGCTGATGCAGCAACTAAAAAGGCCAATGAGATTCTAGGCTGCATCGATATCTAGGTGGAGGAAAGCAACAATACCACTCTATTTTGCTTTGCTCAGAACCCACCTGGAATATTCCTGTGTCCAGTTCTGGGCACCACAATTCAAGGAGGATATTGACAAGCTGGAGCGTGTTTGGAGAAGAAGCAGCCACAGAGAAGACCTTGTCTGCCATGTCCTCACCAGAGGCACCTTTGCAGGTGGTTAGACCAAGAGAAAGCCTTCCCCACAGATCTTGAAACTGGCCCTGGCCTGGCTTTTATAGGGAGATTACGTTTTTTAGATAGTGAGGACACCCTCCAGCCCTTGGAAAGAAACAGGTCCAACCAGGCTCATGTGAGAGGTTGCCCTTCCCAACACAGTAGTTTTGATGTGGAATGTGTGTTTCAATTGTTCTCCAAAAACAGACGTCCTAATTTTCTTATTGGGTTTCATTTCTATCTTCCTGAACTCCAGTTCTCTGGACAGCTGAAGGTTGTTTCCCCTTGCTTGCCCCACAAAACCATTAAGAAGAGCAAGTCTCATGAAAGGACACTTTGTGAAGCCAAAAAGGGTATCAGGGGACCATCAACTTCCTGCCACACAAGCAGAAAAAGACTAGAAGTTCCAACATGGTTTCTCAAATGCAGGCTGAGGTGTAACAGCATGTGCTGGTATAAGGAATTCCTTGAATATCAGGGACAATGTTGGTGTTCCTTCCTAACTCAAGCTCTTATTATATTCTTTACTGCAGACACGCTGCTGCAACCCAGCACCAAAAGTCTGTGTTTCTTCACCTCTCCCTCACTATGCTTCCAATATTGATGCCACTGAAACCTTTCAGCTAGACAGAGAACAAGGAGGAAAAGGGGGCTTGGTGGGCAAAGAAAAAGACTTTCTAAAAAGGAGCTTCTCTCTCAGAGGTTTTGCTAACTGAGGTATGTTTGTACTATGTTTGCACACTCGTGAAGGCTTCATTTCACCTGAGAATGTTTCTCAGGATGCCAGATCATTGCAAGCACAACTACTTGGAACAAAACAGAAGGCCAGCCACACAAGAGAGGTCTTTTTTAAAAAAAATGTAATGTTTGGAAATGGCCCTTACTCTCATTATCATCACCAAATCTTACTGCAATAAAAAAAAACCAAGGTGCTTCACACAGTAACTAATAGCTGCTTTGCAACAGAAGATGTGCAGTTGGTTTATTTCATCTCTGTATGTCTCGGGAAGGCAATGTATCTTCAAGCCGCAGGCCAGCCACATGCTCTGGCTCCAAACCCATGTCTGAAAAGAAAGTGAAACACAATCAGTGCGGGTGTGTTCTTGTTTGAACATCAAGTGGAACACTAAAAACAGAGCAAAGCAAAGTCATGCCAGCTCCAGAGAGGATTGCTCAAGCCATTCTTATTTTCTACTAGGAGCTACTTTCAAGACATCAGTTCTAGACACCACAGAAAGGGCCAGGTAGTCTTCTCTGCGCAGAGATCAAAAATCTACCCAAAGTTCACTTCCATTAAGCTTGGTTTATACAAGGAAACTTCCCAGTGGATGGCAACCCTTTATTCCCCTAGTTCTTGAATCCAGTCAGGACAAAGAATGGCCTGATTTACAATCCTACAAACACTGCTTCAGTGTTTGTTGTTGTTTTTGTTATATGACTTCAAGTCAACAACAACACACAGTGGCTTCCATCTGGGGGTTTTCTTGGCAAGATCCGTAGGGCTTGCCCAAGGTCTCCCAGTGGGTTTCCATGGCTGAGTAGGGATTGGAACCCTGGTCTAGACCAACATTCAAACTGCTGTACCATGCTGGTTCTAAATAAGGTTTTCTTGGCAAGAGTTGTTCCATGGAGGTTGGCCATCACTGTCTTCCTCTGAAGGTGAGAGAGCATGACTTGCCCAAGCCCACCTAATGCAGAGCAGGAATTCGAACCCAGTGCAATGCTCAAGCAATTACAACACATCAGCTCTCTACCTTCAGTTTAAGTCCATCCAAATTCACCATGACCGTCTTTTGAGTATCTGTACCTTCTGCCTGAGTTCCAGGACCTCTTGCAATGCCAAGATGGGAGAAAAGTCTCAGAGCTATATATAGTTTTGCCCCACAACCAAAGTTATTCATCTGCATATTCAACAGCCTATTCTTTAGCACAAACTATTAGAGCGGTTTCCAAAACTGACACTGAAAACAACTTAGCTGCAACTAATTCTGGCTGTAGCAAGACTGAACAGCAATGTCAGCAGATAAAAAATCAAGATGAATGGCAGAGATCCAGTATGGAAAATGGAAAAAAAATTCACCTGGCACTAAGAAGATAACATCTGGCACTTGGCAAACCTACCTAGGGAAGGTAATCTGGAAACTGGGGGCCTACTACCAAGAAGGCTTTCTGCCCAGTTGCCCTTCATTTTGGGATCCAGGGTCTAAAAGGGAGATCTTAATGCACACGTAGAAGCAGGCAGCCCTCAGGGAAAGCAGCTCCTGAGCTCTCCCTTGCTAAGGTCTCATGGTGGGAGTCTCCTGGGTCCTGCATCTTCTGCCAGAAATTGGTAGAAGAGTCTCCCACCCCTTCCTCCTGCAAACCCCCCACCCCAGTGTCTCCCAAAAACCAGCTCAGTGGGAAGGAGCATGGTTTTGGCACCATGAAGAGAGGCAGTAAGAAAGGAGGGAAGTTCTGTCCTGCTAGTGTTGGATACTGAAGTACATCATTGAATTTGTACCTGAGTACAAAGATTTTTTACCACAAATACTTATACTTTTCAACAACTTCTCTTTTCCTTGAAATGAAAGACTCTCTGTTTATATAAAAACCATACACGCTGCCATTACCTATTTGGTGCCTTTGGTCAGATGGCTTGCTGAGGTTCCACTTTGAAAACTGCAGAGACGGTGCCCTGGGGAAGGTATGGCAGACCTTTTCTTCATTGCCATGTAACAGCTGGCTTACAATTCCATACAGGAGTGGCCTGAGAAAAAAGGACACAGTTACTGAGCAAGGAGAGATAAACAGCTGATGAGACACAGGGCACAGCAAGGGGTCCCAGGGAGCTTCCACTGAGTTCCCTTTAAGTTGTGTAGGTTAGGCATACGAACTTCTAGAAGGAGAAAGGAGAGGTCACACTAGCCTAAGAATATTTACTCAGAAATAAGATGGGACTTACTCAGAAATAAGACGGGACCCCAAATTTGACGGGACTTACTTCCACTTAGCTATTCACCAGATGGCCCCTGACATGCAAAACCAACCTAAACTAATACCAAACCAAATGCAGACCTTGAGGCTAGGAATGGGTTAAATGCAAACACACCCAGCTTTGCAGGACTGAAACTCCTATCATTCCTCACCATCAGCCAGGTTATCTATGTCTGGTGGGAGCTGCAGTCCAGCATCAGCCTATGTAATACTACAGTGCTCACAGGAATAGCATGTAGATTTCAGACATCTTGGGCTGTTTGTGTCTCCTTACTCAAAGAGATGGGGAACCTGTAGCCCTTCAGATGTGCTCACCAGTCCTCACCGTTGGCTAGAGTAACTACAGCTACTGGGAGTGGCAGTCCAGTAAGCGGCTTTGAGAGCTGGGGATGTTTAGCTTCAAACTACAGGAGAAGAGATTCAATGTAAAAGTTAGGAAGAACTTCCTGATGGTAAGACCAGTTTGACAAGGGAATTAACTGCTGCCTTGGAGTGTGGTCGAGTCTCCTTCATTGGAGGTTTTTAAGCAGAGGCTGGATGGCCATCTGTCAAAGGAAGGGCCTGGATTGTGTCTTTCTGAATGGACAGGAGACCTTTGTGGTCTCTTCCAACTCTATGATCCTAAAACTCCCAAGATGCAGGTCTCTGGAAAAAGAATCATTGGCTTTACAAGCCTCACAGAAGGCAGTGCAAAGATAGTTTCCACCTCCCTGTGCATAAGTGCTCTGGGAGCTCCCTCACATCGAAGTCAGCATTTAAGGGGATGTTAAAAGTCCAGAGGGACATTTCCTTACACTGATCTGCTGCTGGGATCTTCAACGATATTAAGCTCGTTAACAAGAAATTCTCGGTCCAGTGGAACTTCAGGCTGACCGGATTCTGAAAAGGAAAATGTTTACATGTCAGTGTTTCCGATTCCAATCTCTGGCCTCAGCTTATACACACCCTTAACCACCTTGGTGACCGCTTCACATAGGGCTTGCAGGAGGGCATCACCGAGCAGGTACCCGATGAAGCAATTGCCTCCAAGCACCCAGGGTAGCCACATTCTGGGGAGCCAGTAACATTACGGATTTATTTGCATCTGCTTTTTAAAATATTCATATCCTACTCGATAATGTCACAGAGAAAGAGGAATACAGAAATGATCACCAGCTGTGAGGACAGATGCGGTGTATTTGTACTTGTTAAATTCCAAGTATTCACGGATCAGCTCGTTGATAAGGAGATTCTCGTGGGACAATGTTGGCCGTGGTTCGCTTTGGTCATCCAGCGCGTTAAAGACTTCCGCTCTGATCCTCGCTTTTATCTGTCCCAGGGCCCCTCTCTTCTCCAGTGTGTCTTTTAAAACTACAAGCACACAAAACCAGAAAATTACTAGAAATCTGGAAAGCTAAGTTAAAAATCCCAACTTTCTTTACGCCTGCTTCCTAATTAATTGATTTCCACCCCATCATTCTCCCATGGCTGGGATGCAAGGTGGCATCCAACATAATGGGTTCCTGGAAAAACACCACAAATTATAGATCATTTTAAAAATGAATTGGAAATTAACTAATTAATTAACTAAAGCATCAGATTCTAAGCAACACCCTGACGGTAGATAAGCAGTAAAGTGTTTGAAAGGCTTCGTAGTGAAAGGGTTAGCACTGACAGGCAGCCATTCAACCGGTGCAGCCTCGACCGCAGAGCGATGCGGCTACACCGGTTGGACGACTTCCTGAGACATAAGACGCAGGAGTGGGAGTGAAGGCAGGACCTCCAAAGAGAGACCGCCTCTCCTCTTCATTGCAAAGAAAAGGCGAGACTCCATCTCCCCCCAACTCCCACTTACCCGCTTTCAGTTCTGTTATGGTCGCCATCTTGGAAGCGGGCAAGAGAAGACGGAAGTAAGGCGGAGAGAGAAAAGTTCCCGGATGTACACAGTCTGGCTGGTCCGAGCAACCGCTTTTCTCCCCACCATCTGTATCAACGAACGTGCGCAAGCGCAATCCAGACCAGGGAGGGTTATTTCTCTCCTCGTCTCAGGCTTATCTCCGCCCCTTCTTCCCGCCTTCGTTGGCGCCCTCCGCTCGCCATTGGCTGGTCTCCCAGCCAATCAGGCTCCCAGCAACCTTTAACCGCTTCCCTCCCGGAGTAGATGTTGCCTCGTGGAAAATCAGGAGCGAATATTAGCGTTGGCTTGAGCAGGGCAGAGCTCGAGGAAGTTACTTTTTTTGGACCACAACCGAGGGATCCTGAGCACTGCCGTCCAAACTAGGGGATTCTGGGAGCTGTAGTCCGAAAAGTTTGGTCGGGAACTCGGGGAGCTGTCGAAGGGAGTAGCGGGGCATTGCAGCTCAAAAAGTAACTTTTGCAAACCCCGGGGGTGGAATTGCTCAGAAGCGGGGCCCCCGTTTGAGCAGCACGCTTCGTGTCTTTTAATTGCAAGGCAGGCATTCAACGGGTGCAGGTTTCTTGCATTCTCCTTGCCTGCGTGCAGAGAAAAAAGAGAAATCTGGCCTTGTTGCTCTTCCTTCCTTCCTTCCTACGCCGAAGCCATCAAAGGCATAAGGATCCTGCGCTGGGCGCTGGAAGGAGGGGCACGCCGTGCCCAAAACAAGGCCTCGGTGTCCCCATTAGACTGTACGCCCGAGGGCAGGGCACCCTTTGGCTGTTCTTTGCCTTGTAAAGCAAGGACGCTGGATAAACAAACGATGCTAATCATAACAGCACACAAGGAAAAGCAACCATGGTGATGGGTTTTGGATTCAGCGGTTCCTTTTCATTCAGATAACTTATCCCCTGCCTCTTAATATAAGGCCCTTGCCAGCAGATGGCAGCCAATTAAGTTTAAAGGAACAAAAACTGCCAATAAAAAAGAGAAACCGAGGGAAACCGCCATGGAAAAGGCAGGGACTAAGAACTTTGTCAGGCTGTCTACACAGCCAGGAAAGAGGCTATCCCTGCTTCTCATACAAACGACGCACTTTGCATCTTGCTACTTCTTACAGATTTATAACACAGAGGACCCTATCAGCATCTGGCTGCTTATTATGAATTATTTTCAGTGCCTTTATACCAACAACCATCGTGTCATTAAGAGAGGAAAAACAGCAATAAAGCTGTATTGAAATGTGACTACCGCTAAAAGCAGTTCAGACTGAAAAGCGTGCCCGGCCCTGCCCTGCCCTGTCTGGACCACTGATTTTTCTTCCAGGTGGAACAAGACAACAACAGGGTGGGGACGCGGGTTCTGTCCTGGGCCCAGTGCTGTTCAACATCTTCACCAATGACTTGGATGAAGGCTGATCAAATTTGCAGATGACACCAAATTGGGAGGGGTTGCTAATACCCCAGAGGACAAGATCAAAATTAAAAGTGACCATGACAGATTGGAGAGAGCTGGGCCAAAGCTAACAAAATAAATTCCAACAGAGAGAAATGTAAAGTCCTGCACTTAGGCAGAAAAAATGAAATGCACAAATATAGGACAGGGGACACGTGGCTGTATAGGGATCTAGGGGTCTTGGTAGATCACAAGCTGAACATGAGCCAGGAGTGTGATGCGGCAGCCAAGAAGGCCAACCCAATTCTTGGTTGCACCAATAGGAATATGGAATCCAGATTGAGTGAGGTAATGGTACCTCTTTATTCTATTTAGTTAGACCTCACCTAGAATCCTGTGTCCAGCTCTGGGCACCACAGTTCAGGAAGGATATGGACAAGCTGGAGCGTGTCCAGAGGAGAATGACCAAAATGGTGGAGGGTCTGGAAGCCATGAAGCCTTATGAGGAGCAGCTTAGGGAGCTGGGGATGTTTACTCTGCAGAAGAGAAGGCTGAGAGGGGATATGATAGCCACGTTTAAATATTTGAAGGGATGCCATGTTGAGGAGGGAGGAGGCTTGTTCTCTACCGCTCCAGAGACCAGGACAAGGAGCAATGGATTCAAGCTGCAGGAAAGGAGATTCCACGTGAACTTCAGGAAGAACTTCCTGACGGTCAGAGCTGTCCAGCAGTGGAATATGCAGTTGCCACTGTGGAGTGTGGTGGAGTCTCCTCCTTCTTTGGAGGTTTTTAAGCAGAGGCTGGATGGCCATCTATCGGGAGTGCTTTGAGGGTGTTCCTGCATGGCAGGGGGTTGGACTGGAGGGCCCCTGGGGTCTCTTCCAACTCTGTGATTCTATGCTTCTTTTCCTTCTTTTCAAACAGGGCAAATTATTAACTTTTATCAATTCTTACTGCAATAGCACCAGCAGTGGCCAACAGTTTTCTGTTCTGGACACTAGAGGGCAATGGCAAATACACTTAGATATTTGTGATTTACAGGTCTTTGTGCCTGTTGTGCTTTCAAGTTGCCTCTTTACTTTCATCCCTTCCGAATCTGCAAAGAGCCGGCATCAAATTTGAACAGGAAAAAAAAAAAAAGCAAAGAACAGTGTGTTTGCTGTAGGGTGTGACAGTTTTTTCCACAAACCACAAAGACAACATGCGGTCTGCCTTAGCTCATCTTTTGTCTGTCAGTCTTTGCTTCAAGTAGACATCGCCTCACTCCTGTGCTGCAGAAACACAATACAGGATATGGCAGACATAATTTCCCTTCCACGCACTGAACATGGTGCATGCTGTCATTCCAAATTTGAGTATATAAAACAACATATAAAATTATGTGAGAGTTATTTTTAAGGGCACAAGTTCAACTGGGATGAAATACCAGCCAATTCCACTGTTCGTGTTTGCTATATTGCTGCTGGAGAATCAAGCAGCAAACACACCACAAATCACAGTGGGTGAAAGGGGAAAGAGCTTTCCTTTCTCGTTCCCTGGTTTCAGTCTCGGCCCTTTTTTTTTTTTTTGGCTCTGCGCCATTCCCTTCAAGGACAACAGCAGAAAAAGAAAATTAGCAGGTGGTCCAACTGCTTTGGCTTCACACCAAGGAGACCGACAGGCAAAGGATCGGATCCAGGGATTGAAAACAGAGTAACAACCCTCTCAGCAGAATATCAGAGGGACTCCACTGGGTCAGACCAAAGTCCTCCATAGTCCAGCATCCTGCGTTGCCAAGTAGCCACTGAGATGCCAAAAAATGGGAAGCCAATAATTAAGACACCCTTAAACTGGTGATCCACGTGATTCTGAAAATGCAACATACCCGCAGTTACCAACCTAATGGACCTCTCACTCATTGGTTTCTCTAGTCCAGAGCTTTCTAAACATTTCATGCTGGTGACACACTTTTTAGACCTGCATCCTTTTGCGACACAGTAATTCAGTTTTGCTAGCAAACCGGAGGTTAAACTAACCCCTTATAAGAGATACAGACACAGACATAAATTGTAGTAACAAAATGTATGGGGACACAACGTATCTCATGAAAGCTTTTCATATATTTTGAAAAATATATGATTTATAAATAATGACATACATTTCCAACATTGTAGGCAACACACCTACCCACTTCAGGCGACACACTAACTAACTAACTGCTCTAGTCCATTGGTTTTCAACCTTTGGGCCTTCAGATTTTTTTTGGACTTCAACTCCCAGAAGCCCCAGCCAGCATGGCAAATGCTCAGGAATTCTGGAAACTGAAGCCCAAAAATCTGCGGGAACAAAAGCTGAAGATCACTGGCCTCTGATCACTTACTCTAAGTTAGTGACCAAGATGTGTCTTGTGGCAGTGAATTCCACGTATTAATCATGGAGAGTACGCATGGGTTTATTTTCTCTCTCTCTTTCCAATCAATTTCACTAAACAATTCCACGTTTCAGTAGTATGGATAGAAGGATGCTTCCATCCCACTTCTCAACAGTAGGCATAATTCTGTGAATCTCCATCACCTGCCACTTTTTCTTTTCTTAAACTAAAAAACCTTCAAGCTTGATAACTCTTCCTCTTATGGGAAGTTTTCCAGCCCTGGTCATTCTGGGTCTTCCTCTTTCCTTCTAGATTCATCATTATTTTTATTTTATTTTTAACAACCAAGACCGTAGAGATTATTCCAAATGCACCATACATCACCAGACTGGGAGATTTTCTGTCGCTCTTCTAACAATCTGGATCATAGAAATTGTCTTTTTCGCCGCTGTTGTAAATACCACCTTATCTTTTTTTGCACCAAGTGATCCACTATGACGCCAAAATCTCAGTTTTTCCTGGCAACACACATATAGTAAGATAAAAGGAGATCCTGAAGACACGTTGGAGGATTTAAGGTGTCATCTAAGAAGCTCTTCTGTGTGAAAAGCAAATACTCCAGGGATGAAGGAAGTGTAAGAAGAACACTGTCAGTGTGTGGAAAATTTCATTCCTCATAAAACGATGCCCTGTAGGTCAGCGAGACACGTTTGTGGAAAAATGTCAGAGAATAAATGGCTTTGTTTAGGAGATTTTGAGCATTTGGTGTTAATCACACACGATCCATGTCCACAGGCGGCCGCTTTCTTTGCTTTCCACCCTCGCTGTTTGTCAAATTTATTGTCAAATTGGCAGTTGTTCCTCAATGAGACAACGGCATCCTGTAAAACACAACGATTGAAGCACATTACTTTTCTGTAACTTGCTCTAACTTTTCATAAGGGGAACCTCTTATAAACATGCGATAAATAGACAGCACTAAACTCACATTTTTTAAAAAATAGTACTACTCTCAATTGAAGGGTCTACCTGGTGTTCCAGACTTGAATTTTGGACAACCTGTAGTCTATATCCCATTCTATTACTATTATTTTTGGCTGTAGGGGTTGCTGCAGTGAAAATTTGAGCAGCCTTCCATCCTTTCAATGGTTATGTGTAAGAAAAGCAAATTGTGTTGTATGACAATCACTCCCTGCCAAAATTCCCTCTCCTTCACAACCTTTATGGGCATGGGAGCCCCTTCCAGAGTTCGCTTTGGAAACTCTATTTTAACTTTATTTACAAAGTCCCAAAAGAAAACACAAATATAATAGGGTCAAAACTATATTCAGGCTGGGGAGCTTTTTTATTATTTTAAGTTTGTACATTGTTTTAGGTTTGTACAATTTATATGTTTTTAATAGATTTTAGTGTTTTTAACTTATTTTTGGAAGCTGCCTTACGTCCCATGCTTGGAGAAAGATAATAATAAACAAAGATAATAATTTTATACTGTTAAATTATTTTTGGAAGCTGCCTTGAGTCCCACTCTGGGAGAAAAAGCAGCATACAAATCTAACAATTTTATAATTTTAACTTATTTTTGGAAGCCACTTTGGGTCCCATTGTGGGAGAATAGGTGGTGTACAAGCACAATAATTTTATAATTTTAACTTATTTTTGGAAGCCGCCTTGGGTTCCATTCTCGGGGAGAAGAAAGCATACAAGTGTAATAGTTTTAACTTATTTTCTGAAGCCTTTTCCGGAAGAAAAGGCGGCACGCAAAGATAGTAACTTTCTAATTTGAACTTATTTTGGGAAGCCACCTTAGTTCCCATTCTGGGAGAAAAAGCAGCATACAAATATAACAATTTCAGAATTTTAGCTTATTTTCGGAAGCCGCCTTGGGTCCCATTCTGGAGAACAGGCGGCGATGCAGATATAATAAACGAAATAAATGAAGGGGGGCACACAGACCCGGGCGAGGGGCCCCGCTCTCCCTCCAGGAGGCCGCCTGAGGGGCGGAGGAGGAGGCCCGGCCGGCTCCCCCGCGACCTGAGGGGGCGCAAAGGCCGGGCCGGGCGAGGCCTAGCGGACAACTCCCCTCAGGCGCCGAGCTGCCGGCCGGCCGGCCGGCCGACGGGGCCTACTCCTCCTCCCCGTCCGCGGCCGCCCAATCCGGCTCGGCCCGGCTCGGCCCGGGGCTGGGCTTGCTCCGCCCGCCGGCTCCTCCTCCTCCTCCTCCGCCCGGCCTCTCTCGCCTTCCTCCCCCTCGTGAGGAGGAGCCGGGCAGCGAGGGGGAGCGCTTGCCTTTTTCTCGCCGGGCCGGGCTGGGCAGCCGGAGCCGCCGCCTCATCACCACCACCACCACCACCACCATCGACGCCGCTTCCCTCATGGACGCGCAGCGGCTCTGCAGCGGCCCGGCCGGCTCGGAGCCCTTTTGGGTAAGAGAAAGGGGAGGAAAAGGGGGCCATAGTCGAGGTGAGGAGGGGCTCCGCCTGTGGGCTCCCAGTTGGGCTGGTCGGGCGAGGCTTCCTCCCGGGGCCGGGCCGTTTTTAATGGGGAGGCAAGCGAAGGGCTCCTCGTGACCTGTGGGATTGCGGGGGTTCGGGCTGGGCCGCCTCGCCGAGAGGCCGTTCGGGTCCCGGTAATAATAATAAGTCCCACTACGTGGATGTGCCCGTGTATATAGGTCCGTATAAATACATACATACATACATATATATATATATATATGTGTGTGTGTGTGTGTGTGTCTGTGCACACACGTACCTACACTACGATATATAATCTATATCCTTGTGTTTTAAAATGTATTTATTTCATTATTATGTTTTTATGCCACCTTTTCTCCCCGAAGGGGACCCGGGGGGGGTCTTCCAAAATGTGCTTTAATGTGTGTGTTTTGTTTTGGGATTGTTTCTGTTTCTTCATTGCCTTGGGAGCCCATGAAAAGAAACCCTTTAAACAAAAGTAAATAGCTTTTAATGTTGTTTTGTGCAAGGGGGCTCACAGCCCGGTGGGTCAAGAGTTTTTGTTGGAAATATATATTTTTTTAAAGGGATTTCAGAAACTGTTTTTTGTTAACTTCATGCAGTTCTCATGCAACTGGATTTGAAGCCCCTGAATTAAAAGGCGATGGTAGGGAGAAAGTGTGTGTGGAGGAAGAGGGTGGCTGCCTGTACCCCAAGGAACTGCCCCCACCAAACAGCAAAAGGTTCCTTAAATACAATAATTTGTTTTTTAGACAATACAAAGGAGAATTTGAACAGTGCATTTCAGATTGAGAGGAATTAAATGGAATTTAATGGCATGGAAAAGACAAACAGAACGCACAGTCTCTTCCTTCTTTGCTCTTAATGAGAAGATGCAATGTACTTACTTCTATTTTTATGCAGCATTTTGAGCTTGTTTTTCATGGAACTGGAGACAGTGCAAGAAAAACCAGTGGGAAAAATATGCAGGGAGGTTTTGGAATAGGAAAGGTTTTGGAATACAAAATATTTTGAGGGGTGATTTTAGCTGGAAAGGGGAGGCAGAAGCAAGTGAGGCCAGGAGAGAGTTGTGTTTAATTATGTTTTAACTTTTGTATTCTATGGGTTTTAATTATGTCTTTTCAACTTTTGTGAGCTGCTTTGAGTCCTAGCCTGGGAAGAAAAGCAGGATATAAATTATTATTATTATTATTTTAATATAATTTAATATTATAAATAATAAATATTATTTAAACTTTGCTCCCACCCCAGGGGTTGAGAAAGTGGAGAACTCTCTCCCTGCACTTTCACAATAAGTGAGATCACCCAGTGAACGTGAGTGATGGGAGAAAGCAGGAAGGACTTATTCATTCAGATGCTTCCGTTAAACCTGTGGCATTCCCTGCCACAAGACGTAGTAGTCGTGGCTGCCAACTTGGACCACTTTGAAAGGGGCATTGGATAAATTGTTGGAGGATATTGCTGACAGCAGCTAGTACTCCGGTGGGCTTTCAGCAACCTCCTGTTTTACAACAAAAGGGCTTTTAATAGAGTGCTGTACTGTTTTTATTTTTAGATATTTTGATAGGTATATTTTCAACTTAATTTTGTAAGTGCAATTGAATTTTGTAATGTGTTTTTGCCTGTGTCTCCTTTAGTTTTTCTAAGCTGGCTTAAGTCACATTTCTGGAGAAAAAGCAGGTATTATTCCGTTGTTGTTGTAGTTGTTGTCAGAGCCAGAGAGTGTTGGACTAGGGCCCCGGGAAACCAAGGTTTGAATCCCTGCTTAACCCTGGAAGCTTTCTGAGTGACCTTGGATAAGTCTCACTCTCTCAGCCTTGGAGGAAGGCAAGAGCAGCAAATCTCTGAATGAATCATGAGAGGCAGTGCGGTGTAGCAGTTTTGCTGGGAATTCCACTACAGTTTGAATGTTGGACTAAAACTCCAGGAGACCAGGGTTTGAATCCCCCCTGCGTGACCTTGGACAAGTCACACTCTCTCAGCTTTAAAGGAAGGCAAAAACAAACCCCCTCTGAATAAATCCTGCCAGGAAAACCTTGTGACAGGTTCACTTTAGGGTTGCCACAAGTCCAGTTTGACCTGAAGGCACATAACAGCACAACTAGTAGTAGCAGTCAGAATGGCTAGACAGTCTCTTGGACCAAGAACAGCGATGTGGCTCGTTAAAGATTAAATTGTTTGACTCAATATCAGTTTTCGTGCTGCATCTCATGAATCTGAGGGACGTGGGCAGGAGAGTCTGCAAAAGCTTATACCAGGTAAAAACTCGCTAGTCTCTCGGCTACTCTTGGATGGCTGTATTATATCTCTAGTTTCAGAGGCAGGAGAGCTCTTGGTACAGTTTTTGGGAACATGCGCCGAAACATGGGCCTGGCCTGAGTGTTGGACTGCGGCTCTGGAGACCAGAGTTCGAATCTCCTCTGCTCAGCCATGGAAACCCACTGAGGGACTGTGGGCAAGCCATACTCTCTCAGCTTCAGAGGAGGGCAAGGGCAAGCTGCCTCCGAACAAATCTTGCCAAGAAAACGCTGTGCTTAAGTTGCCCTCAGGGTTCCCATAAATCAGAAATGACTTGAAGACGCGCAACATGTTGCAAACTGCTTTGAGCCTTGTACTGGGAGAAAAGGGAAACATTAAACAAATAAATAATACATTTCTTCACTTGACTACACAGCCGGGCTGGCTCTGGGCAGACGTCTTCAGGATTTGCCCTGCCCAGCTGGCATCCTATAGACCCCAAACTGGGACGGAGGTCAACTGAACAGACCTTTGAGTTAGCATGCGTGGGGTGGTGTTTTTAAAAGCTGTTTTTCTGTGCTTCTGATCCAGCCGGGAATTGCATGGGAGCAGTTGTGTTCTGTTTTTATGAGCGTGCTTATTTTGAAAACAGGCTTGCTGAGTTCACGGGAGGTTGCTCCAAGTTAACTGTATGTGGGATTGCAGCCACGCTGTTCTAACTTGGTGGCACCTTGGGATAATGTGAGGGCCTGGAGAGCGAGGACAGAAGTGTTTTGAATAAATAGTCCTAATGGATTGGTATATAATTTTGCAGTGGAGTAGGCCCCGGCTCTTTTCATTGCAATTAAGGGAGTGTCCACAACAGACAATACACTTTGATCTAGGGCTGTTAGTGTCCCTTAATTTAAGGGATGTCACTTAGTTGAGTATGGAAAGCTTTTCTATTGCTGTAGACTGAACAGGATGACCAAAAAGGAAAAAATCCCACTTTTGAGAGGTCTCGGCCCTTCATAGAGACAGCAATATGTGCGTGCGCCTTGCAGTTTTTGAGTGCTCGCAGTATTCTGATTCCACAGAGAAAGACGTGGCTAAGTTAACAGAAATCCAATACTTTCATTTGGTATTTAGGTAGACCACAGTTGTGTCAGCAGCTACTACTCCCTGTTTGCCAACCCTGCGCGTCATGGATTTCGGCTGTTCCTTATTGCTGTTTAGAAAACCTGGTAGTGATCCCATGTTAACCAGCATGGGTCCCTCCTATGGATTCCTGGGATTCGTAGCTTTGCCAAAGGCACTTGGAACTGGCTGCCAGAGAGTGCTAGTGCTGTAGCTCAGGGGAACATAAGAAAGCAGTGCTACTCAAAATGGCGGTCCGTGGATTGGTGCTGGTCCCTGTGCCATCTGCTGCGGGTGGTCGCTGGGGAGCTTCTAGGACTGAAAGCAACATTTGCAAGCAATGGTCACCAATGGTACCAGTCCCTGAAACCCTGAGAGGGAAATGCCAGTCTTCCACTTCACATAGCTTGAGAAGGAGTGGAGTAGAGTTCTAAGTACCTCTCCAAACTACAGATTCCACGATTCAGTGGGATGGAGGTATGACAGTTGTCTCTGCTTTTCTTCTCCTCTTCCATGGAGGTAGATGAGCACTTTGGAATGAGATGCTCTGGTTCACAACATCTTCATTCTTTGCCAGCAAAGATTCAAAGGTTGTTTCCCAGGACACCCTCATTACCATGGGAGCCAAAGCCTGGAAGCAGACAGGTGAGAAATGTGCAAAGTTCTTATAAAATAGAAGAAAATACAATCCTCTGCAGGGTGTTTTAATATCACTGGTTATATTTTA
The DNA here is from genome assembly GCA_948474755.1 of Ctenosaura bakeri. Lineage (NCBI taxonomy): Eukaryota > Metazoa > Chordata > Lepidosauria > Squamata > Iguanidae > Ctenosaura > Ctenosaura bakeri. The sequence continues at coordinate 281,323 of CAOLHI010002293.1, forward strand.
TTGTGAGAATCTTCACCCGCAAGTAGTTGGCATTGTGTCCTGTGATTCATCCTTGGCTGCTCTTGGAAAACTGGGCTTGGCAGTTTTATCTTCCCTTCCTTGTGTGTGGGAGATTGTTGGGAGTGGGGAAGCAGAAGTCCTGGGCTGTTTGTGTTGTGTTAAATCATGAGAATTGACCACCAGTCCTGTTTGCTTTCTTGCAGAATGTCAGAAACTTGAACCTGCTTTTGCACTCCACGTACACCTTTTTGTTTGCTTGTTTTTAAAGAAAAAGTAGTTTCTGGGATGTTCCTATTGTGTTGTGGGGTTAGGGTTACAACGATTGTGTAAGCTGATCTTACCTGCCCCAAATCACAGCCCAAAACTCACAAACAAGCTTATATAACAGGCTCACACTTCAGGGCTTGTGAGGTTGGAACTGCGAATGTGCCTCTCTTCTTAAAATCCCTGTTTCTATTGTCATTTTGTAGGAAGGGTGATTTTAATGGAAACCCTTACTTTCTCATGTTTGGATTTAGCTTCTTTGCATACAAGCTACTTAAGTTTTGCATTGCTTACCTGGGAGTAAGGACAGTAAAGACTCTGCTGAGGCCTGTTAGTGGAAGCACCTCTCTCAAATGCATGTGGCTAGTAGGCAGCCTGTTCAAGCGTATTTCATACTTAGTTTTCTTTTCTTTTCTGTTTGGCACTGCAGTGGCACGCAGGCGCATAGGGTGGCATGTGAGGGGAAAGTTGCCTCAGGTATAAGAATGTCTTGACATGTTTTTCTCTGCAAAATTTAAAAGTAAACTATCAATAACTATTCTCCTGGATATAAAACAAAACAAAAGAAAAACAAAAACACAAAAATGGCTACATGGTCCTTGAACAAAATTGTGTTGGAGAATACCTTTATGGTGATACAAAAATATGATATTTAAAAAGATTTCAAATCCGCTAGGTATGTTTCTGCACCAAAGCATTGTATTAGTTTGATGCTGCTTTTGATACTGCTTTTATTGCCCTGGCTCTGTCCTATGGAACCCTGGGATTTATAGTTTGGGACAGCAGCTGTTTGCTAAGGAGCCTTTAACCTCCTTTCCTGAATTACAGTGCTGGGGTTCCATAACACAATTCCATGTACCTTGACCAAACTGTGAATCCCAAGCTTCCCTAAGATGAAGCCATGGGAGTTAAAGCAATATCAGGCTAGTCTGTCTGTAGTGCAGAGGCACGTCTGGAGTCTTTTGTCAGGCAGCATATGGGAAGGAGAAACAGAAATCTATTTGGGAAATGTTGAAGCCACTAAAATTGCAAAAAGGATTCTGCAAACCTGAAAGACCAGCTTGGGGCATGTTGGTATCCATTATCATCTCAGTCGATGTAGAAACAATTGGCCCTCTTAGTCTTTCTAGATTGAGGGTGAGAACCCCACAGCCCTCCAGAGGTTGTTGGTCTACAACTCTGATTGTTCCTTACCATTGGCTGGCTAGGGCTGTTCGGTTCAGCAAAATCTGGAGGGCTGCAGGATTCCTTCCCTGGTCTCTACAAAGGCCTAGCAGTCACCAAGGGGTCCTTGAATTATTGTCTTTATCTGAAGCACACAAGACCCCCTGTGTGGGCTGGCCCAAAGAGGCACGGCAAGTTGGCAGAGACCGCTGTATGGCTGGCTGAGCATAACTGTTTAGTTGCATGCAATTGCAGAGTTGTGTAGCTGTATCCCAATGCAATCACATCCTAAACGTAATTTCGGGGGCACATGAACCAGTTTTCTGAGAGCCTCCTCTGAGTGTCTTTCCCACAGAGATCAAATGAGAATTAGAAGCGACAGGTTCTGTGTGCCTATGACCTGTCACTCCATTGTTTACCTGGATTAAAGCACCATTGGCTGCAAGGAGACCCCAGACCCAATGGAGTGAGGGAGTCCCTACCCTAGTGAAGATACAGGCCAAATCCAGACCATAGTGGAAACCAGAAAAGGGCTGCCTTCTGCCCTCTTGAGCACCCTTTCTTTCTTTCTTTCTTTCTCTCTCTCTCTCTTCTTTCTTTCTTTCTTTCTTTCTCTGTCTCTCAGCCTGGTGAGGAATTGGCAGCTTTTCTCCCTCCTGCCTCATAAAGCTGCCGCCTGCTGCTTTTTCTTCTATTTCCACAGAAGGTGTGTGACTCAGCAGAAGACCTTGTGGAGGTTGGAACTGGTCGTTGGTGTCTTGGTAATTTGACCAGATGGCTGGGAAACAATTCTTAAGCAAACAGAAGTCTGAGCGGAAGCCAGGGGCTCCTTCCGCAGGCCCAGCATCTTCTCTGAAGTCATCCTTCTCTGTCTGGTCGCAGCTGTTTTAGTATAGCCAGAGGAAAATATGTGTTGTGCCAGGCACAAGAAAGGGCCAAGTGCATATGTGGAACCATATCTAGCTTCATGGATGCGAGCAGAAGGGATTCTGGGAGTTGCAGTACAAAAATGGATCTTTCCCAGGCTCTGTATCACTGAGCTGTCGGCTTGTTCTAAAGCCATTTCTGTACTAGACTGTGGTAGTACTATTATTGCACCTTCAACATCCTATGAAATCCTGGGGTTTGCAGTTTCGGGAGTGGCCAAGTGGCCCCTCCCGAAACTGCAAACTCCAGGGTTCCATAGGATGTTGAAAGTGCAATAATATCTCATTTAATGGTGTCCTAATGACTCTCCATTAAATTGCAGGGATGTTCTCTGTCGTGTTCTTGTAGAGCCACCAGCACAGAGGTGAAATCAGTCTGTGTGAGAAGTTGGCTGTGGGCAGAGGGAAAGAGAGAGGCTTAATGGTTTCACTGAAAGCTCCGATTACCTCCCTGCTGAGTTGCTTTCCTCATAGTTTTCCACCGGAGCAACAGGCAGAATCAAGCAAGCCTAATTTTCAAGATGAGTAGCCATGTCTTTCATGTTCTGTTGCGGTAATTGAGCGATTGCCACACACAAACCCTGTTGGCTTTACTCCAGCATCTGAGGAAGAAGCCAGAACTCAGCCTTTGACTCTCCTTAGTCTGCGTTGTGCTTTGGTTGCCTTAATTAAAGGGGCAGGTTTGGGGCTCTTTCCTTTCAGCTGATCACGGCTGAACAGCAGACGAGCATTGCTGTATTTGCTTTCAGGAGCACCACTGGGCAGCTGATTGTAACAGCCTGGATTTCCTTGGCGGAATAAGGAGATTCTCCTGGCACAAGTGGAAACTGCAAAATCATTTATGTACTCTGCCTTTCTGTGCTTATTCTCAGTGCCGTCCCCTCTGTGGCTTGCATCTCCCCCTAGACAGCATTGCTGTCACGTTTTCAAAAATTATCATTTTAAGCATGAGTTTGCAGGGCTTCAACCCGGGTGTGATAAGCAGATAAGTTAATATATACTGTCTCTTTAAAAATAATGTCACAAATTCATATCCACGTGTCTACCTGCAAAATCCTATGTACCTGGCAGAATTGTATTGGAGGCCTCATTGTAATTAATCTTGGGAGTGCCTACTAATTGTACATGGAGTAATCGTGCAAAAAGAAGAAAAAAGGCGGGAGTTGTTAGGAAGTATTGTGAAATCACTTTGGCCAAGTCAGCACTTGGCTTGCCATATTTTCCTGCAGAAGAGCAAGATGGAATTTTCATGTCATATTCCCTTAATTCCCGTAATGGAATATGAAAACCATGGTTACTTATCTCGGAAAATTCCAAATCAATTATCTGAATTGATTCCTTTGTACCTCTGCTGGAGAATATTTTCACATTTGTCTGGGCCTCTTGCTGGCAATGTTAATTACATTTATAGCTGTCTTTCTTGGGCAGGGGGGAGTGGTGGTGTTTTTACAAGATCTCCTCTGTTTTACCGGCCCCCGACAACCCTGAGAGGTAGGTGAGGCTGATAGAGTGGCCCAAATGGGTTTTGTACTGTTCTCTGCCTCTCTCTTTGATATTTGGCCATGCTTGGATGTAATGATAAGTGGTGGCTTAGATCTGTAGGAATGAATCTGGGCCTGCCTGCTACCCGTGTCTTTCTCAAGCATGGCTGTAAGGAGAGGATTAAAACATTCCTTTTTCAATTAGGTTAAGATTGTGTGGGAGGGGGTTGGTCATAACTGTGGATCATTGACACAAGTCAGCTATGTATAGGCAAGTACAGGTATTCCAGAATCCAAGACAATCCAAAATATTAAACAGTTCTGGTCCCACACATTTTGGATAACAGATGCTTAACCTGTACTTTCTACCTAAATTTCCTTCTCTTGCTTACAGAAGATGCTTGGCTTAAGAACATTGGGCTCTTCTGGGATTGCTGGATGTTCTTGTCTTGAGAAGCCAGGCATAGTAAAATTCTCCCTTCTCCAGAGCAGTAGAAAGAAAAAGAACTTTCCTTCCCTGCTTTGATAATCGCTTTGATAATTGCGTATCCCTGAAAGGGCTAAAGGGGACCGCAGCCTAGAAAACGTTATGGAATCTGCCTGTAGAGTGTGGGAAAGCAAAGTTGTTTCCTCCATGCCTGTGTGACCCAAACCCGGAGCCCTCCTTTAGAGGACCACAGCTTTTGGGGTGGGGGTTACATGGCTTTCCTGGGTGAGGGGGCTTTCTGAGTCCAGCTCATGGATTGCACAGCTGTCAAAGGGGCTCTAGACCCTTCTTGTCTGCTTTCGTATTGTGCTGACCAGGCTCTCTTGCTCTGAATACTCTCTTTGCAGCATGTCTGTGTCCAGTGGAATGAGTTGAAAGCCATCGTTTTAGGAAGACTGGTGTTTTTCACGCTGGTCATGTTACATGGGGGGGGGATGACTCTAATACAGGTACCCTTGGGGTAAAGCATTTTGTCTGTAGTGTCTCTTTAAAGCCAGGAAGAAGACTCAGGGGTAGCTGTGTTGGCCATGCAGCAAAATACACTAGAGTCCAAAATCCACAAGCAGCAATACCTTTATTGGTCCAACTCCAAAGCATAAAACATACTATGCAAGCTTTTGAAGCTTCACTGGATTCTTTATCAAGCAAAGATGTTAAAAATCGCACATTCTGCAAAGCGAGTCTCTTTTTACTGTAGCTATAGAGCACTGTACAGCCTAACTACCATAAAGAGACCAGATCCTACCTGATCTTGGGAGCTAAGCAGAGTCAGCCCTGGTTAGTCCTTGGATGGGAGACTACCAATGAATACCAGGTACTATAGGGTCCATTTCAGAGGGTGGAACTGGTAAAACCACCTCCAAGGATCCTTTACATAAGAAAAACTGATGAAGCTCCAGATCCTGCTGATCTTGGAAGCCAAGCAGGTCAACCTGGTTCCTTGCCTAAGAAAACCCTACAAAATCCATGGGATCACCATGAGTCAGCAGATGACTTGCAGGCAAATACACACACACATGCACATAGAGTATTTAAATCAACTGAGGTTCCTGTATTTCTCAGAACTTGTCTGTGTTAACACCCAGTTTTGCTTTGGGTATTTTTGCCTTTCTCCTACTTAAAACTGGAAATGTCTTCATTGGCACGAACTGATTTTCATGCCTCCTGCCCGCTGTTGTCCTTTTCCTAGATCTAAGGGTGAGAATTATGCATCCTCTGAGTTGGTAATGGGTTGCATCTCCCAGCATTCCTTGCCACTGGCTCTGTTGGCTAGAGGCTGCGGGGTTTGACTCCTTCCCTACTCTGGGTCTTTTCCATTTTTCTCCCTTGGAGGAGTGATGTCTCCAGGACCCATAAAACACAACACTGTTAGTTAGCAGCTTCTGTGATTCAGAGAGGAGACCTTGTTTGCTGGAGATCTTCCAACCTTCGCTGTCTGTTAGAGCTGTTAAAGCTCAAAATTATTACTTGCACATCCTTGAATTCCTAAATTGCAGAGTTCAGCCCTTTTGGACATACAAGGATTGTTTTATTGCCTATTAATTCATATCCTGGTTCTTTGTTTTTTGTTTTTAATCATTCTGTGGATCTCAGGTTAGCACAGAGTAGCTTCCCAGGTGATTTCTGCAGAGCTTAGAAACATTTTTTTTAAACTTCAGCTCCCAAAATCTCCATGGCCCATGCTGGAGGCTGTATTCCAAAAAGATAGCTTTCCCAAACTGTGATCTCCATGCAGGTAGCAAACCATACGTTGACCTCCTTGGTTTCAGCATGATGACTGCATATTTTATTATTATTTTTTCCCCAAAGCTAAGTCTCAGGGCAGCCTGTTTTCCTCCCCTTAAAGCAGTTTCTCTTATGCTTCTGAACTTACGCAAGTCCTGTGATTGCAGGACTTCATGGTGTCAAAAATGGATAAAGGTAAGATTGCTAGGATTCCAAGATATCTGAGCTGTGCTTAATATGACATAATAACCTCCGAGAAGTCGATCTGGCTGAGTCATATCAGATAATAGTGTTTGTTTAATCTCCCAGTAGGGCTACAGAATACACAAATACAAAGTCGGCTCTCGGGCAGTAACCTCTCAGTGCCAAAGGCTCGACATGAAGAAAGAGAGAGCTTATGGATGCAATATTTTCTTTCCAGAATTGCTGAAGTATCTGCTGTTGTGAAAGGAATGATGCAAATATTTATGGGTGGGGTACCAATAATATTTGGGAGTTCACACTGGTGGTGTGAACTTGGAACTCCTTTCTGCTTTGCTAAGTTCTCTCTTTTGTTTTTTGCTGACCATAGCTGCCACCCCACCCACTGACCCCTGGGCTTTCAGGTCACTTTACAACTTCCTTGCTTGTCATTTTCTTTCTACCCGTCAAATCACAGATTCTTTCTTTCCAAACTCTGCGTGACTTATTACAACGTTGCATAGCAGTTGCTTCCTCTGTGCTCGTCTGACCCTAGTCGGGAACCATTCTGGAGCCGTATTACCACATTGATTTGAAAATAAATAATTCTTAGTTTGGTGCCGTTCAAGCAAAGCTGTTTCAGATAAGCTTTAAGGAAAAAAAGCCCTTCTGAGTAGATACTCATTGTTTTTTCAGATATAATCTAAGAGACAGATTTTTCCCCCCAAAGAGCCTATTGAATTGCCCCATAACTGTACAGTTACAGGCATCCCCTGCTTATCTGTTGGGCTAGGGGCCAGAGTGCTGCCAGAAAGTCCTCTTGCCTTCTTCCTGTAGGGAACAGGAGAGAATTCCCCCACGTTCCCTACAGGAAGCAGGAGAGAAGGCACCCTGCCTCAAGAGAATGGCACATGTCTATAATTTACAGCTGTCAAAAGAGCCTAAGGTTGGAAAGCAGGTCCTTGAAAAATGGGAGATGCCTGCATTTGTAGGATTGGGGTCAGAAGTGTCTTTGGAATGTGCCGTTAAATGGCACATCCTACTGTGGTACATTCCCACGATTTCATTCTTGGGATTCTGGTGCCACTTTTTTACCCCTTCCTCCGGGAGGTGCCAGGGTTCCTCTTCCCACGCAGCTCTGGAAATGCAGTGGGCGGCCTTGGGCAAATCACACTCTCTTCATCCAAGGGGGAGGCCGAGGCAAACCTCCTCCAAAGACATCGTGCCAAGAAAACCCCACGACAGGCTCACTTTAGGCCCTGGCCTTCCTCTGAGGCTGAGAGTGTCACCCAGTGGGTGTCCGTGGCCGAGCGGGAACTCGAACCCCCGTCTCCCAGGATCCTAGCCCAACATTGAGAGCACTACATCACGCCGGCTCAGAGTCATAATCTGTATATCTCTGGAGAGCGGGGAAGGCTAGCTGGCAGGAACCGGCAGGCTTTCTGTCTCCCTGCTGTCTGTTAATTTAAAGTCAGGGCGTGAGTGGGGGGGGGGCAGTATCTCTTGTGCCTGCTGGGTGAGCCGCCCTCCCAAACTGAACAGGGAGCCGCAGCTGCCGCCTTCTCCTGCCATGCCTCTGGGTAGCAAGCCGGTTGGCATCCCTTGGCGTTGAGATGCGGCCTCCCCCTCTGCTATATTTGGCCCCAGGAGGTGAAGCGAGGCTGCCGGGGGTCACCCAGGATCATGGGGGAGGGGTCACGAGATGACCCCTCTCCGCCTTTCCTGGACTCCCTCCTTCTCCTCCAGCTGCCAAGGTATCAGGGCAGATTCAGGTCAGGCAAAGAACTTCCTTCTCAGAACTTTCCCTCTGAGACTCGAAATCCTGGCTTGTGTGGCAGCCCTCTTTTCTGTTCGCCTTCCTGCCCTTAAAACCGTCCTTCCTTCTCACTCGTTAAAAGCTTGCATCCCCCCCCCATGTTCACATAATTCCCTCAACGGGAAGCAGGGTTGTTCCTTTCCTGTACAAAGGAGGTCTGGGGTCCCTGCCGTGCATCTCCGTAGAGGAAAGGCCTGCAGGCTGCCTTGGTGCATATCGGTGGCTGCTGCTTTTATTCTTTTCTTCTTCTTTTTTTTCAGTGTTCTAGATGGCTTTGGGTTTCGGAATGGGATTTCTTTTTAGCAGAGAGAGGAAAAAAAACCCACAGCACAAGAAAGGAATGAGAAAATAGGTATTTAGTGGAATCAATTGTTTTTTGAAAAGTTGTTCATGGTCTCAGATTATTTCAGGGAATCCAAGAGAGCCAGCGTATTGTAGTGGTTTGAGCACTGGATTAGGACCCTGGAAACCAGATTCCCTGCTTGGCCATGGAAATCCACTGGGTAACCAACGGGACATCACACACTCTCAACCCCAGAAAACCCAGTGATAGGTTCACCTTAGAGTCACCATGCCGTGGAAATGACTTGAAGGCACACCACAGCAACAAAAATGGCATCTTCTAAGACATTTTCTGTTGTTGACCTAAGTCTGACTTTCTGGCTGAACCAGAAAGGAAGTGTGGAAACTGCGAGGTGGTTTATTTATTTGACCTTCCCAGAGGAGTCACATCTCCCTTTGCTATTAATGTAATACAGTCGCCTTTGCTAAGTGTCCAATGGAGTGGTTAAATTGTTCAGCATTTTCAAAAGAAAGTAGTGTGCATTTTTGCAGAAACAGCACATGTAAATGAAGAATTATTTTGCATTGCATTTGCTTCCTCCATTCAGTTTCCCAAAACTTTGGATCTTGAAACAGAGACTGGGAGGTAGGGAGGCTGTAGTGATAAGGAACCATTGAGCAGAAGCCATGGGTGAAGGAAGGCAAGGGGAGGTGGGGAGGGTCCCGGAGCCCCTTCTGCTTCCTGTGAGGGGTAGTTCTGTCTGTGACCTACCTTTTGGGGACCTAAACTCCATGCAGAGAGCAGGAGACAGTTTGTGACACAGATAGAGGTAAAGCACAGGCTCTCATTTTTTTTAAATTTGGGAGGGATTAATACACTTGCTTATCCTGCCATATAGAACCCTCAGCTGTGGTTTGGTGAGAAGAAGGGTGTATGCATGAGATGGGGGATTGTTATGTTTCGACTGTTACTTTTAAAAGCCTTCCACCCGCTTGGTCTGGTTAGAAGAAAGGTTCGTTCTTCCTCCCTCTGTTCTCATCACCTTTCCTTCTCTTTCCCTTGCTTGCTCCTAAACTGGTGGGAGCTTATTAATCTTTTGTTTTGCCATCAAAATTAGCATTGTTCCCTTTACCCCTCTCTGCTCATAATTAAAAATAGCAGTTAATCTCTCTCATAGGGTTTTGGAGAGCTGCACTAATCTTGTTAGGGCATTTCTGGCAGAGCTGTGAAGTAATCGGACGCCGGCGCCTGTCAGGGCAAGCGTCAAAAGCCCAGTGGGTGCCACCTAGAAAGCGCATGGGCTGGCCTGCCAAAATGAAGCCGGGGCTGTAAAATTCCTTGCGCCCTCCTCGGAGTGAATATGACAGAGGGGAGAGCGATGCCATTCGAAAGGAAGGAAATGTGGAAGGGTCCGCTGTGTGTAATTGGAAAACTGTCACTTACTGCTTTCGCAGACGGACTCTTTTAAAGCAGAAGAGAATTACCTTATGAACCTGAAATCAAAGGGATCCTGTAGCCTCATGGAGGCTAACTGAGAGAAAGGTTTGCAGATGTGGGCCAGCTGTCCTCCATCACGTGTCTGATAAATTAGTCTATGAAAGCTTATACTACCTACTTCTTTCTCTCCGTTTGTCTCAAAGGTGCCGCAAGATCTCTTTGCATACTGATATGTCTTTGAATACTGCTTAACATACCTGAGTCGGTTAGAATCCAGATCATACAGGTTAACATGGCTTTGTCTTTGAATATCACTTAACAAACCCAAGAGGGTTAGAATGTGGATCATACAGAGTAATATTTCGATTTCCTTTTTTCCCAGGGGTGTGTCGGATCCCAAGTTTTTTTGGGGTGTAGGGCAGCCCTTCTCCTCCCACAGTTGCCCATCTCTGTCATAAAACCCAGCTGCTTTCTGCGGGAGTAGCCCACACACTTTATTTCATCCCACAAGAGGCGTGGCCGTGGCTTGGTGGGCTTGCCTGTTAGTCCTAAAGCATCCCTCCTGTGGAAGCTGTAGGAGTTAAAAATGGACATTTGCCTGGTCAGAGAAGAATCTCTCCCTCTGGATGACCAGCAGGAAACCTTTGCAAAACTCAGTGGGCTTTTTCTCTTTGTGAGTCACCAGTGACTCATATGAGTCAGCCAGCAAAACATTGTGAATCCGTGGCATTTAGAGACAGGCTTACCATGGTGGCCTCAGGGCAAGTTAAATCCAGACAGGCTGACCACACACAGCTTGGGCTGGAGCACCCTTTAAGCAACACTGTAGGTGACCCCATCGCCCTTCTGATCTGGCTTCACTGTGGTGACTTGGGGGGGGACAGAGAACAGGGGAAGCCCCTTGCTCAAAAGGCTTTGCTTAGAGACTCCACCTGGCTTCTCAGCCTTCAACCTTTTTTAAAATGTTAAAAACAAGAAGGCTGAAATGCCTGCTTAGGAAAATGTCTCTTAGAACAGTCAAGTCTGAACATTCCTGAGAAGCCCAAAGTGACTGAACAGAGTCTGTCGTACTTTCAGTGTATCTTGAAAAGGTATGACTCATTAGGAAAGACAATAATGCTTGTCAAGGTAGACGGCAGGGGGGAAAAGCAGGGGGAACCAGAACACACATGGATGGCCTCCATGAAGGAACCCACAGATAACCTGAGTTTGTCTGACCTGAGCAGAGCTGGATATAGCAGGGTGACTTGGAGGCCTGTGTATTAACTTCTCCCCATGCACCTTCTGGAACTCTGTTCTTTCTAGGACTGGAATGTAACGTGGTACACAGAGTGTCCAGATTTCACCAAGTGCTTTCAGAATACCGTCCTCGTCTGGATCCCATGCATTTACCTCTGGACTTGCTTCCCGTTTTACTTCGTGTACCTCCGACGCCATGACAGGGGATACATCCAGATGTCGCATCTCAACAAAGCCAAAACAGTAAGTGGTTCACAGGTCCCTGCAAGGAACAGCAACAGTGCTTCATCTGATAGAAGAGTTGGGCTGAGATTCTCTTGAGGAGACAGAACCCTTCCAGGGTAGATGGAAGGACCACCAGGTTTCCATTGCATGGACCCTGGGGGGCTGCCCTCCATCTCTGAGCCTACAGAGGAGACTTCTGCAAAAGCCACCTTCACAAAAACTGTGGCCGCCCTTCATCTGTGTTGCGTACAAAGCTTGGGAATTTACCTTTTTGCAGTACAACTCCCAGAATCCCCTAGCCAGTGTGGCCAACTCTCCTGGGAGTTGTAGTCCAGTAAAGTAAATTCTCCAAACTCTGTTAGCTTGTACAGTAGTGTGCACAGAAATTCCGCCCCTGCAGATTGCTGCCTGAGATCTTGCCAGTTTCCCTCCTTCTGTGTTTGCTTTACTTCTTTCAAGCTGGATAGCAGGCATAGGTAGTTGCTCTACAAAAGCAGGGAGAATCACCTGTTCCTCCAGCTGTTGTTGTTGGACTGCAACTCCCATTGTCCCCTCAGCCAGCCTCGCCAGTGGTGAAGGGAGTTGAGAGTTCCAGTTCGGCACAAATCAGAGGACCATGCAAGTCCCCTTGCTGTTGTAGAGCAACTCAGCCTTTCCAGCAGCAAGGCAGGGTAGAGGCTGTAGTTGCAGGGAGGGAGCGTGAGCTGTACCTCATCCACAGCTACCGTGGATTATCTGAACAGAGGCCTATTTATTAAAGTTTCGTTCTTCTCAGTTGTGATTTCCAAGGCAGGTCACAGCATTATTAAGAACAGACAATTTAAAAGAAAATACTCCAAATACAAGTCAAACATTAAAAAAAAATACAACAAAAATAAATTAAAATGGCAGCAGGGGTGAAATCAAAATAGGAGATCAAAGAAGGAAAACAATCAGCAGCCTCCCCCCCCCCCCCAAAAAAAGTCAGATGAGAAGGAAATGTAGACTTCCTTGAATGCCTGCTGAATGGTTAGATCTTCAGCTGGTCTTTGAAAGCTGATTGTGGTCTGGGTTGTAGTGAGTAAAAAACGTCTGGTGTGGACTCAACAAGATTGTGTTGCATGGAGGTGCAGTCCACTGTGGCTTTTGTGAGCATGGGGATTAACCCAAGAAGACCCTTCTCTCCTGTTACGTTATTCATGACGTCCTCTCTCTCTTTTTGCCCTCAGGCGTTGGGCCTCTTATTGTGGATAGTCTGCTGGGCAGACCTTTTCTACTCTTTCTGGGAAAGAAATCATAATATTTTCCAAGCTCCAGTTTATCTAGTCAGCCCTACAATTCTGGGCATAACAATGGTGAGTGTCTTGGTTCCTCTTGTAACTTCATGTACCTTTTATTAATAGACTCTCCCTCAAAAGGTAGAACAACAGGAACTGCTTAAACAAACTGTTTCAATATGCCAGAGTTAAGAGGACACAAAATAATCTATAGCTAGCCCTTTATAAAAACACCGTCTTTGCCTCCGAGTAGTCCTCTTAGCTAAAGTTACTTAAATAACTTTGCTGTGGAACAAACAACTTTATCTAAGTCTTCAACCCCTATTTTATATTTGCTATTAAATTAATTGATTTTCCACTAATTTCTGGCATATTGTGGCTTCATCTCATGGACTTGACTTGATTCCCCTTTTGTCTGATGTGATTTAGATAAAACTTTAATTGCATCTGTGAACGACCTTGGGTTATCTCATCTGCTGGGGCAAACAGAGATCCACATTTTCTCTTAGAAGACAGATTATATTTGTGTCTCAAGTGCTGTCTTTTGGGTCCAGCTTGTTGATATTCTTAACAGTTTATACAGTGCCTTTTTGGCTGCTGATCAGATTTGTATGCGGTGGTCTTGCTTCAGCTTTCATTCTGATTTCAGAGCATCCTTGAACAGCAACTGATTGCCTTTCTCTGAATTCTCTGCCCACAGCTTCTTGCCACATTTTTGATACAGTACGAGAGGATGAAAGGAGTTCAGTCTTCAGGGATAATGTTGATTTTTTGGCTTATTGCACTCCTATGTGCTACCGTGACTTTCAGATCAAAGATTTTGCACGCCTCAAATATGGTAAGGAGGCTCTTACTGGCTTGGTGTTGATAGAACTCCTAGAATTACATCCAGCCTGGCTTGTTTAATGATTGAATGTTTGTCCTGGCTCTCCAGCAGAATCACTGAGCAGCTAATGACCCATTAAATCAGCAACTTCTGGGTAACACTCAGGCTTTTAAAAGCCAGCTGAGGTGGGCTTTTAATGTTGCATGCTGCTGTTCATAAGATTTGTATATAGTAAAATGTTTAGTGTTTTAACTTCAGAAATTGATAGGGCTTTTTTAAAATAATGCTTACGTTTATACTTTTGTTGATGCTTTTTTAATAGTCCTGAATCTGTATTGTTTTTAAATATGTTGTTAGCCACCTGGAGTCCCATTACTAGAGTAAATGCAGAATATAAATGAGAAGGGGTGGTGGTGGTGGTGATAACAAAAACAGCTATAATAATACCTGTCATGAAAAAAAAGACCTCTTCTTGCTCTAAAATAACACAAAGGTTGCCCCCTGCCCACCTATCAGGGAACATAGGGTAAAAAAAATTAGAAAAATTGGGGAACCTGGGGCCCTCCGAAGAGCCTTTAGGGCTACCTGTAGCCTAAGGGCCATGCTCTTCACACCCAGCTGGGAGTCCAAGGGGACTAGATCCATTCCCAGAGTTTGGGATTGCTTCAATGCAGTCAGTGACTGTGAAGGTCTCTCTCCCACAGTTCCTCCTCCTTCATCTGGTGCTGACTGGTGTTCTCCTTCTAGACTTAGGGCCCTTCCACACAAGATAGATATAGTGCTATGATTCCACTTCAGCTGCCTCGTTTCCATCCTGTGGCATCCTGGGATTTGCAGTTTAGAAAGAAAGGGACATTTGGAATTCTCAACCAGAGAGCAGTTGCTCTTCATCAAACTGCAAACCCCAGGATTCCACGGGATGGAACCATGGAAGCCAAAGTGGAATCATAGTGCTATAATTGTGTAGTTTGCAAGGGCCCTTGGGAGGTTCTGTTTGGCTGTCCTTGAGAGCCAGCCTCTCCCTCTTCTTCCACCATGAATTTAACTACTGTAGTGGCCATTGGAACTTCTTGCACAGCATGTTCCATAAACGAGGAAGGATTTGTTCTGCCATCTCTGAATGTTTTTCTCTCCCCTGCGCCCCCTCAGGTTGGAGGAGTTGATGTATTCCGCTATATTACCTTCTACATCTACTTTACTTTGGTGCTAACAGAGCTCATCTTGTCCTGTTTCCCTGAACACCCGCCTTTGTTTTCAGAGACTGTCCATGACTCTGTAAGTAATGAGCCACCGTCGTGTTGTAGAAATTCCCTAGAAATAATGTTATGCTAGCTTAGGTAAATTACTTCTAATAATGTTACCACATCGAACCAACTTCCTAAAATAAATATTTTTGCAAACTCTTGTTAGACTTTCCACAAAGTAATAACATTGTTGCCTGAAATGCTGGTGCGGCTTTTTTTTTTTAAAGGTCATGTTGTTCCTATTTTTCTCTTTCCAAAAATAACGCTATGTGGAAACTTGTGTGTGTATGGCAGAACTGGTGTCCTGAATTTCTCAGAGGAAAGTGCAAGGAGAGCCTTGTGGACTGGAGAGATGTTTCTGGTGTCTTGTTTGTGTGCAACTCATCACCTTTTTTTGGTATGTCTTTATAGCGGCAGCAACGAGTTGCAAGAATTCCCTGTCAGTCTGTTGCACTGGATTAACGCCATCACTGTTTTGACCACTGTAATTTAGCTCCCAATTATGCTCATAGTGAAGGGTTGTTATTTTTAAAGGGTGATAACCCACATAGGCACACATGGCCTCAAGTGGCTTACATACTTGCTCAACCTGACCACAATGCTAGTTGTGTAAAAAGAAAAAAGAAGGCATTGGATAAACCGGCCGGGAGGATTGTGTCCAGCTGGGAGTGAATGGTGCTTAAAACTTAATACATAAACTGACTATCCCATTGAGAGAGAGAAGGCTCAGTTTCATGGTACCAAGGAACTTTTGGGCTGCCGGTGTAGCTGCTTCACTCCTTCCCTGGTGAACAACAAACAAACAAACTGGGAAGCCTTCCACCAGCTGTCGTCTCCTGTGCTGTCTGAACTGAGAAACCATGATTAGCAGTTTCAGAACAAACCAACTTACTAAACCAGCTTCCTGTCATGGCTTGGTAACTTGATTAACTAGGCTATTAATCATGGTTTCCCATGGATTGGATAAAACAGTGGTAACTGAGGACTCCCTGGTTTGTTCAGTTGTGCATAACCTTGATTAACTAAGCCAAGAGCTGATGGTGTAAGTAGGATCAGTGATAGATTATTTCCTTTCAAGGTGTAGAAGAAAAAGGTATTTTGTTGATTTGTCTAGATGGGCAAACTTTAGTTTGCTGGCCAACCAGGACTGAAAGGTGCAAAGAAAGGTGCAGATACATGAACCCAAGGTTGTGATTCATTTTTGCATTACCAAACCATGCTTTACCATAGCTTCTGAACAGCTCTGGTAAGGAAGCATCATGGGTATGAATCTTCCAGCAGGCGCATCCCCACTTGTCCCCTGGGTTTTATTGGCACCCGTGGTAAAACTTCAGAGTAGAAGCCCTCAGTCTGGGATTCCTCCATTCACATCCTGGTTGGGTTAAGGAGGTAAAGAAAAGCCAGAGCCAAACAAGATAAGACAGTGCCCTTGTACAGGTAGCTTTGTTTTGACTGCTGCTGGCATGCTGGTGTTGTTGACAGTCGGATGGCCCGCTCAGACCCTTTCTCTTGCACACCAACCTATCTGATCCTCAGAACTTATTCTTTTAAACCATGCTCTTTGCATCAGTAATTGTTGCTGCCATGCATTCCGTTATTTCAGGGGGATTTCCATGCCAATCTGTTTCGTGTTACTACTGGACACATTTTTAGGGTGTGCTTTAATGGAAAAACTTGAGCAGATGAAGGAATGTTATAACACAGGAAGTGTTGGATGGCTTAAATAATTCATAACAGAGGTGGCTGGGCAGATAAAAGGTGGTGACAGCTTTGCTGATGCCAAAGGAGAAAACCGCCTCCTGGATCCCGTGTGGCATTACCTTGGAAATATAATTGAGGCAGGATTTGATGGTAGTGTGATATTTGTGTGGGGGTGTCCCTTTAAAGTGAGGCACAGTGTGTCTGCTTGTCTCTCTTAAGCTGGTCCAAAAGAGTCCTTTCACTTTGTGCAAGAGCATCTGGGTTGGGTTTTGTTCTGACTGCTGCCTTTTTGCTTAGTTGGAAGGAAGAGACTTTCATGAGCACCACTTTTCTTGGTATTTTGTTTGCCTGGCTGCACAAGCCCTGATGATATAAATCAGCATGGGGCCACCACCAGCCCCAGTGGCCTAAGATTAGCGGTGCATTTTGACCAGAGAGGAAGCCTTGTAAACCAGGGTCCCCCAGCTGAGCTGTTTGGCAGGAAGGAAGAACGAAGGCTGCCTGTTTCACAGTTGCTGGCAAACTGTGCTGACTATGCTAGTAAGAAAGAGTCAGTTTCCATTCACTCTTGGGTTGCAAGGTTACCGTTTCCTCTCATTTTCTTGGGCTGGTGTGGACTCCTGCAGGTGTCTTCACAGGCCAAGCAAGATAGCAATGAAGACTGGAGGCAGGGGAGATGAAAGGCAGAAACAGTGTTTTGGAGGTCATAGTGAGGAAGCCATCTCAATCCCCTATCCCAAAATGAGTGAGGGGGTCAGGCAAGGAAATGGAGGAAGAGGCAGGAGAGTCTTGTCAGAGACATGGGTCAGTTTGCATGTTGTGGCCACCGTACAGGCAGCATACTGGCATACGGAGCCCTTTCACTCCTGGCTTGGCTCCTCCTACAACTATGATAGTCAAATGATGGGGGTCTGACTTGCTCTGCCCCCCAACAAACCATGGCTTATAAACCTGGGTTGTTTTGGAGATCCTGAATTGCTCTGTCCCCCAATAAACCATGGTTTGTGAACCTGGCTTGTTTAGGAGAGGCAATCCAGAATCATCAGATGTAATGACAGGCAAACCACTGATGCGTAGTTGGTGCATGCTTCTGCTACCAGAGGGACCAAGCAAGAGAGGTCATTTGGTGTGCACAATTAGCACAAGAAGCCAGGTTTCCCCAGAATTCTGGTTGCTTGTGGGATGTCAGCTGCCCTTGGTCTCTGTTGGTCTCTTTACCCAGGTCAGTATTTTGATGGCGATAGTTGCTGGGATTGTTGCCCATTTTTAAAAATCTCAGTTGATTAACTTAAATTTATTGTCATGTTCTCTGTATATTCAAGTATCGCTGAATAGTGGGAGAAGCTTCCTTTTGCCTTAAGGTGAAACCTGCCTGTTTTTTAACAAATGGCCTCACAAAAGAGGCATTGTCTCTTTTGTGAAAGTGCAGGGAGGAAATAGCCTCTCATTAAATAGCCTCTCATTACATTTAGGTAATTGGCCTGCAGAGAGGTGTGAGAGGAAATAAGAATGTGTCTCTCAGTTCCAGTTTTTACAAGTCCATGCACTGGAAAGAAAATTTAAGCCTTGCTAAATTAACCTGGGATAAACTTTACTTGGATTTTTGTAAAGAAAGATTGCCACTGATGTGATCACTTAAGGTCTCCAACTTGATTGTCTTGGCTAAGCGTAGGCCATTTCCCTTCCTTTCCCATCTGAGAGTATTGCAAAGGAGGCAGGGCACGCTTCTTTTTTGGGGGCCCAAAAAAGAGTGGACCGGGGGAACCTGTAAGCAGAGAATTGGAGGCCACAAAAAAACCCTGAAGGACCCATGGCCCACCTTCAGGGCCGTACTTGGCCCATCCCTGCTATAAGGGATAAAGAAACAGATATGCATAGCAAACTGTATACAGGGTGAGTATCCCTTATCTGGAAATCCAGAATCCTCCAAAATCCTGAAACTTTTGAAATGCAGAACCCAGTCTGCCTCCTGTAGGGAACATGAGGGAATTCCCTCATATTCTCTACAGGAAGAGGGCAAGAAGAGGAGAACTGATGAAAGCATGGACCCTGTGTCGGAAGAGGTACGGTATTAAAGAACATATTGCATAAATTACCTTCGGGATATGTTTATAAGGTGTATATCAAACATAAATGAATTTTGTGTTTAGACTTGGGTCCCATCCCCAAGATATCTCATTATGTACATGCAAATATTCTAAAGTCTAAATTCCCGAAATACCTTTGGCACCAAGCATTTTCGATAAGGGATATTCAGACTGTAATACACTGTTTACTTATATGACTGATTAATATGCAGCTTATCATATCTGAAATGGTATCTTGTTTTAGATTGTGTTCCAGTTCTCCGCCTGGAGTCCGCAAAGTCTCGCAGAAAGGAAGGAAGGCAGGCAGGCAGGCAGAGGGGGTGGGTTTGACCACAGGGGCACAGCTTCTTGGCAGTCTTGCTCTGAGCTGAAGCTGGCTGCGGACTCACCGTTCCTCATCTTGCAGGGGGTTAAGCAGCAAGAGAAGTGAGGGATTTGCATTCCTTCTCCCTGCCCTGAAAGGGCTGCCCTTTCCATAACCCTCTTGGCTGTGTTTTCTTTGGCCTGGCATTTTACCTCCCGGGAGGGATGAGCTGATATTGAGCTGGTTTCTGGCTCAGGCATGGGTTCTTGAGCATTCCCAGAGAGGGAAAGTAAACTGGCCATTGGTCACATTGTTCCTCTCCAGCAGTGTAATTACAAGAGGAGCTAAAATGAGGGCATTGTCCCACCTCAAATAAGAATTCTGCCCCCTCTGCGATTTTCCCTCAGTCCCCAGATTTTTGGCATTGCAGAGAGTGAGAGATGGGAAAGAGTTCACACCTGTTTGCTCTGTTTGCATTCTTTTGGTCACTTCAGCTGCCCCTTTGCTTTCATGGAATCATAGAATTCCTTTGGGGCCCCTCCCTAAACTGCAAACCCCAGGATTCCATAGGATGTTGAAAGTGGAATAATAGCCATGGTGATTAAAAAGCCCTTTTTCCCTTGGGCTTTCCCAGACTGAGTCTTTTTCTTTCTTTCTTTCTCCCTCTAGAATCCCTGCCCAGAATCAAGTGCATCTTTTCTGTCCAAGATCACATTCTGGTGGATCACTGGGTAAGATTAAAATTGACTTTACAGTCAAGGTGCAGCAAGCGAATCTCCTCCTAGACTTGATTCCCCCCTCCAGTTTTATTCAGAATTCTGTTTTCTTTCACGAAGTTGGTCATAAGCAGATGAAATTGAGGCACGGAGGAATCGGTCTCCATTTTAGTAGAAATCAACTTCTACTCAGAAAAACAAAACAACACGCATCCAAGAATTCAGAGCAAACAATATGACTCAGCCTATGTGTAATAGCACGATTTGAGGAGTGGAGTGAGAGAAAAATTGACATTCTCAAAGACTGCAAGCTGGCTGGTTTTTGTTTTAAAGTAATCTGAATTATTTGAGACAAAGGTCCTTTTTTACATTTCAGGGATGAGTTATGCAGTCTGTCTTGGACTGAATGTATATTTTGATTTTGCTATGTAAATACTGTGTTTGTTTACTGTCTATTTGGGTCAGTTGTCTTTGCCAATGGACATTGCTCAAGTCAATGGTCAAGATGGAAATAACCATCGGAATATATATATTTTTAAATACCACTGTATAAGGTTAGGGCCTGGACTGTGGCAGCACAGCAGAACAGATTCAAGGGTGATCAAGATGTGAGGAAGGCAGTGGCGCAGAAGGGAGATTTACTGGTGATCCGGCAGAGTGTTTGATGACAAAGAAAGCTCACACATTCCTCCTCTGCTAATGAGAGCCACACAGCTAACCACCAGGTTTCTCTAGGCTGATATGTGATGCTGAAGCTATGATCGCAAACCTCAGTTTTATGTTGTGCAAACTGAAAGGAATTATCTATTGATAATCAGAGAGACTGAAAATATTCTAATGTAACCACAGTCTCCATCTCCAGTGGATGTGCTACAGCTATTGTTTTTGGTGAACTAATAGGATTTCTCTGAATCTCAGTTCAGTTCTGGGTGAGTTTTGGGTAGCAGCCTTGCATATCCATCTGAGATGGCAAAGTGCTTTGTTCCTCTGGCTCAGGATTGTTCCTTTTCTAATACAGTTTGATGATCCAGGGGTATCGGCAGCCCTTAGAAGCCAAAGATTTGTGGTCTTTAAACAAGGAAGATACGTCAGAAGAAGTGGTGCCGGGTTTGACTAGGAACTGGGCAAAGGAGTATGAGAAGACAAAAAGGTACACTGTTAGCACACGCCCCTCAGTATTGTACTGGCAGTAAACTCTAGTTTACAGCATTGTAGGGAGGAGATCTCAATTCCAACCAGCCTCACAAGGAGGAGATGGCCTTTTATTGTCCCCAGTAACAGGAATGATTCAGCTGGTGAAAGGGTCAGCAATGAGGAGAGACAGAGTTCTGCCTTTCTGTTTGTGCATCTTCCCAAATCATGGCCCAGTTGTGAGATTTAGCTCATGTGGCTAAGAGCTGCTCATAGATCTGTCTCCTATGAAATTTTGTACCCTTTTAAAAAAAAATCCAAACTACTACTTGTCACCACAGTAGACTTATTCTTTTAAAATGAGAATACAAGATTTAGGAACGATGTGTGTGTGTGCATGTGTTAGAGCCTTCCATGCACAGAACTGCCTTTCTGTTTTCATATTTGCAGTGGGCAGTCGTGTATACCAGACAAACTAGAAGGAACTAGATTTATTGGTAGCTATGGCAGTGGCCATTTTTGTTGTAACACCAAACTTGATCATGTTTGTGAAGAAGTTTGAAAGAGACATCAT
This sequence comes from Ctenosaura bakeri, assembly GCA_948474755.1. Lineage (NCBI taxonomy): Eukaryota > Metazoa > Chordata > Lepidosauria > Squamata > Iguanidae > Ctenosaura > Ctenosaura bakeri. Next base: position 302,389 of record CAOLHI010002293.1, read on the forward strand.
AGAATCATAGAGATGGCAAGGGCTATTAAGTCCAACCCCCCTCTGCCATGCAGGATTCCACAACTCAAGCCTGACTCCTGAGAAGTGATCATCATGCCTCTTTTCAGAGAAGAGACCACTGCCCTCCAAAGGAATCCATTCCGCTATCAAGAGGCTCCTGCAGTCAGGCAGCTTTTACTTAGTTTAACCTGAATGAAAATAGAAGTTTAGGCATGATTGCAATGGTGAGATTCCTTGACTGATTCTGTCTCCATAGGCTCTTGGCCCCCATGATCTACTCGCCCAAGAAACCAACAAAATCGAGCAGCTCAAACGGGGACATGACGGAAGAAGCCGAAGCTCTGATCATCAAGCCTGCTCCGAGGGAGAAGGAGCCCTCTCTCTTCAAAGCATTATACAAGACCTTTGGGCCCTATTTCCTCATGAGCTTTCTTTTCAAGGCCATTCATGACCTGATGATGTTCACAGGGCCTGAAATCTTAAAGTAAGCTTGAAGCACACTCTTCTTTTCATTGTGGTAAAGTAACTGAGATAGTTGGGATAATAGATGTGGGAAGCTCTTCCGGCTTGGCTGGCCCAACATGCAAACTCTAAACAATAACTATAGTGGTAGGCAATTACCATGAGTAGTGCAAAAAAAGGAACTTTTTCAGACTTTGCAAGGGGCTGCCCCACTTGCTTGTGTTTGCTTGCATGCAAGAACTGCATCTAAGCACTTCTCTGGGTTATAGATTTACAGAGTTGAGAGAGACCCCCAAGTGCCACCAAGGCCGACTCCCTGCCAGCGAATGGGTTTCTCTTTAAAGCAGGCCTGGCTGGTGGCCATCTGGCCTCTGTTTAAAAAATTAAAACAAAGAAACACCCACCACCTTGCAAGGGAGGCTATTCCACCGTCAAACATCTCTTCCTGCCTGCCTTTGCCATTCAAGGTGAGAGGATTTTCAACTCTGGGTGGGCTTTTTTATGTCCCACCCACCCATCTGCTTCCTTCCCGACTTTAAGTTCCTGGTGGGCACCACTGTTAAAAACGTGCCTATCGTTTCTACGCTCCTACAGAGTGAGAGGATTACAGCCTTGGCAACCAGCCATTCCAACTGATTTTTAGCTGCTGTTCAACAGGACTAGATGTTGTGTTTTACACAGTTAATTACATTTTTAAAATATATATATTGCTGTGCCTTGTGAGCTGCTTTGAAAACTTGTGACTAAGAGCAAGATCAAAGCAGAACAATTTGGCTGTCTTCTAAGAGTAGAGTGTTCTTTTTCTAAGGACAGAGTAATCTCCTTGGGAGATTAGTTTGGATCTCTATGAAGTTAGAGACTGATAGGTGCAGGAATTGTCCAAGGTTGCCCCCCTCACTAATTGGCTGAGTTTCAAGTCCAAAGAGGGTTTTTTTCTTTGCTACCTTCCCTCCTTTGGTTAATGTTGCCTATCTTCTTTTCTTCCAGGTTGCTCATTAACTTTGTCAATGACAAAAATGCCCCCAACTGGCAAGGCTACCTCTACACGGCCCTCCTCTTTGTGGCAGCTGGTCTGCAGACACTCGTCCTCCACCAGTACTTCCACATCTGCTTTGTGACAGGAATGAGGCTGAAAACAGCCGTGATCGGGGCTGTTTACCGAAAGGTAGCCACCTGGAACTCGTACTTCCACGCTGCCTGCATAGCTGACTCACTGTACAACGTACTAAACAAAGCCTTAAACCTAAAGCCAGAGTTAACTTTGCGGTATTGCTTCACTCCTCCTCAGCAATCGAACCTCCCTTATCAAGAAACTGGAAGACCTCCAAAAACTGAAACTTTTTGCCTCCAGCCACTCGCTTCCACCTTTGCAGCAACAGCTGCAGCACTCCTGCTCCTTCGTCTCTCAGATTTGAGGACAGAGGATCTGAGAGACGAACAAGCAGCAGCCCCACAGCCACTGCCTGGAATGCCAAAGTAAGTGGCCAGCAGCAAAAAGTGAAAGAGACTGAGGATCTGAGAGATGAGCGAGGAGGAGCACTGCAGCCTCCACCTCAAAGGTAGAAGTGGGCGGCTGGCAGCTAAAAGAGGGAGGCTGTGAATTGGTGGGAGGCGTGGATTTGCACTGAGCCACAGTGCTTGGATTCCTGCCATTTCACAGATGCTCAGTCTCCCTCCAGCCTCATGTTTCCTACACAACACAAGGAGTGGACCAACAAGACATGAGGCTATTCCAAGAAGGTGCTGTATTCCAAAATCCAAAAAATCTGAAATACAGAATGCTTCTGGTCCCAAACACTTTGAGGCCCCTCCCTAAACTGCAAACCCCAGGATTCCATAGGATGTTGAAAGTGGAATAATAACACTAGAACAGTCTAGTGTGGAAATGGCCCTAGACATCTGGGATGCCAGATGGATTCTCTTTGCATTTTCTTTCCCTCTTTCAAGGCTTTAGTCATCACTAACTCAGCCAGGAAGACGTCGACTGTTGGGGAGATTGTCAATCTGATGTCCGTGGATGCCCAGAGATTCATGGACTTGGCCACTTACATCAACATGATCTGGTCTGCACCCCTTCAAGTCATACTCGCTTTGTATTTACTGTGGCAGGTAAGAGTGAGCACATGTCATTTTAAAACTACTTATTTAGCATAGCTAAAAGTGGTATTTATGTCTCTCGCCTAAAATCCAGTTTGTGGAGACTTCTTATAATTCAAAGATGTGGCCCGAAAAAATCTAAGCTCAGGGAGTGGAGGAAGAATAACCCAGGTGGGTTGCTTCTACACTAGTCTCCCTTATCCATGGTTTCAGTTGCCCATGGTCAACTGAGGTCTGAAAATATTAGATGGAAAATTCCAGAAATAAACAGTTCATAAGTTTTAAATCACACACCATTCTGCCTAGCGTGATGAAATCTCAGCATCCTGCTCCATCCCTCCAGGGATACAAATCACATGTTTGTCTGACATAATCCACTCTTTATACGCTACCTGCCTGTTAATCACTTAGTCACCTTCTCAGTTATCAGATCAACTGCGGCAGTATTACAGTGTTTGTGTTCAGGTAACCCAAAGCGAAAAAACGTCATCATAGGTATGTATGTATAGGAAAAAATGTAGTGTATCTGTATAGGATTCAGTACTATCCACGGTTTCAAGCATCCACTGGGAGTCTTGGAACACATCCTCTGTGGATAAGGACTGCTGTGTGCTATCACCATCAACTATAGATTGGCTAGGGAATACTGAGTGTTGTGGTCTTTATTTTAAAGAAAAGAATTTCCCCAAATTCTGGTCACTCCACAGCCCAGGGGGCTTCTGCTGTGTTCCTGAGTGACCATATCCCACCTGTGAGCTTTTGATGGCCAGCCAGGCTTCTGTTTGGTGTTGCTGCATTTTAATCCCCTTTTCCTCAGAACTTAGGTCCCTCCGTGTTGGCAGGTGTGGCCGTCATGCTGCTTCTGGTACCCGTGAACGCCGTGATAGCTATGAAGACCAAAACCTACCAGGTAATAGGGAGTTTCTTTCTACCTAAGAATTACTGGCGCTTCCAGTACAACAGAGTCCCCAGTCCACATGATGCTGATGCCTCAGTTGGGTTGGCCAAAAGATGCAGAATAGATCAGGCTGCATTGCAAAGCTCCCTGGCCTCTTCATCAGGCAAGGGGGTTGAAACTCACACTGGAGAAAGACAGTGAGGGCACCTGAGTCACAGGGCTGCATGTTGTTTGAGATGTGCACTTAAGTTGGCCAACTGCTTTGCCTGGTGAAGAAGCCTATGAGTTTCAAAAGCTAACCAAATTTGTTTTGCACCTAATAAAAGTATCACCATAATGTTGATTTTGTTGTATTTTGCTATATGGCCAGTGTGGCTACCCCATAAGCCGTGCGTGCTTTCGTGTCTCACATGCTTGCATCAAAGAGCGTTTATACATTATTGCACTTGTTATCAGTGGCTGATGTCAGTGTGCCCAGATAACTTCCACAAAGTGATGATAAAACCAGACTTATAAATCCTGGAGTGCCTTTGTTGAGTCGGAGGCTCCTCCCAGCAATTTTGCAAAGGCTGTTTTATTTGTTGGTGCCTGCTCTAACTTTGTAATGCTGGGGCTGCGGCAAAAAAAAGTCAGCCCTCCAGAAGTTTTTAGACTGCAGCTCCCATCGGCCCTAGCCCACAGAATGAGTGGAAAGGAGAAATTTTGGGATTTGGGGATCCAATAACATCTGGCAGTCTGCATGATTCCCACCAATGATTTGTCCTGTGTATAGACTTCTCTGCAAGAGACATTCTTTGAGTAAAGAAAGTGACAAAAGGCAAGAAAATGTTAAAATGATCAACATTGTGATTCAGTATCTGTAAAATACAGCTGGTAAAATGCTACTATAGCATCAGGGGTTTTTTGTTATTGTCAGTACAGTTTGTATTTCTTGACACACTGCTAAATTCTCCCATTTTATAGCCCAGAGCTACCGAAACAAAGCAAACCCCAAACACTTTTGATCCCAAGGCCAAGTTTATACTGTAGGCACACTTCAAGAACTGAGCCCTGACTTGTGTTTCTTTTTGTTGCTGTTGTGATGGTTGCGTTTGGGTCATTTCAGGTTGCTCACATGAAGAGCAAAGACAACAGGATTAAGCTGATGAATGAAATTCTCAATGGGATCAAAGTGCTAAAACTTTATGCCTGGGAATTAGCCTTCAAAGAGAAAGTCCTGGGGATCAGACAGGAAGAGCTCAAGGTGCTGAAGAAGTCTGCGTACCTCGCAGCCATCGGGACATTCACGTGGGTCTGCGCCCCCTTCCTGGTGAGTAAGCCCTGGCCGGTCTCTCCCTGCTGCTCCCCCACCATTTTTCCCCGGGAAGAGAATTCTGCCCCCTTACAAGAAGACCCTGTGAAATCCATGGGGTCGCCACAAGTCAGCAGGCAGCTTGGAGGCACATACACACAAATACCTTAAAGGGCAGCAAATCCCATCTGATCTTGGAAGTTAAGTAGGGTCAGTCCTGATTAGTCCTTGGATGGGAGGCTGCCAAGAAAAACCAGGTGCAGCAGGAGGCTCTGTTTCAGAGGAAGGAACCGGCAAAACCATCTCTGAGGATTCCTTGCCTAAGAAAACCCTAGGAAATTCATGGGGTCACCAGGAGTCAACAGGCAATTTGAAGGCACAGGCACATGCACCAGACAGCTGGCATTCTCCATTCCAAAATGGAAATGCTATACAAGACCACTGGCACTCATTGTGGGCTTGTTTGGCTCATCTCAGCATCTAAGCAAGGAGATCCTTGCCAGCTGGCTTATTTTTAGCAAAATTTGTGTGCCATCCTTTCAGAGTAAACAAGGCCTTGGGCAACAGCTAACAATTAAAGCCATCGGAAATACAAATAAAGCTCAGGAACAAGAGGAGATAAAAGAAACCAGTGCACTTTGTTGCAACTTGAGGCCATAAAACTGAGCAGAAGCTCTGAAAACAAGTTTAGTTCATGGAATTAGAATCCATAAAAAACAACTTAGTTTGTGGAATCAGAGAACTGAGGGGCTTGTGGGAGGATTGTCACTCCAGCTGCCGCTCCCTCGGTGCAGGGCGCAGCTGTGTGTTCCTAGCAGATGGTCCTCCAGCCTCTGCGTACAATATGCCCGACAGTGGGTACGAAGAGTCCACCCCATCTCGAGACTTTTTCCCACTGCCAAACGGCTCCCAGTATTAGAAAGTTTATCCTAGGATTATTGAGACGGGACAGATGTTGCTTGAAAACATCTTTCTTGAAAAGTTGACCTCTGCAGCACTTCCTTTTCTTTTACTTTTTCCCACTCAGCTGGATGATTTTTTTTTTAATCAGTCATTTGAGACGGTGCAATTCCGTGATGACGTGGAAATGGCATTCTGGTCCTTCTCAAACAATAAGTTCTGTTTGCTGCCGTTGCCAGGGGACGGCAGATAAAGCTGCAAGCTTTAGGATAAAAATGTGGACTGTTCATTTGAAAGTGTTAGCTGTCCCTTCTGCTTAAGGATTCTGCAACGCTCTTCAGCTGCTCTCTGTGTTTACTTTGCAGTAAAACCAACCTATTTTAACATAAGGCTCTTAGTAAGGTCCTGAGCCTTAGGAGAGGCATTTCAACCTTTCATGATGAGGGAAGGAAGCATACAAAAACTGGAAAGGCACCAGGCAGTGGTGTCATGAGGGTGGGACTGCAGTCCTTTGTCGAGGGACCCCAGCGGGGCCAGTTTCATCTGTGGGACCTGGGGTCCTTCTCCTGCAGTCCTGGACTGGGTAGAAAAAAGACTCTGACTTTGCATAAAGCAGCTTCCTGAAAACTTTGAACCTGACAAACTGGTTGCTCTCTGCTTGCTTTCACCAGCAGGCAAATACCTTTTTGTTCCAGCTTTTAATGTGTGAGCAGGAGAGCTTTTTTGTTTTTGGGGAGATGTTTTATTTATTCTTATAACATTTGGATGTTTTTAAAATGATGATATGTTTTGTGTATGTGATTGGTTTTAATTGTTTTTTGTTTTTTAATTGCAAATGCAATCAATCAATCAATAATATTGCACAGTTTAGGTCCCCACCCCACTCCACCCCAATCCTTGGCATTTCCAGCCACAGCTCACCCTTCAGAATGCGAGACTTCCTTCTGCACGTTCTGTGACAAGGACTAATGTTTGCAAAACCTTGAGGACAATGAGGGACTCAGTTTGTGTTCTTGTACAGGAAGTCTGGTTGAGTGTGCCGCTGGTGTTCTCAAGGACAGCAAAATAATCAGAGCTGCCTTGAGTCTTTCTTCTTTCTTGTGTCTTAAAAGTGCTTTGTTTGGCTGGGATGACCTTGCCTGATAAAGGCCACAGGCAGCTTCCTTTTCCAGCCAGATAATGGGTAGCTATGCAATTTTTCAGTTCTAAGTACCACACCTGTTTATCATTTCCCACTGTGGTGGAAATCCTGAGGCCTTCCAGGTGCTACAAGACTGCCACTCCTGACATTCCTCTTCACCCTGGACCTTGCTGCATAGGGGATGCTGGGAGTTTCAGTTTGGGCACATCTGGAGGGCTTCAGGATTCCCTCTCCTGTTTTTCAGTGTTTGTGCCAAGGAGCCAGTAATGTCCCAGTTTTCTGTGTGCCTTTAAGGGAGAAGCAGGTGCAGAAAAGGATAACATGGGGGCAGTTTGTAGGGTCACAGAGGTTTGCAAAGGAAGTAGTGTCTGTGGATATTCTCTTCCCTTAGACTGAGATTTTTTCAAAAGTTCGGTGTCCAAATATTGATCTGTTGGCAAAACAGATCTTTAAGCCAATGATAAATCTCTCCTTTCCCTGCATTTTTTTCACTCCAAGAGAAGTGGTAACTACTCTTTCCCCTGCTCCAGAACATAAGGGGGAAAATACGGCAGTAATGGCATGACCTATGTTGACTTTTCTCTTAGGTGGCTTTATCAACGTTTGCTGTATACGTGACAGTTTCTGACGAGAACATCTTGGATGCGCAGAAGGCGTTTGTGTCTCTGGCTTTGTTCAACATCCTCCGGTTTCCTCTGAACATCCTCCCCATGGTCATCAGCAGCGTTGTGCAAGTAGGATTTTGTTCTTGGAGAGCATCCTTGCCAGGTGCCCTGCGGCATCTGTTGTACCGTTTAATGTCTTTATATCATGTTTAAATTACTCCTTGATTTTAATCTGGTATTGTTTACATTGTTTGCATTGCTTTATCTGCCTGATGCCCTGAGATGCCACAATAAAAGGGTGGGATGAACACATTTTAATCAGATATAGGTACAACCCACTTGACACATTAGAGATGAGCGTGATTGAAAAACAGAAATCGTCAAAATGCAGAAGCAAACCAACTTGGCACACCACCTTTTCCTTCGATCTTTATGAACTGATTGAGAGAAAAAGGAATACGTGGCTGCCTCTCAACAACCCACTCTTTCAACCCTTTTCAATTGCAACCAGAACCCATATATTTTCACCACATGTTGAAAGTGCATATTAATGCATTTTTAATGTTTTCACCTCTGTATTGTTTTCATTGGTTTTTGTTTGTCCCTTACCTTAGGGGCCCTTGTGGGCTGGGAAGCAATAGAGAAATATGGTAAATAAAATAAGTTCACAGAGGTCCAAAGGTCAGTTACGTGCTAGATTTTCTTGAGGAGGGTAAAACTGGCAGGTGCTTAGAAGTGAGGTGCAAAGAATGTGTGGTGTAATGTTGTCATTCCGGGCTTTATTGTTTAGGCAAGCGTGTCTCTGAAGCGCCTCCGAGTCTTCCTCTCCCATGAAGAATTGGATCCAGACAGCATCGTCAGAGGCTCTGTAAAAGACTGTAAGTTCCCGGGGGAGGTGTAGGGGAAATTTTCCAGCCCACTGCTCCTCCCAGGTCCTCCCTCTCCCCTCTAAAACTAGGCTTCAGTGTGGTTTTAGGATTTAATCCAAGATCTAGCTTAATGAGAATTTGCATCTATTTTATTGTTTACATGTTAGTTGCTTTTGTATTTAGTTATTTCCTATCATGCCCTTCTCTGAACATGAGCTGACGGTGACCTATGTGGCTCTCTTCCACTCCACTTTATCCTTACGAGAGCCCTGTGAGGTAGGCCAGGCTAAGGGTGAGAGTGGCCCACAGGAGTTTTCACAATTGAACCAAGAGCACTTGAACTGGAATTCCTCCATCTGTATAAGTGGTTATTTCCTGCATAAATGTAGCTAGAAAACCTCAGAGCGACTGCTTATTACAAAGGAGACATGTGGTTCTCAACCCTGTTGGTTTTTCAGTATGGTGAATGTGGGATGTGAAGGCATGTGCAGCCAGGAGAGGGGGCTTCACCCTTCCCCGCCATCAGTCTGCTCTCCCTGTACCCTCTGTAGCTGCCATCTTTATTGCCTCCTTGCTTGTCCTGCCCCAGGCTCCAGATTGTCTTTGGAAAGGTCTGAGCTAATTCTTATGCCTGCGGCTGACTGGCTTGAAAACTCTTTTTCTAGCAGATGGCAACAGCATAATGGTGAAGAATGCCACCTTCAGCTGGTCAAGAAGCGATCTTCCGTGTCTGAATAAGTAAGAATCTGCCCACCACCATTGCTTATCCCCTCCCAAAATAGGCTAATTTGGGAGGTAATCCCAAATCTGTGATGGTCTATTGGAACACACACCCCTCACAAAAAAAAAGATCCACCTTCCATCCACCCCTTCTAGTGACAATGCTGTGTGGTTTCTTCAGCGGCTCTCTCCCATTTTGACTGAGCTCACAAGAGTCTTGGGTCAACGCAAAGAAGTTTTTTGTTGCTGCCTTACTGTCTGTTGGCCTGAGTTTTCATGCCTCCATGTGAGGGAGCTGATATATCTGCTCTTGTTGTTGTTCCAGCATTAATTTTGTGGTCCCAGAACACCGCTTGGTTGCGGTTGTCGGTCAGGTTGGTTGCGGGAAATCCTCCCTGTTGTCAGCTCTGCTGGGAGAGATGGAAAAGCGAGAAGGGCACGTCTCCCTCAAGGTATGATGAGAAAATGAACTGCTCCCCTCCTTTTTTTGGATGGGTGGGGGAGAGTCTTCTGAAGATAACTAGGTGTGGAGAGGGGACTTTGGCCTACTCTAGAGCAAGGGTGGACAATGGACAGCTCTCCAGATGATGCCGGATTTCAGCTCCCATCATTCCTTAACACTTGCTTGTGCTGGCTGGGGCTGCCAGGAGTTGTAGTCCATCTGTACTGGGGGGCACACTCTTCCCATCCCTGTTCAATAGGAAAGCCAAGATCATTGCATCAAGGCTGGGTCACATCATTCCCCTTCTTCTCTTGATGGCATGGAAGGGTCTGTAAAGGGCTGAGAAGTCCAGGGAGAATCAAGGCCCAGTGGTCAGGCGGAATGAGCTCATGTTGGGACAAGAGAGCTGTAATTGGGAGAGATGGCCACTGGGTAGACCAGGTCTCCTGCTTTCCTTTTATGTTAGTCCCCGTTGGACAGCCAGCTCCCTCTCATCTCTGCAGGGATCAGTCGCTTACGTTCCACAGCAAGCCTGGATCCAGAACACAACCCTTAAGGAGAATATCCTGTTTGGGAGGGAGGCTAAGGAGAGCCAGTATAAACGTGTGATCGAGGCCTGCGCCCTGTTGCCAGACTTGGAGATTTTCCCTTCGGGGGACCAAACAGAAATCGGAGAAAAGGTGATTTAGGACTTTGTAATTTGACTTGTCCTTTTCCTCACATCCTTGGTGGAGAGATCATTCTGCTACTTGGCTCCTCACATAGCAAGCATAACTCAACTGTACCCAGAGCTCCAAGGCAGCAAAGAGTGCAGTTCGAGTTACTTTTGGTGTGGTGAAGGGTTTGTGACCACTTTACATTAGAAAACAAAGTAGAGAACTTGGTTTGTTTATAAATGCTACAAGCAACATGTTACTTTCGAACATTATCTTTTAGTGGGACAATTTCATAGATTCTTTTTCATGCCTTGTGTCATTCTCTTGTCAACCCTAAACCACCTCCAAAACAATGGAGAGTTTTTAAAAATGAGGCAAAGGTAAGGTAACAAGTGACACAGGTAATTTAACAAAGTCCTTGTCCAACATTGTACTTGGCAACAACAGCAGAGTGCATTCCACACATGGTAAGGAGCAATGGAAATGAATTACCTTTTTAAAGTAGTTTTCCAAGGTCTCACTGAGCTTGATGCTTCTGTTTTTATCTGAACCAGAGCTTGTAAAAGTTAACTTTTTGTACTACAGCTCCCTAGAAACGCATAGCCACAGTATTGCCCATATGTTGCCAGAAATACCCATGGCTTCTAAGTCTTTGCCTGCTCCTTGCCGCTTCCCTAGGCAGCACAGCCTATCATTTGCGTACCTCATGAGCACAAGAACTTTCTGAAATTGAGAGCTGCCGCTTCTTAAGATCCTCCTCTTAGAAATGAAAGCCAAGCTGTTGGACCTTTCACAGGACAAGTGCCAGACCCCCTTCCAGCCTGGATCACCACACATCCAGGGGTTACCCATCTCTTCTGCTTTCTTTACCCCAGGGTGTCAACCTCTCCGGAGGCCAAAAGCAAAGGGTCAGCCTGGCCCGGGCTGTCTACTCCGATGCTGACATTTACTTGCTGGATGACCCCTTGTCAGCTGTCGATGCTCACGTTGGGAGACACATTTTTGAGAAAGTTATTGGACCGAAGGGAATCCTGAAAAACAAAGTATGTGGGGTTGGCATTGTATATTGGCCTGATTCTGATACTTCCCCCCCAAGGACGTCATGGTGGGTGGGAGGGATGGGACTGTCCAACTGTTTAAAAAAGGATTTCTGGAGCCTGGGAGCCACCCCTGGAAAGACCCCGTCTCCTGTCTTCCCATCAGGTATACCTATGAAGTGGGTGGGTGTGAGGGACAGAGAGACTTGCCCTCCAATTGAGGCACCTTTCATTCTCACAACATGCCTGGGAGGTGTTGTTGTTCTTGTAGTTGTTATATTTATATCCCACTCTCTTTTTTTTAACCAAAATTGAGACTCAAAAGTGGCTCACAATTTTAAAAAACAAATGCAATGAAAGACACTCAAAGTGAATATTAAAATAGAATTGAATTATTTACAGAAATTGGAAGTCAGTAGACTTTTTTTAAAAAGACCTTAGTTCTGCAGCTGGAATATGTATCCATTTAGGCAAGTTAAGCATTAGAAGCAGTTCTTCTTAATGCTGCAGCCTTTCTCCTCTCCCACATCCCCGCACAATTGTTTCCCTTTGCAGACTCGGGTTCTGGTGACCCACGGGGTGAGTTACTTGCCTATGATGGACACCATTATTGTGATGACGGAAGGCAAGATCTCAGAGATGGGCTCCTACCAGGAGCTGCTGAAGCAAGACGGAGCTTTTGCGGAGTTCCTGCGGACATACGCCAGCGCAGAGCAGAATACAGACAATGAAGGTGAAGTACTCAAGCTCAGTTTGGAGAGGCTACAAATATAAAGCTTTGAGCCCTAACACTTGCATGCGTATTGGGCAGAGTGAATTTACAGCCCTCCTCCTTCATTTCAGGCATTTAGTCTTGGCTCCATTTGCCCTGGCAGCCGGTTTGGGCTTGCCTTTCACATTGATTGAATCCCCTGCATGGCATTTCTCAACCTGATGAGAGGGAAGGACCATCTCCTCCCATAACTCTCTTGCATCCAGTGTCACCCTCACAACAAGTCGTTATCATTCACCACTTCAGCTTTCCTGCGGACCGGGAGGAAGCTCACGATAGTCTTTGGTTCTGGTTTGGGGTAGTTTCAAAAGCGTTACGCTTTTCAGCCATTGTCAGCTGTAAAAATCTTCTGCTTTATTTCTTGACAAAACAACTGGGGTTTAGTGATTTAATTTTTCTCTGTCACACACCTTTGTACTTTTCTTGGGAAACTGGCCTTTAATAACAGAAGCAGCTCCCGTTCACTTCAGTGGGGTTCATAGAACAGGAGGAACTTCCTAATGAATGGTGCACCTGGCTAGCCTTTCAGAATAACCATAAAGAACTAATTTTGACGATAAACTTCATTTCCTAATCTCTCTCTTCTTTCTCTCTCTCTCCCTCTCTTTGTGTCCCCCCCCTTTCCAATCCTTTCTTGCTGTTACAATCCCAAGCCTCAGGGGCAGGAAAAGAAGGTTTGTCCCTTTCTGCTCCAAAGCACCTTTCTATTAATTTGCAGTTTTGCCTTTTTATTTTTATCTTAACCTTCTCATTCTGCAATCTCTCCCCCTATCAAAACTCTACAGGTGCCAGGTCAGATGAGGAGGAAGGTTTGTGGTATTGGACGGCTTCTCTGTGCATGTTGTTAGATTCTTTTTTCCCCTCTGCCGTAAAAGCAAAGTGTGCTTTGACAGATCTGGTTGTTGAGACAGGCACAGTTCTATTTGGAAACTGTTCTATTCTTCCTTTGCTGGCCATTAATACCTAATTTTGGCTACATCTTCATTATTATTCCTTTGTCAGGATTCAAATGAACTTGAATCCAGTTTGATTCCTCATCTTTGAAGAGCTCACCCCCACACACCGTCTGTTCTGGAAAATCCTTTCAGTTTCAAAAAGCTTTCTTATAAAGTGTCGCGGGGAGATTCCCATTTGAGAAACTCAAGCCCCAAGTACACTTGTGAGCATCAAACAATTTGCTTTTTTTCAATTCCAGCCAGCCTCTTTGAGTTGCAAATTCCACAAAAGCACTCAGCATCATTGTTGTTGTTGTTGTAAGCAAGGAAGAATAGTGCTTTATAGTTTTCTTGCTGGCTTTGTAGAACTAGACTGTGAGCATATTCTCCTGGCTGACCAGATAACAAGCAAAATCCTTTCTAACTCAACAGCTGAGCTGAATGGAACATGACAGAATGGGTCAGTCTCAATGCTTTTACACTGTTTCATATCCCTGGGGTTACCTGTAAATTACAGCTATATGTGACTTCCTCTGGATGGTCTGCAGTACAGACCTCTGCACTTTTAAAAGAAAAAAAAAACCCTTCTATGAAAGGCCTGGCAGCACAGATAGTTCACAGAGTCATCGAATCCTAGAGCTGGACTTCAAGTTGCCTGTGGAATTCCATAAAGTTTTCTTGGCAAGATTTCTTCAGAACAGGGTTGAGCACCACCGCCTTCCTCTGAGGCTGAGAGGGTGTGACTTGTTGACGACCACCTCTTGGGTTTCTATGGCTCAGCAAAGATTTGAACCCTAGATCTAGGACAATGCTGAAACCACTTCACCTTGCATGGCCAGTTTAAATATATCAGTTCTTCAGGCTGTTGCTCCTCTGGATTTCAGGAATGCCCAGGACCAAAACTTCTCCATTTCTCACATCTCTTATTCTGCTGGTTAGTTTTGGAGATGCAAACCGTATTTCAGAGTCTGTAGTGAAAGCATGTGTGTGCAGTTCAGGTGCAGATGTCTAGTGGAGCCCTTGAGCCCTCGGGACTGAAATCTGGTACGGCCATTTCCATGCTTTTACACTTTTGGTGTGTTTACCCTTTTGTGCAGATACAAACAGCCCGGTCACGAAGGAGGAGAAGCACCTTGAAAATGGAATTCTGGCAAACGTCACCTCAGGAAAGCCAATGTTAAGGTAGGCCAGGGGCTCCCGTCAACAATGTTGGTCGCCGCAACTGTAATGTTGTCCAGGAGAAACAGAAGGGTGAGGCAGGCCTGGGTCAGGGCTTTGGGCATAAAGAAATCGGGGTGTTCTGAGGGAGATGGGGCAAGACTGAGGCTGTGAATCAAGAAACTAGTATGTCCTGTGTTTAAGCAGTTATGTATTTTGTTTTATTATTTAAAAACAAAGACAGCTCAGCAACTCTTCCACGTACAGCGGTGAAACAGGCAAGACCCTGCAGCAAAACAGCACAGCCGAACTTCATAAGACACCGGCTGAAAAGAGCGCATGGAAATTAACAGAAGCAGATACAGCCAAAACCGGGAAGGTAAGTGATGAACTGGGGCTTCTTGTAGACGCAGGACGAGGGGGGATCTTTTCGTTTCCAGAAGCAGAGGAAGCTGATTTACACCCGATCTGACTGTTGGGAGTGAGGGGTCCATTTAACTCACTACTGTGTATGTTCACTGACGCATGCTCTCCAGCATCCTTTTAGGACAGGAAAGGCTGCCAAGTTCCTTTGCCTGCTAAACAAATCTGGGAATATGTTTCTGCCGTTGCACAAAAGGTATTCCAATTCCTATTGTGCAGGTTGTTTGAAAATAAAAACCTTGGTAGAACATTTGCTTTTATTACTGTAATTCTCCTCATAAAAGATAACTTTAAATTTCCCCATTTTCCCAAAAAATTTTTTAATTCTTTACAGATTCTCTCATAGTTTTTTAAAACAATGCCCCGTTGTTCCTTGTAATTGTAATTCCCAGATGTTTGATCCTCTTGTCTCCCTACTTTGACATTAGAAAGAGCTTCTTCCAAATTCATATTTTTGGTCAAGAATTTTGTTTTGTCACAGTTCATTCTGAATCTAGTACAAGCCCTAAACATTTTCAGTTTTTATGAAAGAACCTTCATTGAAAGTTGTATCATTATCACAAGATCATCTGCATAAGCCCTCAGTTTAGACTCTTCTTTTTTAACTCTCACTGCACAACTTCTGCCATCTTGTCTAATATCTCTCTATAAAGTCTCCAAGACCAATACAAAAATGAAAGGTGACGGGGGTCATCTTTGTCTGGTCCATTTTTGTGTCTCAGTCAGTGTAAGCACTCTGCTCACATGCTAACATTGATGTGGGAATGCACTCCTCTTTGCTGCAGATTTTCACATGATCATGCAATGCAGAGTTGTAAGACACCCTGAGAGCCAACTAGCACAACCTCCATGGCTAAGGAATCCCCAGGAGATGGCTAGCTAACCTCTATTTAAAAACCACCAACAAAGGAGAACCCTCTGCCTCCTGGGCAGTCCATTCCACTGGGGAGCATCTCTTAATGTCAGGAGGTCCTTCCAAACATTCAGTCAGAATCTTCCTTTTTGTTGTCTGAACCCATTGGTTTGGGTTCTGCCTTCTGGATCAGGAGAAAACAGGCATGCTCCTTCTTCCACCTGATGATTGTTGTGACCATGTGAACAGTTTAGGCTCCAGTGATGTTACTTTTCTTATTTTAGACCCAGTTCCAAGCTGCTCCGAGTCTACTGGTCCAGTGTAATAAGTATATGTATTAAAAATAACACTAAAAAAATTCTGCCACCAAGTCAGGGGGTTTTGTTTCATTTTTAAATCAAACTGAAAAGTCAGTCTGGGCCGTGTGGCCCACAGCTCCAGAGCAACCGCTTGAAAACTATTAGGAGAGTTCCTGCAACTCCCAGAAATGTTTAACCTCCCTGCTTTGTTTCTTTCCACGACTCGGCGAGCTTCTTGCCTTTGTAGCTCTCGGCCCTCAGAATGGCTGGAACACAGACAGCCGGCCCTGAGCCAAGTTTCCAGTCTCCAGCATGGGGCTTTAATCCCAGTTTGCTAAGGGCACGAGTGTGTTTGTCTTTCCCTGTTGGGAGGCCCGTGAAGCGGGCGGCCGCCGTGGCTGCTGGCGCTGTGCTGTGCTCACTCTCCAAACCCATCCCTCTCTGGGCCGCATCCCCCTGTGGACAAGGGGCCCTTCCCCACTCCAGAGCTACAGCACCATCATTCCACTTTAACTGTCCCTGCTACATCCAGGGAGGCCAGGGACCTGTACTTTGGGGAGCTCTCTGGGTGGGAATATTAACTCCCCCTCCTGAAACTGCAAATCCTGGGACTCACAGGATTCCCCCACAGCAGAGGGTTTCAAGAGGGGCTTCCTCAGAGCAGCAAGTGTGTTGCAAGACTGCTCAAGGGACCGGGGAAATACCTGCACGCTCCAGTCTTTGTCTCCCCCAGAAACTCTGGAGGGAAGCTTCTTGAAATAGTGGGATAGAGGTTGTCTCTTCCCTGACTGAGCAGTTCTTAAACAGAGGTTGGATGGCCATCCTGTGGGGATACTTGAGCTGTGGATTACAAGAAAAGATAATATAATAAATGTAAATATGTGAAATAAATAGAAGATTAAAATTAAAAGGGCAATACATAATCATATCATAAGACACACATAATGTGTCATAAAACAGGTTGAGCATCCCTAATCCAAAAATCCGAAATGCTCCAGAATCCAAAAGCAAATGGCTTTCTCATATGAATATGAAATCTAATTGTGTAAATTTCTGAAGCTGAGAATCTCATTGCATTTGCTAGACAGGAAAGAGACAATGTTAATGCAGAGAGGAAGCTCAAACCCTAAAACATCTGCCTCCAGCCTCTCACTCTGCTGTTGGGCTTTGCAGGTGAAGCCGGTGGTCTACTGGGAGTACATGAAAGCCATTGGCCTCTCTATTACCTTCGTCAGCGTCCTCCTCTTCATCTGCAACCACATGGCTTCCCTGGCTTCTAACTACTGGCTCAGCTTGTGGACGGATGACCCCATTATCAACGGGACGCAGCAACACACCGACCTCCGGCTGGGCGTCTACGGGGCACTGGGCATGTCTCAAGGTGGGCAGGCCCTCTCTCTCTCTCTCTCTCTCTCTCTCGTTCTCTCTCACCACCTGAGTTGTCTTGTCTCATTGTCTGGCTCTCCTCACTGATGCTCCATGTGGATTTCTTTGCTCTCCTCCCTTCCTTTAGACACTTCTTTTTCATTATATCACCGCAGAAATTGATTTAGCATCAGCAGTAATAACAGCCAGGGTAGTGTTTTGATCACAGTGTTGTGATTTAGTGTCCTCTCCTGGCGTAATGGCCACAGAGGTGCTACGAGGTTTCAGCAGTCACACATTCCTTAAAAACTCTGGAGGAAGGAAACTTTTTGGGCAGAGAGAGGAGCATCTTTGTCTTCAGGACTGTGACTGTATGTTCTGCAGCTGTGAGAGCTTGTTGGTGCAGGTTTAGACTTTATGCTGAGAATTTCTACTAGTGTATGCAGGTTTCAAAAATGAGTTTCTACTCCTCATGGCTTACAAAGAAGTTGCAAATCACGTGAAGTGTGGGCTCTGAGATGTCACCTGGACAGGCTCAGAACTTGGCACTTCAGGGTTGTATGCAGCTCACCAAAAGACTATCAGAACCAGAACAAATGGTGGAAAACCAGGAAAATTAATTTTATTTTAATCACACGTTTATTTGAAAGTAGCTGGGAGCATTCACACACACACACATCCTTAGAACCCGTATGATAGATTAAGCAGAGGAGAAGGTGGCTGACCCCAGGTAAACCTGAGAATTTCATGGGGAGCAGAAGTCTGAACCAGGCCTTCTCTGACCCTGGCTCCAAACCCTTACCATTACGCCACACTGTCTTTCTTTAAGAGTGCAGCTTTTCTTTTCTTTTCCTCCTCCTGTTTTGGAGCTGGGAGTGGGAAGCTGGTGTGGAAATCAGGGAAAGGAGGCTTGTAGGGAGCAGTGGAGAAGTCTCAGTACCATCATTGCTGGCATGAAAGGAGGTGGAGGAAAGAGAATCTGAACTCCTTCTGTCCCTCTCTGTCCTTCCACCCAAGAGGCTCAGAAACCTCCTGTATCTGTATCATCTGCATTGTCAACGTCACGCTCCCAACAGTGGCACAGTTAATGCCAAAGCACAGAGCTGGCATCCTACCATGACCCGTGGCAAATGTGCTCACCCTACTCAGGTCCTCTGTTTATGGGGCCCACCCACACCTCCCAACCTTGTTCCCCAGAGTCTGCTCTGAAGAATTCATTTGGGGCTACTGCTGCCCCACTTCTGTTTGTGGCGAGAGAGTGCTCAGAAAGCTGAGCTCTCAGGGGCCTTTCTGCACATGTGTGTTAGGTCAGCAGCTGTCAAGGGAATGTTTCCCCCCCCCCCATGCCTTGGCAGCCGGGGTCATTGCAGAAGGGCAGGGCAATGATACCCGATCCCCTTTCAGCACCCGACCAGTTTTCCCAAGAGCATCCAAGGACTTAGCTCTCGGTGGCTGGAAGAGAAAGGTTCAGCCCAGGTCAGGGCTCCACAAACACTCAGGCGGCCTGGAAGCCAAGCTGAGGCAGGCCAGCCTCTTTTTACGTAGAGAAAGCAGTAAATCTTCTGCAAACAGACTTTGCAATCTGGCTGGGGATGCCAGTGACCCATCAAGTGGAAGGGCTTAGCACAACGCACCCCCCCATCATCTGCTACACCTTACTCTCCTGCCCAGGCCTTAAACCCCATTCCTTCCCTTCAAGAAATCTCAGAAAATAACCCCTTTTTCTTGTTGGGGATGATGTGATTTGTAATCCAACACATCTGAAGGAGTCTTTGGGAAGGCTGCCTTTGAGGGTAGGTGCTGGAAACTGGGAAAGTTCCCTTGTTTTCTCTTTTGTTTTTGGACTATTTTTGTTGTTTTGAGATTCCACCTAAACATTGGGAAGAATTTCTTTATGGTAAGAGCAGTTTGACAGTGGAATACGCAGCTGCTTGGGAGTGTGGTGGAGTTTCCTTCTTTGGAGGCTTTTAAAGAGAGGCTGGATGGCCATCCATCCAAGGGAGCACTTTGACCGTGAGGGGGTTGGACTGGAAGGTCCTTGGGGTCTCTTCCAACTCTGTGGTCCTACAACTCCCAGATCTGGTGTGGGCCTGTGAGACTCTGGATATTACATAACATAAAAAGGTAATTCTGTGAAGCTCTAGTCAGGGCCTAGAAGCTGCCTCTCCGTCCCAGAGAGCGATGCCTCCTGGGTCAGGGCTCAGGTGTTCTTTGTGGTTAAATCTGGCCTTTGAGTGCAGGGACACTGGTGTCTCTTTGTCCTCCAAAAGGCATCGCCGTCTTCGGCTACTCCATGGCTGTGTCGATCGGAGGGATCTTTGCCTCCCGCCGTCTCCACGTTGACCTGCTCCACAACATCCTCCGGTGCCCCATGAGCTTTTTTGAGCGGACACCCAGCGGGAACCTGGTCAACCGTTTCTCCAAGGAGATAGACACCATCGACTCCATGATCCCCCAGGTCATCAAGATGTTCATGGGCTCCATGTTCAACGTCATCGGCGCTTGCATCATCATCCTCTTGGCCACACCAGTGGCAGCCGTGGTCATTCCTCCCCTGGGCCTCGTCTACTTCTTTGTCCAGGTAGAAAGCCAATGGTCTCTTTCTCTCTCTGATTGCCTCACTCTTTCAGCATCACTTGATATCCGTGTCCTTCCTTTTGCAAAGCGTCTTCTTACTGAGGCCGGTAAAACAAATTATCCAGATAAAGTACAAAAATGCAACATAATGTAAAGCAAACTGACAAATAAATACACATAATCAAACTTTGCAAAATTATAAAATGATATCAAACTAAAATTCCAAAAGCTTTGGAAAGCAAAAAAGTTTTTCCCTGAGATTGTAAACATCTTACTTAAATAACGTAAAAGCTTCAGAAGATTTTTGAAAACTTATTATCACAAGAGAGGTGGGGTGGTGACTCAAACACACCCCTGGTCCTGACCAGGTCCTGCACCCTTCATGGAGCTGACAGTCTGGTCCTTGCACTCCCCTCACTTTCCCCTTTTCCCTCCATCACCACCGCCACCTTCTCTGACCTGCAACTCTGGGCATTTGCAGCGGTTCTATGTTGCCACATCCCGCCAGCTGAAACGTCTAGAGTCAATCAGCCGTTCCCCGGTTTACTCTCACTTCAACGAGACACTCTTGGGCGTCAGCGTCATCCGAGCTTTCGAGGACCAGAAGCGGTTCATCCAGCAGAGCGACCTGAAGGTGGACGAAAACCAGAAGGCTTACTACCCAAGCATTGTGGCCAACAGGTAGATGAATGGGCCCAGGGGGAACTCTGAAAACCCTGGCCAGGGGCTAACTGGTGTATTCTCACCATACCAGTCCCTTGTCCCATATGCCCCCTCCCAAGATTTGGGAGGTTTGTTGAATCCAGTTTGTCCTGAGCTGTAGGAGCTTTGCAGTGGTGGGGCGATGTGACTTTCTCCATTTGCCCCCTTGCAGTCCCAAAGTTGTCTAGGTCTCGTGCAGTTGGTAGAGGTCATTGGTGTCCTTTACATTTCCTGCCTTTCTTATTTCTTTCTTTCTCCCTCTCCTGCTCCACTCTGCAGGTGGCTGGCCATCCGCCTGGAGTATGTGGGAAACTGCATTGTCCTCTTTGCCGCCCTCTTTGCTGTGATTGCTCGGCACAGCCTCAGCCCTGGCCTGGTGGGGCTCTCGGTCTCCTATTCACTACAGGTAACTGCCCAAAGTAGCTTGGTTTATCTTTGGAGTTTTAGGAAAGGATACCCATTGAGCAGAAGGAGCTGTTTCCCTTCTTGGGCCACTTAAGTATATTTCAGAACCATGATTGAAAAAAAGCAACAAACAGCATTTTTTTTCAGGTAGAACCTGGATCCCTGAAAAATGTTAGAAGAAAAAGTGTGTGTTTGCATGTGTGTGTATAAATCTATGAAGAGTGGCTTAAGGACCTACGTATATTTAACTTGGGAAGAAAACACTAAGAAGGACAAAACAATTCAGCCATCTTTAAATACCTGAAGGGCTGTTATATAGAAGATGGAGCCAGCTCATTTTCTGCTGCTGCAGAGACTAGAACATGAACCACTGGGTTCAAATTGCAAGAAAAGAGATTTCGCCTAAACATCAGGGAGAACTTCCTGAGAGTAAGAGATGTTCAACAGTGGAACAGAATTCCTGCAAGAGTGAGGGAATGTTCTTCTTTGGAGGCCTTTAGACAGATGTTGGATGGCCATCTTTCCAGAGTGATTTAGTTGTGTGTCCCCACATGGCCAGGAGTTGGACCAGATGGCCTTTGCATCTATGAGTCTAGGGTCTGTCTAGGATGATTGTAGGGTCTGTGATTCTAGGAGGAGAAAGTGGTGATATCTCTATGGGTAAGATTCAGGGGGGAAAAAGAAATGAGTAAAATGAATAAACTCCTTGTGTGACACAGTCCCAGAACAAGGAGTATCGCTCTTTTTCGTGGTGATTTGGAAATCATCACATGAGCAGGAGAATCCTCTAAATGCAGTTGTGGAAGCGCTACAGTGTGAAAAACCGGTTCCATGTTGCTTGTTTCTGAATATGGAAGCGGACTTTTATCCTACAGACAGTGTGAGTCTGTCTGAGATAATTCCACCCCGTCATTACCCATATGACGATTGCTGTGCTCCGTCAAGTTTCTAGAAAGGTGCTCTTGACTTCAGAGCCTCACCCAGAGGTAGAGAGAGAGGGTGCCTGTGAAAGAGGACCAGAAATCCCAAACCCTCCAGGCATGTATTCTGTTGCTGTAGAGCGCTGGGCGTGTTGCAGAACCCTTTGCAGACGGGGCCTTGGTTTTTTCTTTTGGCAGATCACCACATATTTAAACTGGTTGGTCCGCATGTCATCCGAGATGGAAACAAACATAGTAGCCGTGGAGAGGGTCAAAGAATACTCAGAGAAGGAGAAAGAGGTAAGTTGGTGGAGGTGGGTTCTCCTGAAGCTGGAACCTGCAGGCTCAATTTTATGCCACGGGACTGATTTCTTCTGAGACAGGAGGAGCGGGCCTTTTTCAGGCTGCCATCATGGCCTCATCGTAGGATGAGACTGAGTGGATGGCATCTTTTTAAAATGCATCCGTGGCCATTGGAACTGGTCATTCTAGAAAAACCAGCCACCACTGTGACTCCCTCATGGGACCGGTGAAGGCAGGGCATGGAAATCATGCAGCCCTCTGGATTTTCTTGGACTGCAGCCCTTAGCCAGCGGGAAGGGGGACAATGGGAGTTGCTGTAGAGCAGCATTTGGGGAGCTGCAGGTTTCACACACATCTGCTGTAGGATCAAACAGTGGCCTTTTTTCCTTCTGTGTGGTTCTTTTCAAGCCTGAAGGACCACGAGTGCCCTCGAGTGGCTGAATGTGATCACCGCAGGCCTCTTTCCTACATTCTTAGTGTTGCTTGTTTTCTTTTCTTATATTGGAAATGAGTCACCTCAGAGGACTTTTCGGAAGAGATTAGAGCTCATTGCTGGAGTGGCTCCTTGCGTAAACATGCAGCAAGTCTCGGATTCACTCCCCAGTATCTGCAGTTTACAAGGGATAATTCCCGTTCTTCAGCTTTAGGATTGCTAGATAGCAGTCGACCCTTTGGACCTACCTCCCTTTCCTTCTTTCTTTCTTTTTCTTTCCTTCTTTCTCTCTCTCTTTCAGGCAGAGTGGACGCTGACACAGGCAGCCCCTCCCAGCAACTGGCCCCAAGAAGGCAAAGTGGAGTTCCGAGGCTTTGGCCTTCGTTACAGGGACGACATGGATCTGGTTCTGAGAAACATCAACATCACTATAAATGGAGGAGAAAAGGTGAGCTGAGCCCCATTTCTGGCAGTTTTGCAATTGCTCAGCCTGAACACAGGTTCAAAGAAGCCACTTCTGAGGTTGAGACAGGAAAGAACAAGGGTGGTGTCAAGAGAGGAGGAGGCAGTGAAATGGAAAAGAAGAGGGGATCACGGCAGCAACACAGCTGGATGGGAGGGGGACGGTTTGGCTCATTTCAATGGTTTGGTGGAGATGAGAGTGACCAGTCCAGTGGCTGGTGGTCAAAGCAGGTATTAGGGCCCCATGTGTCACAAAAAGTTCATTCGCATATTAATTTCTAAAAGTATGAGGCCAAGAGAGGGCTCACTTGGTGACCATCTATGTCTGGCTTGGGGATGTCACACTGCTGTTTCCACAGACATCTAGTCTTCCAAGGAAGACGTCTGCTTGCCAGGAATTTCTGTCGTTTGTGGTATTTCAAATCTTCTGGTGCAAAATGACAGCCCCTTTTCAAGACAGCCACAAAATCAGCCTGTTTTCTTCTCCAGTTTCAAAAAAAAACTCGCTTTGGTTCTCTGTGGGAGGGAGATGGAGGAGCAGGGAGAGACAGAGCTCACCATCTTTGGAAATCTGAGACCAGCACAACTGAGTTTTTCTTTATCGTCTTCATGTAGGTGGGCATCGTGGGGAGGACGGGAGCAGGGAAGTCGTCCCTCACTCTTGGATTGTTCCGGATCAATGAGGCAGCCGAAGGAGAGATCCTCATTGATGGCATTAACATTGCTAAGATCGGGCTCCACGACCTGCGCTTCAAGGTGACCATTATCCCCCAGGTAAGAGGCGGAACAGTGTGAGGTTGCTCTGCTGCCATTTTTGTCTTTGTTGTTGTTGACACATGTAGACTTTGGAAGCACACAGCAGTTATGCAGAGCCGCTAGCAGCACCAAGATCCCATTTAGCATTTAGTGTTCAATATACAGTTGGCCTTCCCCAGTCACCTCAGGTGAGCGATTCGTCTTGTGCGGCTGCTTACGGTTAGGGACGCTGACCATTCGGAGTATCAGGGGCCGCGCTTAACCCAGGCTGGTTGCAGCACCTTCACGCAGATATGGTGATGACACTGCCTTCCATAGGGGTAGGACAAGTGCAACTGCTTGGGGCTAGGCAAGGGACATCAGCATAATGACACAAGAGGATCCTGGCCGTGGTGGGGTTTTTTGGATCCTTCAGTAGATCTGCTCCAGCCTTGCAGTCCACCAATCCCAGCATGCCCCCAGCAGTCAGATTGGGCCAAGGGGGTCCCCTGAGCTTCAGGGACCTGCTTGCAGGACTGACTTAACAATGCTGAAGCAAGAGGAAGGCCTCTTTGGGCTGTACCTGTGCGGAAGCAGTTCTGTGTCAGAGAGTGAGATGAGGGGACGGAAGGAAAATTAAACCTGTCTGCGTACATCATTATGAGTGGCGAGAGGTTGCATCTGCACATGCCCAGTAAC
Source organism: Ctenosaura bakeri (assembly GCA_948474755.1). NCBI lineage: Eukaryota > Metazoa > Chordata > Lepidosauria > Squamata > Iguanidae > Ctenosaura > Ctenosaura bakeri. Next base: position 326,548 of record CAOLHI010002293.1, read on the forward strand.
TGCCCAGCACATGTCCCCACAGTGCAGATTGTTTTGACTGGGTTGTGTTTCCTAAACAGGACCCCGTCTTGTTCTCTGGCTCCCTGAGAATGAACCTGGACCCTTTTGACCAGTACTCCGATGAAGACGTCTGGAAGTCTTTGGAACTGGCTCATTTGAAAAACTTTGTTTCCTCGCTCCCTGATAAACTGAATCATGAGTGCTCAGAGGGTGGAGAGAACCTCAGGTAGTGTGCAACTTTTGTGCCTTATTTAAAAAAAAAAAAGCAAAAAAACACTGCTACTGTTATCTTCAGAAAGGTTCTGCCCAAGCGTGTTGGACGTGTGTGGTGCTACTCCATTGTGTTTAATGGAACTTGAGCAGCCATGGATTTTGGATTCCAAAGAGAATATCCCTGAACCTTGAAACCCCAGTGGATACCAAGGGTTTACTGTATGCTTTTCTAAAAGCAGTACGGATGCAACATGGCATTTGATTCCCCCCTAGCGGCCCCCCAAAATAAGCTCTTAACGTTGTGGTGTTCTCCTCCCTCCGTCTCCAGCGTGGGGCAGCGTCAGCTGGTGTGTCTGGCTCGCGCTCTGCTCCGGAAGTCCAAAATTCTGGTGTTGGACGAAGCCACGGCCGCCGTGGACCTCGAAACGGACAACCTTATCCAGTCCACCATCCGGACGCAGTTTGAGGGCTGTACTGTCCTGACGATAGCACATCGCCTCAACACCATCATGGACTACACACGGTAGGAGAATCATCATCATCATCACTCCTTTCTCCCAGCCCTGGAACTCGTGAGCTTGTGAAAGTTGAAACAGGCATAGCTAAATATAAAGCTTACATTTTACAAAAGTATAAAATAGAGGTCAATGTTCTACACCAGCTGCTAAGTCACCTCTCTTGTCGTGATGACCCTCACCAAACCTGACAGAAACAGATTTTAGGCGCCTTTTTATTTCTTAACACGTTCTGGGCCTTCCCTCTGATGCCTCTAATGTCCCGTGGGTGGACACTCAGGTTGCTGACACTTGTCACTGTTGCATGTCTGACCCACGCATTTGGAAACAACAATTCTGCCACAGCTGGCCTCGTGCCAGCTGCTTGTCCTTTTGCCTCAGTATTCCTCACCTTTGACCAGGCCTTTCTGCAGTTGTGCCAGCCAGTTTTTGAGCTCCCACCCCACTCCTTGGAGCACTGTAGGTTCCACCCTCCTCCACTCTTGCAAAGCCACAATTCTGTATGTTGCTATAACTCCAAAGTACAGCCAGCCGTGGTAAATCTGAACGGAATTCAGAATTTATCAGAGTATGCTGACGACATTTTCCCCTTCTTTTTATCTAGGGTGATAGTCCTTGATAAAGGCGAAATTGTGGAGTGTGGTGCTCCAGCCGACCTCATCCAGAAGAAAGGCATTTTCTACAGCATGGCCAAAGACTCCGGCTTGGTTTGATGTTGGGCTTGCTGCGGACTCTTGCCGTTGGGCAAAGTGCGGACACAGGACTGGCCAACGAACCAGGACAGGAAAGCGGCCTCTCTCAAACCTCCCTTGCGGTGGTGATTCAAGCCAAATAATTCCATTCATGAAACAGAATTTGCAGCGGAATGAAGAAGCCACATCCTCCCTCCTCCCATCCATTTAATTTTTTTTTGGCAAGCATAAAGTAGTGATGGGGTAGGTGGTGTGTTATTTTTTTTTTTCCCGCCAAAGTCTAAATATTTTAGATTCTATCTAGGGCTCCAGAGTCATTCAGGCAGCAAGACGAAACTGTATTTTGCATCTGCTAATGGGGAAAAATTTCTTAAAACATTTGATATCCCACTGAAAATCCAGGCCTTTAGGAGTCTCAGGGTCACAGAGAGAGAGGAGGAGTGACATAATCCAAAGCTTTTCATCCCAGGAGCGGAATGGCCATCCCTGGAGCAGGAGGGAATCCCCTCCCCACTCCTTTGGCTCACTGTGCAACTCAGCTTCCCAGGTGCAAACCGTTGTCTTCGGCCAAAACAGGGAAGAGAGGGCCCTCTGGCCTGGGCGACGGAGGAAAGAGCAAAGAAAAGGAGGCGGGAGACATGGATTCCTGGCCACAGAACGGTGGTTTGGGGTGGCTTGTTTCACCAAGTTGCCAAAATTACTTTTAAGAGCTTCAGCTGACAGTGTGGGTGAAAGGATGAAAGCCAAAGATACCAACACCCAGTCAGAGTTAAAATGCTTTCACTGTTCCAAAAAGCAAAATTGTTACTTTTGCCTAATTGTTTCCACCTCCTGAGGTCTTTTTTCCCCCTCTGGTTTCCCTCTCCCTGTGTTCTGTTTCTCACTTGGGAGAGGATTGCCGCACACTTCTTCATGTTCTCTGTGGTCTCGTTTTGCCGAAGGAAAATCACTTATCAGTGGATCGAAATGCTCACCCAGGAGGCGAGAACCGTGGACTCAGAATTATGTTGCTGACCTTTTTTTAAAAAAAAGAAAAACTAAAGACACGTGTCTTTTCTTTAGAATAAAGTTATTTATTTTATTTTGTTGTAAATACAATTATCTAAAGTTAAATAGACCAAAATTTACTTTGGTATTTTTGTAACTGACTCACGGAGCGAGCTTTCAATAAAAATGTTTTTCTTTGGAGAAATCATCCTCGTTCTTCAAGCTGCTTGTAAGCTTAAGCATGAATAATGGTGCCATTACCATGTACGCAGCCTGGGAACGCCAGCCGGGTTTAACTTAGCCCTCTGGATGTGTTTGGCTGCAGCTCCTTCCCATCATACTAGGCAGTGTGGCCAGTGAATAATCCAACTTTGGCCTTTAGAGGACTTCTGGCCATGGCGTGTTTTAGTAGAAAGAACGCTGTTTCTTTGCTGTCCCCCACATTAGCTGTCCTGGCCAAGGGGTGGCTGGGAGCTGCAGTCACACATTGTCTGGAGAGCCAGGTAATTCCCATCTGGCCCGTCTTCCACTCCCCCTCCTCTAGTCTAAAGCTGGTGAAATAGGACTTGTGACAAACGTGAGCCAATGAAGCACCGGCATTGTGTGAGGAATGGCTGCATTACTTCATGAAGGGAGGGGGGAAATTAGAAAACAGCAGCCAGCAACCTGTTTGGTCACCAGGTACTAGGGAGCAGGAGGTCAACTGGCTGCAGGCTGTCCCTGGAAGGAAGCCGCCCTGCCAGAGCGGTGTTGGCACTCCGCAGGGCTCTTTCTGGGCCCACGTGGCAGGTTGCCTAACCTGTTTCTCCACAGGACGGAAGAACTGCCACAGCATGCAAGTGAAATGCCACATGAGTCATCCCTGCCGTGGGGCAAGGCCAGCCTTCCCTGCGTGAACCTCCTCTTGGCTGCTTCTGGTTCCTTCTGGTTCCTGCATCGGGCAGCCATAAGACACTTCAGTGTGAAAGCAAGAGGGAGGGAGCAGCTTCTAGGAGTCCCCCGGCACTTGAGGAGGAAGGCGAGCTGAAGGCCCAAACAACCATTGTATTACCTCTCCATCTTCCCCAAGCTAAAAACATTTCCAGCTCCCTAAGTCATTCCTCCCAAGACTTGCTTTCCATCTTGGAAGCCCTTCTCTGAACGCCATCCAGCTTGTCGCTAGCCCTCTTGAACTGGGGTGCCCCAAGCGATGTCCTTCCAGAGATTGGATCCCGGTTCCCATTGGCCCAGCCAGTGTTGGGACTGACAGCAGTCACGGTTCACCAGCATCTGAAGAGGCACAGGTGCCCCCCTCCCCTCACACAAACTTTGCATTCAGAAGTTGAAAACACCCTCTGCGTATACAGTCAAGTCATACCCAGCAACCTTAGCTCACTTTCTTGAGCTTATTAAGTGTGGATTTTGTCTGTGTTCAGGTTTGGAACCGTTAAAGTTCAGGGATAATTATTTGCTTCCCAAAGGAGTGTCTCAGAACAAGTGGAGGAAGCGAACGGGGAAGGAGCAAACGTCACACAAAGAGAACGCCACCTCTATGAGTTGGACGGCTCTGGCGGAAGAACAGCTAAAAAATTCACACCTGAGAGCTTCTCAGCCCGAGCAGGCAGCCCTGACGGCAAACCTCAAAACCACAGGGGCACACGCCCAGTTCAGAAACAGAAAACTAGCATTTGCAACAATGACGACGACAACAGCTTCTTAGAAGAAGGCCCAGTTTTATTTAAAGGACCCAAAAACAAATAGTCATTCGGTGAAAGGCACATTAATACCTGTTTTTGGCTTGCATGGTCTCTACAAGGGGAGATGGCCAACAGCTTAAGACTTTCCTGCCAAGCTGAGCCGTGCGCTCGGTCTCCTTCCTCCAGGGATCCCACACGGAGATATCACTGGAGCCCCCGACAAGCTGTTGCGTTGGCTTCCCACCCCAAAAGAGCATGCAGAAAATGGACACAGCCCTGCGGTCTCTTCTCTTCCCCACTCCATGCAGTGTCCCTTTACTTCAGGCTAGAAATTGTTCCAAGAACCTCACCAGATGTAATACTCTTGACATCCAAGGCAAGAGGGTTCTTTGCCATAAATCAATTTGGCACCTGCTACAGAAAACAGATACAGAGTGTTCACAAGAACCCAGATTCCTTCTGCTGGGTCACTGGAAAAGGACCCTTAGGGGGATCTAGCCCTCAACAACCACAGCTTGGATTTTGTCAACTCAACACCAGGGCACATGAGACTGCTCCACCCCACAGAGGGGAAAACCGCCCCATGGAAAACCTAATCCCACTAAAGCCAACTGGTAGAAAAGGTAGGAGAAATCCCAAAAGGACATTATGAAAGTTACGAGCTAGATACAAACTCTCATCAATATTTTTTTTTGGCTCACAGCAAAATAAAAAATCATTTTAGTCAGAAGAAAATGCCTCCATGATACAGCAAGAAGCAGTTTCCACACATATCCCTTCTCCGCCATAACAAAAGCCAAAAATTTCTTCAGCGCTTCTGTTTGCTGGATTCCGGCTGAATACATGAACAGCAGATTTTTGTTTTCTTCCTTTCAAACTCCGTTCTCCTGGTCTAGTCACAATTGTTTCAGAAGCTCTAAGGTGCGTATCTTGTGCAAGAAAACAGTCTGGACAGAGAATATATATATATATGTATTAGAAGCAATGTGAAAAATCAGGAATTTTAACAAGGGTGTTGGCTGCTTAGAGAAGGGACCAGGAAAAGAGAATATGGAAACCAAAAATCTCTCCCAGCTGTACAAATGGCCTTCACAGGGATGGATAGGCTCAGAGGATTCTGCATTGCAAAACCGCCAGAAGTTTGCAAAGAAAGAAAATGGAGGCAGTGCCCAAAAGGAGTGAGATGCAATTGACTCTGGACTGGGTCTTCCCTTTGCACAAGGCACCCAACGTTGGACAGCTGGAATTTCTTCCAAGGGCACGTTGAAACCGAGATTCAGAGAGAGACTCGGGGGCAATTATAGGTTTTTCCAAAAGTCTGGTTTTCTTGAACATAGACACACACAAATACACCTTTTAAAAAGGCGTAAAAAAAGAAAGGCACAGCATCAATGGATTTCCAAAAAGTTCAAATAAAGGGGAGCCTGCCGCCACGACAGCCCAGCCGGCTGCTCGGAACCCGGGCCTTGCTCAGAGGCGTTTATAGGATCCGAGGAGCGCGTTGCAATTGGGGCAGTAGTGGTCTACGTCGAGTAGGGCGTCCACGCAGAAGGGGATGAGGCAGCAGCCTAACCAGCACCTGCGAAAGGAAAGCAAGAAGCCGCATTTAGGAAACAAGACTGTGCAGCGGTGGCGTCTCTATCGTAAACAGCGCTTAGGGCAAGCGTGGAAGTTGTGCCCCTACCTTCTTACCCCTAACCCCGCCCCGACGTGCATGGCTTTTTTGTGCCCCCCTGGAATTGGCACCCGGGGCTCGTACCCACTTGCCCCACCCTACGAACGCCTCTGCTTTGCAGGCAGCTCAATCCCCACATCTCCAAATAATCCTGGGGGCTGATCTCCAAAACATCTGGAGGACCCCAGGCTGGGAACCACTCGCCCAAGCGTGCGTTCCAGGTGGACTGTGACACAGCAGGTGGCTTTTGGCCCTGCCCTCTTCTGCCTTCAGCCCCCAAGCCCTTCTCCCGAACTGAACGTGGCCCACGGAGGGAAGGAGGCGTCCCCTGCCCATTTGACACGTCCGTAAAAAGAAGAGGGAAGATTCCCAGGGGACTTACCCCAGCAGACAGAGGCTCCCACAGGAGATCCAGGCCAGGGCTCCTGCGTTGTGCGAGAGGCGCGTCACGATCACTTTGTTGCACGACGGGCAGCTCATCTGCACGGGACGGTCATGGAAGATCAGCGGGGTCTGGACATAAACCGCCTGGACAGAAACTGTGGGAGAAGAGGGGGGGAGCAAGGGGGTCAGCCGCCTCTCTGTGCAAGGGTGGGCAGTCAGACCTGCAGGCCCAGAAGTGATTGTAGATTTTTCCAAAAGTCTAGTCTTCTTGAACATAGAGACACACAAATACGCCTTTTAAAAAGGCGTAAAAAAAGAAAGGCACAGCATCAGTGGGTTTGCAAGAAGTCCAAAGAAAGGGGAGCCTGGCACGGCAGCACCGGTGCTGGTATTCAGAAAGGACACGCCGGACTCGGAAAGACTGCCTGACCACCCTTTTTCCAGGGGAGGGGGAGGGGGATTCCCCTTGCCTGGAAGCCTCCATGAGCAGAGGTGTACCTTTAAAAACGGAGGGCGAGACCACCCACCGTTTAACATTTTAAGAAACGTACTGGCTTGCAGGCTGTTGAGTCATTACAACGGTGTGAGCAAGACCTGCGCATTTATAACTTATTCGGTGTTCAAGTTTATGATCCCAGCACTAATGCCACCATTGCAAACGCACCCCCAAAATCCACCTTAATAGCCAGCAACTGCATCGAGCGACGGAGGTCTGTTCTGCTGGTTGTTGATGTGCGTCGGAATGGACATTTCCAGACCCTTCCCATTAGTGACCTATAGTGTGACAATCAGAAGCAGGACCCCTATCAAACGTCCTCAGTGTAATGGAGACCGCTGGCAGAAGGAATGGCCAGCTGCCCCCCCATCACCGGCCACAGCTGCTGGCTGTTAAGGTCAGTTTGGGTCAAGGGACGGTAGGTTCTTGCGTATTCGCAACCAACTCGGACATTATTTTAAAATGAGAAATGGACCTATTTATGCATAAAATTCTTCTAATAGATCTGGGCAGCCGAGGAAACGGTTAGCTTAACAATTTAAACAATATAAAAACAGTAAAAATAATAAAATAATTTAGATGGACTGAAAACCTATTAAACTTCGAGCCACTTTTTGTTTGACAGTCTCGGGGGCCCCAGGGGAGGAAAAACCGGGGCCCTCAAACCCTAAAGCAGACCTAAGAGAAAGGAAAAAGTTACTTTTTTGAAAGAAACTAGTGCTTGGGAAAGATTATTATTCCGAACAGCTTTTTTTTAAAAAAAAGCATGCTTGGAAAAATTACTTTTTGGGGGAAAAGCCAAGTTTGGAAAAGGTTAGTTTTTGGACAACCACCCTTTTGGAAAAAAGGCAGGGCCTGAAAAATACCACTTTTCTATACGACACCACCCGGAATTCTGGAAGCGGTTGTCCTCGCTTGGCTTATTGAGGCTGCAGATATAGAATGTCCCCACGTAGTTGTTTTTGGACTTACAGGGAGGCGCTGCCGGCCCGGGCTGGGTGGTGTAGGGATGTGGAGGGTAGGAGGGAGGCGGTCCCCCTTTCATTGCCGGACCAACCCCGGGCCCCGGGGCGGGGTACGGGGCTGAGTTGTTGATGCCGATCGTCTCATCGTACGAGGGTGGCGGAGCGGACGGGTAGCCAGGGGCCGACGGGGGAGCAGCCATTTTGTCTAGGAGGAAGAAAGAGAACAAGAAAACACGTGAGCTGTGTAAGAAGGGGAGCCGGAGGGGAGAGTCCTGCGACGCCAAGGAAACTCCCGAAACAAAACTTGAGAATCCAAGGCCAGGCCAGTCCCTCTCCCTCCACAGGCACTCCCACCCGTGGCGGGTGGGGGATTCCGTGTCGGCGGGACGGCAAATCCACCCCAGGTTTTGGCTGGGTTTCAAAGAACTCCCCAAGGTGCTGAACTTGCTTCCCAGTTCAGCCTGTTGGATAACCCCTTCAAAGTCTGGACTAAAGTGCGGAACGGATTCACCGCTCCCTGAAATGGCACCACCAACGATCCTCGGAGCTTGGAAAAGTTCTTTCTTCAAATAAGACAGCCAGATTCCCCTGCAGTTTAGTTCTGCAGGTCTATAAATCTCCTTCCTCTTCTTCTTTGGGCATATTGTGATTTATAATTTTTATTAAGGTTTTTGATATACAGTAAAACTTTAAATAGTACAACAGCATAAAAGAAAGAAAGAGAAGGAAGGAAGGAAGGAAGGAAGGAAGGAAGGAAGGAAGTTGAAAAATTTTAAAAGAAAGATCTAGATAGAAGAAACAGAACAAAAGGAACGGTAAATCTGACTTCCAATCTTCTCTTTGCTATTAAAATATATAAACTGTGCCTCTCTCTCTCCCATCTATCACATAATTCCTCCTCCTTCTCCTTATTACATAATGCCAACTAATATCTAAATCCAAACTTATACCTTCTTAAATGTATTTTCTACCGAAGGGTGATTTTCCTTAATAGAAACTGCTACGGCTCTTCCCCTAAAAAAGGCCAAAAACAGCCGGCACGCTTTGAGCCCTGGGCTACGCCCCTGGAGACAAAGACTCAATCCCCCTTTGCTGGCCTTGGAAGCCCACTGCTGGGGGGTTCTGGGATTTGCAGTCCCCGCCAAAGGAACTGTTTCCACGCTCTGCTCGGGAGGAAAACATCCAGAGCCTTTCCGGCAGATATTCTGCAGCTGGCCGGAGCCAATCCCATAGGCAATTCTCAGTAATATCTGGGTTTTGCTTGAGCAAAGAACTCCCTTCTGAAAACAAACTGCGGTTTAGAGCTTTGTTATCCTTTGGATTAAGCAACAAGTCCCTTGCTGGATTTCCCGTCCGCCTCGGGGTTGCATTGAAGCAAAAAACGCCAAGGAACGCACCGAGTTGGCTTGAGAAAAGGAAAGTGAAAAACATGCAGTTGTACTGAGGAATTCTGTGCAAAAACATGCCCGGAATTGATGATGCAATTAATGCTGTAATTAAGCTTTCAAGGCTTCAGACTTTTTTCCCCTCTGGAGTCGGTTTACCCACCCCACAAGCCTCAGTTTGCAATGAAAATCAGCCTTAGATGGATTTTATTTCTGGGGTCTCGGGAGAAACTGCCCCCCCAGAACTCAGAAAACCAACACCTAAGAGGCATAATTGAATCTCTTCTACCTACTGAAAGATTCTTCCAAGGACTCTAATTCATGGTGTGTACAGATCCCCTCTGATCTTGGATGCTAAGCAGAGTCAGCCCTGGTTGGTCTTTGGATGGGAGACCACCAAGAAATACCTAGTGCTGTAGGCTCTATTTTAGAGGGAGGAACAGGCAAAAACATCCTCTGTGGATTCTTTGCCTACGAAAATCCCACAAAATTCATGGGATCACCATAAACCAACAGGCAGTTGGAAAGCACACATACCCACCCACCAAAGGACCACATCTCATCTGATCTTGGGAGCTAAGCAGGGTCAGCCCTGGTTAGTAATTGGATGAGAGACTGCCAATGACTGCCAAGTAGTTCATTTGTATCTTGACTCTTCCCCAAACCCAGACAGTTTACCGAAAAATAAAAACAAATCTAAAAGTTTGCAGGAAAAATGAAAACAAATATAAATGTCCTTTAAAAGAAGGGAAAACATGCAAAAAGTTATTTTTCAACTTTCCACAGAATTGAAACTAATTCAGTTCCACAGAATTGAAACTATTCATCCCCCCAGGGAAGGAGGAAGGATGCCAGGAAACGCGTCATTTAAAAAAAAATCCAATATTGCACAAGAGGTTAATGAGTTTCATCACAGACCTTGGGGGGAGGGAACCTCCACCGTGTCCTCCTGCTGGACTTCCAGGCTGTTTGTCCCCCAAAAGCCAGAGAGAGGGGGAAAGGGGGGCTTAAGGAAACTTTGGGGGCTTTGTGACATCAGCAGCAATGGTAGCCCAGTAATGCCACGTGTGTGCCCAGCTAAACCCCAGAGGTGGCCCAGCTGAACATGGGCCCCCCCAGTACCCAATTAGGGTTGGGTCCCAAGAGCCCCCCTGCGGATGCCCAAGTCCCATTACGTCTAACGGTGTCGTAAAAAATGGTCTCCCTTCTACTAAAATGGCAAAATCAGCGTTTCCTGTTTGGAGATACATATATTTTCAAGCCACGGTCGGTTCCCTTTCAGACTGATTATACGGTAAGTCCCCCAGAGACGGACGGATATAGGCAACCGGCGTGCAATAGCGGTTTCAGCCTCGGACTATGATCCTGGGGACCGGGGTGCGATTCCCCACTCAGCCGTGGAAGCCCACTGGGTGATCTTGGGCACATCACACTCTCTCAGCCTCAGAGAACCCCGTGATGGGGCTACCTTGGGGTCCCCATAGGCGCACATCAATAACAAAAATAGTTTACGTAGTAGACAAGTCTCCCACCCTCTTTCTAAAATGGGGAGGGGGCACCCAAGAGACTCCAAAGACAATCTCAACATTTAGGACGGGTGGGCTTGCAGGGACCTGAGTGCCAAATGCAACACATCTGGAAGCCACATACTGTTTATAGAGTCACCCACACCAAAGCTTGCTAGGGAGGGCTTGCTTTTTTGCACTGCAACTCCCAGCGTCCCCCAGCCCAAAACTTTAGACTTTCTTCCTTTGACCAGGCAAAAGATTCAAAGACATTTGATTCAGGATTCTCAGAGATGGGGAAAATGACTCTTTTCGCATTGCGACTCCCAGAATTTTTGGAGTTGCCGTCCAAAAATAACTAAAGTTCCCTCTGCAAAAAATAAAAAAATAAAAAAAAATGCCAGGTGCAAGTTTCAAAGATGAAACCTTTTCCTGTTGAATTTATATACTTGACAGGGTTTGGCTATCTGTGGGAAAGGACGTCAGCAGCCGCCACAAGTTCACAGAAATAGGCAGGATCCAGAAACCAGGGATTTCCTAAAAGAGGATGGAGCCCATGACGTTCACGTTTAGGCAGGACTGACAGAGGAAGAAAATGGTGGCTGCGGCTGTTGGTCTGTAAATACTTTTTAAAAGAAATTTACATGGAGATGCAATTCTTGCAAAACAGGATTATTACCTGCAAACCAAGCTCAGTCTCCTCAGGGAAACCCTTTGATCAAGGGACGTGCCTTTGCCCCCGGCTGCCCCCTCCCAGGGAGGTAATTTGCAAGCGGCTTCGATGATAAAGGAGATTGATCATTAACCCATCCTCCAGAGGAGAAGCAGCTTTCTCCCTCCCCATCCGTGTGGCTCCAATCCAGGACTGGAAGGAGTGGAAAGTTGCGTCTCCTGACACTGGGGAGAAACCCACATCCCAGCCAAGGAACCCACCCACCCACCCACCCACCCACCCACCCCGTGGGATTTCCCAAACTGTTTCTTAAAACCCGCCTGAGCACTTAAGCCATGGCCACATCATGGGGCAGGGAGTCCCACAAGCTCAGCCACCCCCAGATGCATTCAATTGCAGAAGTTCTAGTACTCGCAGGTTTGCAGAGCCTTTCTTTTTGGAAATCATTTTTCTTTCTTTGAAATTACTATTGCATCTGCAATGATGAACATGACTCAAAACGGCCACCACTATGGTCCCCCTATAATTCTGCGCTGGTCAGGCCTCCTCCGGCCCGTGGGGTTCGGCTCAGGGCACAAAGACAATAAACTAAGTTAACTATGCTAAGTAATTAATGAAAAGTATTACCAAAGTTAACTATGCTAAGTAATTAATGAAAAGTATTACCAACGTACATAATTAATTTTTTTAAAAAATAAACTACTAAACTCACCTCTAACCTAGTGGTCATAAGCACTAACAGAGAAAAAAAAAATCAGAAAAACAGTTGATCAACTTCCCGTTTCTCAGAGAATGTTATGAGTAACCCAAGCTTATGCTTCCTCTACTTCCTATATTTCTGTTCATATATTCAAATATGTTCACATAGCTCTTTTAAGTCGTTATCTGATCTGATCTCAGACTACTCATTATCAGTTCAGTATTTCCAGAAAATAGGATTAATTCTGTGAATAACACATTTCCCCCCCCAAAAAAAAAACTGTACACCCTCAACAGGATTAAGGGTTCCAGTAGTAGGGAAGTGTAGCAAACTTGCAAGAGAAACTTTAATAAGTGGGGTTTTCAGTTCTGTGTTTTGACAATGCAAGCAAGGCCTTGCTGTGCAGGGATGGCAATTTGAAATTCATATATAAAAATGGTAATTTAAGGTGGAACCTGTACCTCTGGTTAAATCATTACTATAACAAGGGTCACCCAGTGGGTTTCCAAGTACGAAGGGACAATAAAGCAGGACACTCTTGTTGAGAAAGGGTATCCGTTGATTGAATTACGCCAGTACAAGGACGCAGCCAAGGCATCCGTCTCAACATCATCTTGGACTTTGGAATGACTTTTTGCAACGACAGAGGAAACTGAAGTTAGGAATACTGCTCTGATTTAGTCATGAAATGCATCCTGATATAGTCATAATTTATGTTTTTATTTTATTGACTGATGGCATTCACGCTTGCATGTATTTTCTCTTGGATCTGTCAAGGCGACAAAAGTTCAAAAAGCGCACTGGGGACGATTTTGCTTTTGCCAAAACGGAGACCTGCCCTCCATCTGAACTCAGTTGGGGTTTCTCCAAAGACCGGGTCCACCGCGTGCAGTCATGTTTTTGGAGTACAATTCCTAGATGACCCCCATGGGGATGATGGGAATTGCAGTTCCCCCAAAAGTCCCTTTTGCCAAGCTTTGCTCTCCCAAGCCATGGCCTCCTGGGGGGCAGCTTTCCCCTCTCCAGCGCCCATTTCTTTGGGAAAGCTGATGCCCCTTGGCAGAACTGGAGAGGGGTTCTGAGGGGCGGAGGCGGCCTTCGTCTCCCAGACACAAAGGGGGCTTTCAGGAGAGAGCAAGGGCGCTTTTGTCCTTTGCAGTTATCCAATTCTCGGATAACACAGGGTCCTCTCAGGACCAGTCCGGGCACCGAGCCAGCCTGGGCAGGCGATGCCAGTCTCTGCCCACCGGGATCCGCAGCTGAGATGCCAGGGGGCCGGCAGACTCAAGATCCAAACAAGGATCCAAACATCTCTTGCAAGGTCTGTCCCTCTGGGGCTCCATCCTGGGTCCTCCAACAAAGCACCTTTCCTGCCCCTTTTCAAAGAAAGAAAGTCCCAGGGCATGTACAGAGTGCACGCAGCCTGCCTCCCAAAGAAATAAGGAAAAGGGCTACCTGGAGGGGTTGTTTGCTGACACTCCTGACCCTTTTTTTCATAATAAATCTACCTAGAGCCATGTAAAACTGGAAACATTTCAGGCACTGGTTGTCCAAGCCTCTCGGTAATGCGTCTTAACTGTGCTTTAATTTTTAATTATTTTTAATTGCTTTCTGCAGCGTTTCTAACCATATTCCTCTTCCATGACCCATCAAGAGAATGTCTGTTACAAGGTGGAAATTGTTGCTGTGGTCATTTCCAACCTATGGCGACCCTAAGGCCAACCTATCCCAGAGTTTTCTTGGCAAGAGTTGCTCAGAGTGGGGTTGACTTTGCCTTCCTCTGAGGCTGAGAGAGCGTGACTTGCCCAAGTCCACCCAGTGGGTCGCCGGGGCCCAGCAGGGATCCAAACCCTGGCCTCCAGAATCATAGTCCAACACTCAAAATGCTACACCACCCTAGGTGGGCATAGGTACCTATAAATATATTTAATGCAATAAATAGACCCATCTCGAAGACCGTTAGATAATGTAATAATTTACTGACAGTCCATGTGGACCATATCAAGCTGGATGGGACAGGGATCAGATTCAGGACAGCTTCCTATACTCAGAGCAAGAGAAAGGGACTTTCTGGGGCTACAACTCCCAAGAAAACCCAGCCATTGCTGGGATTTGCAATCTGAACAAGTAACTTTTCCAAGCCCTGATCCCATTCCTTTTGGAGGTACGCAGAACCCATACATCCCAAATCTAAGCTTGCTACACAACCCTGCCTGCAAAGGTTACTCTGAAATGCTGCTGAGCTACTTAGAGAAAAAAGTTTACAATTCCATACTGTTGTGACTCCCAATTAGAGCGCTTCCATTAAAGTAAGTTACCAGTGAGCCAATGGGTCTACTTTGCTTGGGGCTTACGTGTCCCAATTACAGGGCGTGTGTTCCATTTTTAAAGTGTCTATGTTTGCAACTTAATTGGACTGGAAATTGTTTTCTTAAAAATACACAAAATTCTAAACGAAACTAGAACCATACAAATTCTAAACAGCGAATATTGTGCCAAAATCCTTTCCAAAAAGCCTGTCCAAGTAATGCCTTTTATGGCTAAACCCACCGGCATTTCTGTGCTTTCCAGGGCAAAATACTTCCATCTCCTTCTGTGTACAAGAGAAATATTTTAAGATCCTAAACACACCCAGGCAGGCCAATCAGCTAATCTTTTGCTCTTCCTCTCCTCGCTGGCAGCCGACTCTTTTCCGGGAAAAGTTCCGAAATATTTTTCCCCAAGCTGCTAGCCTTGATGTATTGTTTTAATTGTTGTTTCTAAGAAGCTTCTGAAAATCTTTTTAAATTGGGTTTTATACTTTTACTGAAGTGCAATTGTTTTAATACGGTAAATGCTTTAGCTCTATTTTTAGGTTCACTTTTTGTATGATTTTAATTGTATTGTTCTTTTGAATTGTGAGCTGTTTTGAGCCCCAATTTTGGGGGGGGGGTTGTAAATAAATACAGAGAACCAGATTGATGTGGTGGTTTGAGCTTTGGTCTGCAACCTTGGAGACTCAGATTCGATTCCCTGCTTAGCCATGGAAACCTATTGGGTGTCACACACTCTCAGCCCCAGAAAACCCCATGATAGATTCTCCTTAGGGTTGCTGTAAGTTGGAAATGACTTGAAAGCACACAACAACATACATTTTTATAGGGTAATAATTGTAATAACATTTAGCAATGCAAAATACCCATTTTTAGTTCCCTTCTGTCCACTCGCACTTGGGTTTTGCCCCAAATTTGGCACTCTATGGGGCAGAAAAATGGTCCCTGGACAAACACCAGTTGTCTACACCCAGTACAGACAATAGCAAGGTAGATGAAAAAGTAACTTGGCTGAGCAGAAACTGCAGATTCTCTTTTCAGAATCATGATAAGCAATCCCCACAAGGAGAGTTGCCCCCTGAGCATGAGCAGAGTGCACCCCGGACACCACAGCGGTAGCCACCTAGGACCAGGAGCAAGCTGAAGTTCACCTGACTACGGATTCACGTATTGGTTACACCTTTCCTGTACTGTATCCTTACAACAACCCTGCAAGGCAGCTCAGACCAGCTGCCCCAAAGTCATCCAATGGCCTTTTCAGCCCAGATAGTCCCAGTTCTACCCACTCCACTCCACTGCCTCTCAGTGCAAGTGCTGAAAAAGCCAGAGCCACAGATCTGCGTCTCCTACCTGCCTGCAGTTCCTCTCTCCCTTTGTTGTTTGTTTGGAAAGGGGTGGGTTCCTCCCTTTCTAATGTTTGTCTCAACCTCTTCCCTCCACAACCCCTGGTTGCCAAAACTCTCTCCAGGCCAACCGGGAAGCCAAGAGGCCTAAATTCCTGTTATTATGGGTGGATCCGAACCCGCGACAGCCTGTAGGCAGCCTCTGAAGCTTCCTGGAGAAACTGGCTGCCCTCTCGGGACAGGAACAGAGTCTTGCTCCACTCGGGCAAGGTCATCCCTTTTCTGCTCGGCCATTAGGCAGTCTTGCTAAGTTAATACTTTTTTTGCAGTGCCGACGGGGGGATTTTGGGAGCTGCGGTCCAAAAAAAAGGATCCCTTCCCAATCTCTGGGCAGGCCCACAAGCCAGCCCGGGGGCGCAAGGGAGTCCCACTTCTCCACCCCAGCTCCGAGAGGCCTGGAAAGTTTTCTCCTCTCTGCTGCCGCCTCAAAGTCTGAAATATTTTCGGCATTTTTATGGCGAGGGGTTGGGACTCCCCGGCCACGTAGGCCAGCCGGGCTGAAGTCTGGGGGGCGCCCTCCCGGTGATCCCACTCTTTAAAAAAAAAAAAAAACCCACAGCCAAACTTCATTTTAGAAAAGTCCCAGCGCTCCAATCCCGGGAGTCCGGGGGGGGCGGGGTCCAGGGAGGGCACCGTTTTCCCCCCACCCCAGTTCCCACCCGCGTCCGCTCCACCTGGCCGGGATCCACACCTCCAGCCGGGCTCAGAGGAGACCCGCTGGAGGCCCGGAGGCCGGAGCAAGCCCGACTACTCTTGGAGCCCCCGTAAGCAAGGATGCCGGTCGTCTTCCTCCCAACCAGAGCCGCCCCAGCGAAGCCGCGGGGTTGGCAGAAGCCTTGGCCCGGCCGCTGTCGTTGTCGTCGTGGTTTCCCTGGGTGGACTCGGGCTGGGGCGAAGCGACAGCTTCCAGACCGCCAAGACCGGCCCAGGGAACACGCGCTTTGGAGACCGGAGGCGTCAGAGACACGGAAGCGCGCGAGCGAATAGAGTGAGACGGAGGGAAGGAAACGCAGGTCTCCAAAGCAAGGCTCCAGTCCCGGCTTCCCTCTTTCTTTCTCCCCGGCCCCGGCACCGCCTCCCCCCCACGGAGGCCCAGGCTGCGCGCCCCGATCCCGCCCGCCCGCCCGCCCGCCGGGCGCAACCGGGGGAGCGGGCGCGCCTTCTTCTCCCTCGTGCGCCCAGGGCGCATCACCTGCCCGCCCCCCGCCCTCCCTCCCTCCTGGGCACGGGTCTCCCCGCGAGTAAAGCCGCAGGCGGCCTTGCCTCCCCCCCCGGTCCCAAATGTCTCGGGGAGGAGCCACGTTTCCCGACTGAGAAAGAGAAAGAGAAAGAAAGCTCCTCGGGAGGAGGAGGAGGAGGAGGAAGGCGCGCCGAGAGGGAGAGGCGAGAAGGGCGCGCCGGGGGCCCCGGCGTGGAGAGCCCGAGGGGAGGGGAGGGGAGGCGCCCCTTACCTGCGGCCGTCCGGAGGATGCTGCCGGCGCTCTGCCTGCCTGCCTTCTCTTCCTGGGCGCGGAGGGGCGGCTCCCTCCCTCCCCCTCCGCCCAGAGGCGGCTCCTTCCCTTCAGTCCCGGCCTCCCTCTCCTTCCTGGACGGGCCGGGCGGCGCCTCCGCCTCCTCCGCCTCCCGGCCTTGCTGGAGGCCTCCGAGTTCTTCCCAAAGGCAGGACCCTTTCCTGGAACGGGAGGAAATGCCCGGTTTGCGCCCCGGCCTCGGGAGGAGCGGGAGACAGGCCGGCCCCCCTTCTCCCCGGCCCCCTTCCAGATGGCTAAGGAGGCTCTCCTGGCGCCTCTGGGCTTCTCCAGGGGAAGGGCCCCCAGCCCTCCTCTCTTCCTGGCCGCCCTCCTCTGGACCCCGCGCCGGCTTGGGGGCACCCCCTTGAAAGCCCCATGCCCAGAAGCGGACCCAGGACCCCAAGCCAGGCCTGGCCACCGCCGAACAGAGTCTCACTGTTGCCCAGTTTGGGCGGCGCACGGTTGAAGCGCATTCCTACCCCAAAGGCACCAGGCCTTCTTGGAAAGCGGAGGAGGGCCAGCCCCGGTCAGTCCTTGGATGAGCAACCACCAGTAAACACCAGGTGCTGGAGGCTCTTGGTACAGAGAAGGAAACTGCCAAAACCACCTCTGAGGAGTCCTTGCCTTAAAAAACCCTGTGAAATTCATGGTGTCTCATAAGTCAACAAGCAACCTGAAGGCATGCACAGGCGCACAGGCGCACACACGCACGCACACACTGACTGTTGATGCAGCCCAGAATTGCACTGGCTTTTTGGGATGCCACATCACACTGTAGGCTCATGTTTAGTCTGTAGCCCAGCAAGATCCCTTTTCTTCTTCTGGCTTCCTTGGAAGGAAGGAGATCTTCCTTCCACA
The DNA here is from genome assembly GCA_948474755.1 of Ctenosaura bakeri. Lineage (NCBI taxonomy): Eukaryota > Metazoa > Chordata > Lepidosauria > Squamata > Iguanidae > Ctenosaura > Ctenosaura bakeri. Next base: position 344,498 of record CAOLHI010002293.1, read on the forward strand.
GAGCTGGGGAGGGCTGCCTTGCTCTCAGGGTGTGTGTGTGTGTGAGAGAGAGAGAGAGAGAGAGAGAAAGAGAGTGACTACAAGTCCCGAAGTGTGCCTCCAGCAGTGGCCTGTCTGGCTGGCTGGCTGGCTGGCTGGCTGGGAGTTCTGGGCATTTGCTGGCCTAAAAAAAAATAACTGGAAAAAGTTGCAAAATTTTCATGCGTTTTTCTTCTGTTTGCTCGCTCTCCCATGCACGCTGTCTCCCCAGTTCTCCTACCTCCTGCCTTTGTCCCTGCTAGAGCCCTCTCTGTGCCTGGTTCTCTCAGTTGTCCTACTTAGAGTTTGAGGAAGCTACCTGTTTATTTGGAATGCTGCTCCCAGCATCCCCAGCCAGCTGGCCCGGCCTGGAAATGCTGCCTGGAAACTGAACCCGGGCAGCGGGACAGCTTCATTTCTCCAGCCCTGGTTTTGTCCTGCGAGAGACCAGCAGAGGGCAGGCCGGCCCCAAGGATGGGAGCCGAGGGAGGCCCGCTGAGCCCAGCCTTCCCCAAAGGACTCTCCAACATTGCAGGGACCAAATCGGGGACAGGTGTGGTCAAGGTGGCCAAAGTTATTAAGGAGGAAGAACCGGGAAACTGGGAGAGGCCTTGCCCTTCCCAGATCTCCCAGTCAGCTGTACGGCTGAGGTCCGTCCAGATTACCCAAAGGACTCCGTTTCCCATTAATAACCTGCCCCTCCCAAGGCTGCAAGCTTTTAAAAACCTGGCTTTGCAGATTTAGGGTCTTCCTCACCCTGACTTCTGGCTGGAGGAGGATCTCTCCTGTATCCCCAAAGCATTGGAGACCTTCCTCTTTGATTCATTGGATTAAGTGGCTGAAATGATGCCGGAGGTTGCCGAGGTGGGTAGCAACTGGTGGGCTGCTGGGGATTTTGCCTTATGAATATTTCCCATTTTATTGGGCTCATCTTTGTCCATTTCCGCACTAGACTGTTATAGCGCTGTGATTCCACTTTCAACATCCTACGGAATCCTGGGGTTTGCAGTTTTGGGAGGGGCCAGCCGACCCAGGATTCCATCGGATGTTGCAAGTGGAATCACAGCGCTATAACAGTCTAGTGCGGAAATGGCCTTTGACTATATATCTTGATGTTCTGCCCTTTGGTGAAAAGGGCGTTATAAACAAATGTTGTCGTTGTTAACTCCAATTTGTGGCAACCCTCTCTAAGGGATTTCTTGGCACCAACAATGCACTGGCTACTGCTCTGTTTCCAGGCTCAGTTCAAGGTTCTGGCTCTGGCCCATAAAGCCCCTAGCAGGTTTGGGTCCAGGTTATCTGGAGGTGTGTGTTCTACCCAGAGGAGGACGACCAAGATGGTAAGAGGCCTGGAAATCAGTGAGCCCCATGGGGCCCAGTGGAGGGAGCTGCAGATATTTAGCCGGGCTTACAGAAGACAGGGAGAGAATAAAATCACTGTCTTAAAATAGCCAAGGGAGCTTCATGCACTAGTTGGAACAAGCTTGTTTTCTGCCTAGGTTGCCAGGGTGAAAACTGGAGACAATCTTCTATAAAAAAGAGGGAGTTAATAGAGAGAGTTTGAGCAGGTAGCGCTTGTTACCTGGTTGCATGATATATTCCCTCTTTTACACGATAATCAAAGATGCAAGAACCCTCTCCAGTTTTCACTCTGGCAACCCTGTTTCTGCCCCTCCGGAAGACAGGAGCTGAACCCATGGAGTCTGATGCAACACGAGGAGGAGATTTCTGGCCTTTGGAGCTGTTTGAAAGTGAAATGGACGGCCTTGAAAGACCATAGACCCCCCTGCATCCAAGGCCTTTAGAGAGAGCTGGGTCGGACCCCTCTCAAGTTTGCTTTTGTTGGGGATTTTCTGCACTGCCGGGGGGGCTGGCCTGGACGACCTTTGAGGAGACTCCCAATTCTGTGATCCTAAGCCAAGAGTTTCTGGGAAGAAAGAGAGCTTGCGACTAGGGAACATTTGCCCCTGCTGCCTTCCCAGCTCTCTGCTTTCATCTCAGCTTCATGCCTTTTCCTGACAAGCTTCTGCAGCTTTCACAAGTATTAAGACAGGGGGGTTTTTAAATAAAAAAACAACCTCACTATTTACAGCTCAGACGGTTTGGGTGTCATCACTGGGGCAGCTTCCAGCTGTGTTAAGATGAGAGCCGGAGCCGGCTGATTAGAGCGGGATTTGCAGCCGCAGCTCCTTTGCACCAACAAACCCCAGAGCCCCTCTCCTTCCCGGCCTCCCTGTCTTTCTCTTTCTCTCAAAAACGAGGCCGCCTGTCTGCCTGGGCGCGAAGCCGTCCACGGTGGCTGCCGAGGCAGAAAGACTGCCTCTCGTCGCTGGCTGCGCATTTTATCCTCCAGGCATCCAAAGGGTCACCCAAAGGGAGCTGTGCCATCTCTCCGCGCGGGTCCCTGAAAGTTCACAATGCTGCTGCACAGATTTATTCTGCCTCCCTGCCTGCCTGTCTTCATCCAACATTGCCTTATTGACCCAAGGAATAAAAGCATACCTTTCCAGATTTGGCAGGGACAGTCCAGATTAATCTCCAGTCACCCCACTTTTCCAGCTGCTTTTCAAATGTCCCAGTTTCTCTTTCGTCATCCCACTTTGTCTTCAGCTTACTTCTTTTCCTGCAAACTGTGTTCAAAGTGCCAAAATAAGTTGTTTGCACTCGGTGCGTAAGGGAAAGGTGCGGAGGGGACAGAATCTCGCAAAGTTCTTCTGTTCCTCCTCCTTAATAACTGTGTGCCATTTTGACCACACTCTAATATTGCTCGGCTGCACATGGCCCAGTTTTTGTCTCTGAAATATTGGGAGGTATATGAAAGATTCTAGTTATTTTCTCAAGTTAAGCTTTTGGGCATACTCAGAGGTCTTAAGTTTGTAAAGTAAGTCACCAACCAACATACCCACAGATTGTGGCAGCAGCTCCAAAGTGAGTTGAAGGTGTATGTGTACGTCTGTCCCGGATTTCAGTCTGAACTTTAAAGGAGCCATCTTTAAAGATGCTCAATCCTATTCTCCAAGTAGTTTTTTGCCTGAATTTTAATGGTGCCAAGGGGCTGAAGATTAGCCCTGAAACAAGTCTGTCACTTTGGAAAAGTCCTTGAAAGTTCAGACTGAATCCTGAAGCGGACTCATCACTTCACCAACGCCAGAGGAACCAACTGCTACTTGCTCTTGGGGCTGTATCGTGGGGGAAGGTTTAAATAATTAGATGAATTAAACGAACTTAAGGAAAAGGCCTCCAAACTGCTTTTGGAGAGGAGAGGCAGTATTTTGCATTCTGCTTTCCAAACCTGGTCCTCTCCATCCCTTTCGCAGCCTCACATTCCAGCCCCCCCCCGTTCTCCTCTGACACCCCACCCCATTCCGTCAACCTCCCTCCTTTCTCACACAGTTCGCCCCTATAAATAGTTCCCACCCAGTTCCCTTTCCCCCTTCCTTTGCTCATTTCACGGTGCCTGCCTTTGCTGATCACAGCATCTCAGGGAGACAGTTTCCAAAAAAAGAGCACCCAACTCATTAGAGCTCCTTCATTACGTCTCCCCACTCCCCACCCCCACCCCGCTTGGCAGCAAGCATTATCTGACCCATTTTATCTTCTTTATCCCCCCCCCCATCACCATCAGGGGGGAAAAAACAATTCCCATTGCCTGCAATTAAAAAAAAAAAGTTAGGATTTTAAATTTTTGGCTGCACCACACTGGAAATGGGCAAAATTGATATACATTGGAGGAAGCTGAGACCATGGCCATTTCCGCAGTAGGCTGTTATAGTGCTATTATTCCATTATTAGCCCCCTCCCCAAACTGCAAACCCCAGAGTTCCATAGGATGTTGAAAGTGGAATAATAGCACTGTAATGGTCTAGTGCAGAAATGGCCCATGGCTCCATCTCCTTTGGCAGAATTTACCCTTTCTGCTGCTCCTGCTTTTCCCAGGTTTCGGACTTCCAGAGTTTTGCCTTCCCCGCACGCCAGGCCCATCTGGATATTCCAGGGCTTGAGCCCGGGATCTTGGGTCTATCTGCATTACAGCGTTACAACAGTTTGGTCCCATTTTACTTGCCACAACTCCAACCTGAGGCTGGATGAATGTACAGCTTAGAAAGAACTTGGGCTTGCTGAGGCACGGCTACTGTTGGGCTGGAGGGACCCCCAGTCCCTGCCTGGACGGGCAAAATGTAGCCCAGGCCTGCAGAGAACCTGCTGGATTCCACCACCTCCTTCCCACCCATCACGTGCTGCTCCTCCCACCAAAGGTCCGGAGAAAGAAAGCAGTTCTCTCCCTTTCTTTGTGTGTTTCCCTTTCCCCCTCCCGCTCTGGGAGGAAGCTTGGCGTGATTAAGCCACAGGATGGGGAGGAAATGGAAGCTTTGTTCCAAGAAATGAGTCAGCATCACCAAGGATGCTTTGAGTCACCTCTCCATCCCTGCATCACAGAGGGGGGACCTTGCTTCCTTCCCCATAACAATATTTTTATTTAAAAAAATGAATTCATTAGAGTGATTAATAATGTTCTCCCAGCCAGCAGAGCAGGTAGGAAAAATAAACAAGAGGGTGAAAAAGAGAGAAAACAGGAGTCCTTGCGCCTAAATGATTTAGATGTCTTCCCCGGTCCCTTCTGGTCATCTCTGGTTCAGCCACTTGCAGCTGAGCACCAGACCGGTTTTGCTCTGCGCAGCACCTTTCTCACAATGTCTCATAATTGGGCAGGAAGATTTCTACACAGTGGGATTTTTTAAAAATCCTCTCTCCTTTTGAATGCAATCAATTTGATGCAGGAATTGGAAACAGGCCGGGGGTGATGTTGTGTTGCAGTCTAAGTGGCTCTCGCCCACAAGCCCCCTGAGCAAAGCTGAATGTGCCGAGCGTGAAGGGGGATTTCTGGCGTTTGGAGCATGCCGGTTTTTCAAAAGCAAGGGGGCTGCGCTCCGCCATTCCCACCACAAACAAGGCAAGAGGAGGTGAGAACTGCAAAGCTGGGAACTGGGATAAGAACATTGCAGAGTCATCAGACCACCGGGGTGGAGGAGAATCCGCTCCATGGTTTCAGTCTGAACTATAAAGCTGTGGAGCCTTCTCTCCCCGAAACGAGTCCAGCACAATTGGAAAGGGCTTTGTTAAAGTTAGGACTAAAACCCAGAATGGTTTCCTCAGCTGCTTGGCGTGGAATCCACCATGGCCATCAGGTCTTGGGTGATGCTCAGCAAACAGGAAACTGTCATACATGTATGTCAGGGCATTTCGGTGCTCAGAAAAGTTACCTTTGGGGACTGCAGCACCCAGAATCCACCTGCCAGTATGATGGCTGCTCCAAGACTGTGGGAGTTGTAGCCCCCAGAAACTGACACTCTCAAGCTGTGGTCCTTCTACCGGGATCAGATCTGCCTCCCTCCCTCTCCTCCTTTCTGTGCTTTTGGTAACACATTGTTACTTCCAATGACAGCTAAGCAGAGCTTGGAAAAGTTCCTTTTTGTGCTCCCCTCCCTCTCACTCCTGGGGTCTCCACTTCAGCGCAAATGCCGTTTTCTGGCCGGTTGGTGGGTTGTTGGGGGGGTGCCGCCGCCCCCCCAGAGCTGCTTGGGGGACTTTT